>OY748295.1:5527560-5897462 GCA_963556515.1 Nudaria mundana | reverse complement strand
GCCGCGGCCTTGGGCCGCGGAATTATGTTACTAGGTCCTAGCATTCCCTACGAGTTTATAAAATAGGTAATTACATAGACAACATATATAGATAGGTAATACATATATAATTACATCATTTAGGGGTGAAGTAATTTAACCTTACCGTCCTAAATATTTCCTTTTATATTTTGTGGCAAGAAATTCAGCACCGCCTGATCTTGATATTTAATTCGATAATATATTAATTACTTTATACGTAGGTCACACTATAAGTTTTGCATAACTTAAAAAAACAACACGTTTAAACCAAAATATTATGTTTATTGCTTTTCAAAATACTCTCCTTTACATTTTAAACACTTTTTCATGCGATCGAACCATTTTTTTAAACAGGAAGACCACAGATCTGAAGGCATGTTTTCTACGTGCTGATTGAACGCTATCACTGCCTCTTCGGAGTTGGTAAAAGTGAAACCTCTCATCAAATCTTTTATTTTTGGGAAAATACAGAAATCACAGGGTGCTAGGTCGGGGCTATGCGCAGGATGGGTGACGAGTTGTACTTTTTCGGAAGCTAAAAATGACTTTGTTTTGTTGGCCGTATGTGAAGAAGCGTTGTCAAGATGTGGGAGAACGCGGCTTTTGGGTCGTCTTTCGCGAACTTTTTCTAACACCCTGGGTAAACAAATGGTAGAATACCACTCGGCATTAACACTCTTTTGATCTTCAAGTGGATTTGTACAGAAGGGACCCGTATACGACAAAAAAAACGCGATCACTTTTTAACCAACGTTTCTCGCCTGCCTCACTTTTGTTGGCTTGTTCTCATTTTCAAACACCCATTCACAAGATTGCTGGTTTTTTTCGGGTTCAAAACAATAAATCCATGTTTCGTCTCCTGTGACAATGTCATAAACGGCATTAGAATGTCCGTGGTCGTACTTCAGTAGCATCTGTGAGCACCATTCCACGCGAGCCCGCTTCTGCTCCGCTGTCAGTTCATGAGGGATCCAACGACAACAAAGTTTCCGAACTTTCAATTCTTCGTGTAATATTTTCTGGATTTGACTCATACCAATCCCCAATAGTCCTCGAATTGTCTCATAGGTAATCCGTGGGTTTTCTTCTCTTAGCATTAGCCGCTTAGCATTACCGCTTAGCATTAGCCACATTATTTTCGTTGACGGCAGTTGAAAGCCACCCTTCACGAAATTCGTCATGTAAAGAAACTCGACCTCTCTCAAATTCAGCAAACCATCGCCTTCCGGTGCTCAAACAAGGTGCTTCTCTCCCAAAAGCATTTTGAAGACGAGCGGCGCAGTCTTGCGGAGAGAGAGAACTTTTGAAATCATAAAAAATCATCACTCTAAAATTTTTTCGACTTAATTCCATTTTCGTTGCATACGTAGAACTTCGATGTGTGATAAAAAACAATTGACAAATGATTTCCCGCCAATTGTTTTATTTTATTACTAAGAAGGTTGCAACGTTTAAAAAAATATAACATTCGAAATTCAAATAGTTCCGATTTGCTAGAAGTGCAAAACTTTTAGTGTGCCCCATGTACACGATTGAAACTACAATAACCGTGGCTCGATTCACCTCGGAGTCTAAACAACTATAGGTTTACTTTAACTTACTAATAATCTATGAAATAGCTATTTGGTAATATTCTAATTATAGATCGCGCGGTTGGCATTATAGAAGCTATTCTGTTCACAGCACTTACCCCGGATATTCAGGAACACACACCGATTCTGGTAACTGAACGACTGTTGCAGATATTGTTCTTAATAATTAATGGCAAGGGCAGCTATTTTAAATTAAATTATTTAATTATAATTATTTATTGGGTAAATTGACAGGTACCAATTATGACGTAAGCTGTGCCTTGATGAGAATTTAAATTATGCGAATGTCTCTGCGCGCTGTCTGCACGGGTTTATCTAACATCGGCCGCGGTAATGGAGTGGTGCCGTATCCCTACCCGGTTGCTTAGTGACGAGACAACTACACATCGATGTCCGCGCTCGCTCTACCATTGGTCGGTGGCTATTTCTATCTGTTCGATCTCGACTACTTCACAGAACAATGAGCGAAGGAGTTTATGTATTGTTTAAACCCGTTCCTTGGTCTTCTAGTATGTTCCCTTTAGTGATGTGAACACACGTAATATATTTGATGTCGATGTTTCCACATCGTAACAGTGTGTACCTACCCATAAACTGACAAATCTGAACATCCAGACAGAAAAAGTGCCCGGACAGGGAAATAGAGTCGCCCCTTATTACAACCACTATTAGTCAGTTCTAGTAGGTAGTTAGAATTTAGGTTCTGACTACAGAATCGTTACGGCCTTTTTCTTTTTTTTTAATTCCGCCGCTCCCACGTCCGTTGTCGGGCGTCATCGTTACGGCCTTGCTATTGATTGCCCCCTATTACAGTGGTATAACACTAAATAACTAACTAACTGACCATAGAAAAGGAAATGAAGAAATATAATAATATAGGTAATATAACTAGCGGACGCCCGTTGCTTCGCCTGCTTGACAAATTATAAACACAAAAACCTTCCTCGAGAACCACTATATCCATTGGTGAATCCGTTGCGCATTTTTAAAGATCTAAGCGTTGAAGTGTAAGTATTACATAGGTAAAGGCACCTTTAGACAGTATAGTAGTATGTGTACGCTCCTTTATACCGTAATTATGTTAACTAAGCACTTTACTTTATAATATGTATTTCAATGTAACTAATTGTATGACATTGAGCATTCAATATACGTACCTTAACCGATGTGGTTGTTTCCTTTAAAACCCCAACATCACATGGCGACCCTGCTCAAGGTTATGCCAAGGGGCTCATAAATTTCATATACAATAAACAGTTACACATAAAGTAAAATAGAATTCCTGTAGGAATTCTGAATGTTAGTGTAAAGGATATAACGATGAGGAAAAGGAATCAATTGAAAGCATATGTGCCAAGTATTCTGATATATTTTACTTAGATGGGGACAAACTGACGACTACTAACATTTATAAACAAGCTATTACAATAAAATCTAATTCTACTCCAGTTTATGCGAAACCGTATAGGTTACCACAAGCATTAAGAAAGACCTGAAATAGAAAAGCAAATAAACAAAATGATAGAAAATTACATAATAGAAGAAACTCGAAGTGAGTGGTCAAGCCCAATTTTGTTAGTACCAAAGCGTAGTCATGACAGTTCTGAAAAGAAGTGGCGATTAGTCATTGATTTCAGAAAAGTCAATGAAAAAATTTGTGATGACAAATTCCCACTACCTTTTTTTTTTTTTCTTTTTTTTTTTTTAGTTCCGCGACCAAGGCCGCGGCCGCTCTAACGTCCGTTGCCGGGCGTCTCTGGTTAAATTCCCACTACCTAACATAACTTTATTTTAGTCATCTTGACCTACACCAAGGTTATTACCAGGTATCTTTAGAACCTTCAAGTCGTAAATATACAGCTTTTATTACAAATACTGGCCAATTTGCCATGAAAAGATTACCGATGGGGCTCAAGGTGAGTCCAAATTCCTTTAGTCGAATGATGTCAGTGGCAATGTCAGGATTAACCTATGATAAGTGCCTTGTATATCAAGACGATTTGATAACGATAGGGAGAAATCTTGCTCATCATAATAAAAATCTAATAAGTATTATGGAAAGGCTTAGAAAGGTCAATCTTAAATTAAACCCTCATAAATGTCAATTTCTTAAGAAAGAGATACTCTATTTAGGTCATATTGTTTCAAAAGAAGGTGTGTTGCCTGATCCAGCTAAAACAAAGATATTAAAAAATTACCCTGTTCCTAAAAACGCTGATAAGGTTAAGCGTTTCGTAGCATTCTGTAATTACTATCGCAAATTCATAAAATCGTTTTCTGAAATAGTTATACCTCTAAATAAATTAAGCCGTAAGAACGAACCCTTTCTATGGACAAATGAATGTAAAAATGCTTTTGAATTTCTAATACATGCCTTAATATCGTCTCCAGTACTACAATATCCTGATTTTAGAGAAAGTAATGAATTTGTATTACAGACAAATGCCTCAGGCATTGCCATTGGGGCTGTGTTATGCAATAAAGATCTACGCCCAGTGGCTTATACAAGTAGGCCGTTAAACAAAGCGGAAATTAACTACCCAACTATCCAAAAAGAACTTCTTGCGATAGTTTGGGCTGTTAAGTATTTTAGGCCATACTTATACGGTAGGAAATTTACAATTATGACAGATCACAAGCCGCTTGTTTATCTTTTTGGTATTAAAGATCCATCAAGTAGGTTATTGAAATTTCGATTGACGATGGAAGAGTATGATTTTAAGATTGTTTATATTAAAGGTAAAGATAATGTTGTAGCTGATGCTTTATCTAGAGTATTTGTAACATCTGATGAGCTAAAAAGTATGCAAGAGCAAGTAAATGTATTAACTAGGGCGCAAAAGAAGAGAATAAATGATGTAGAAAAAAGTAAGAAAGATGATGAATATAGGGATCTTAGTATATCTTCAGACGCGAGGCCTGATCAACCAAGAGTCGTGGACATATTAAGAAAACCTGTTGATTCTGTAGAGATGCGATTTATTGAGCATAAGCTTTTGTAAGTCATTATTGACTTACAAAAGCTTATGAAAATTGTAACAGAAGAATACGAATGTTTTGCTTTTATTGCAAGTAGAAAAATATTATATATAAATTCTGATTTTAAAGCACATTACTCGCGAGCCGAATTTGTGGAAAAATTAGAAAAATTTAGTAGAAAAGTGGGAATTGATGAAATATGCATCATTAAAAATGTAGGAAACAGAGATTTTATCAAAAGTATGTGTAACGAGATTGTAAGTCTTACACGTTGGTCCGGACCAAGAATATGCATATTAAAAGGAGTAAAGAGTATAAGCGATAATAATGAAAAGATTTTAATTATGAACGACTTCCATTTACTGCCTTCCAGTGGTCATGCTGGAATTCGCAGGATGGTGAATACTATTAAAAAACGATACTACTGGCCAGGTATCGAAAAGGACGTCCAAGAATATGTCAAAAAATGTAGAATATGTCAAAAATCTAAACATTTTCGATACATTAAGACCCATGGTAATTACTACCACAGCGTCATCAGCCTTTCAAAAAATATATTTAGATGTAGTAGGACCTTTAGATAGGGATAACGACGGTAATTGCTATATACTGACCTTGCAATGTGAATTAACGAAATTCGTTCACGCTATTCCTCTTAAAAATAAAGAGACAGTGTCCATTGCAGATGCAAAACATTTCATATTAATATTTGGCATACCAGAAACTATAGCAACTGATCGTGGCACCGAATTCATGTCATCAATCATGCAGCAGGTTTGTAAAACTCTTAATATTGAAAAAATATCGTCTACAGCGTATCACCATCAATCTATTGGAGCTCTTGAAAATGCCCACAAAACCTTGGGAGCATTTTTAAAATAACACAGACTCTTGGAGTTATTGGTTACCATTTTGGTCTTTCAGCTACAATAACACAGTTCATTCTGAATCAAACTACACTCCATACGAAGTTATTTTTGGAAATTTATGTAGAATACCCAATAATCTTACCGATGAAGTAGAACCTTTGTATAATAGTGATGATTATCCCTTACAATTAAAATATAGATTACAAGTAGCCCATGCTGACGCAAGACAAAATCTGTTAAAAAACAAACTAAAACGTAAATTACTGTATGACAGAACTGTAAATACTCAGAGTTATGATAAAGATGATCTAATTCTTCTGAAAAATGAAACTGGTCGAAAATTGGATCCAATATTTGAAGGTCCGTATAAAGTAATAGAAGATTTAGGTTGTAATGTTAAAATATATAAGAAAAATAAAATAGAATTAGTACATAAGAATAGGACTAGGCCATTTTATAACTAAACAAGCAAAATTTGTTTTATAATAAGCTATTGTATGCATTGTTTTATTGTTTTTTTTTTTTGTTTTACTACCTAGGATTTAGCTACCTAGTGATTGTTAAAGAAAGAAAAAAAAAAAAAAAAAACTTGTATATTTTTTTCTTTTCACCCCCCCCGGGAGGTGAAGTGTAAGTATTACATAGGTAAAGGCACCTTTAGACAGTATAGTAGTATGTGTACGCTCCTTTATACCGTAATTATGTTAACTAAGCACTTTACTTTATAATATGTATTTCAATGTAACTAATTGTATGACATTGAGCATTCAATATACGTGCCTTAACCGATGTGGTTGTTTCCTTTAAAATCCCAACATCACAGCGTAGTGATGATGATAATATTTGAGTAAAGAAAAATATCTTGTTCAGAACTATCATTTTATTATAGTTGAGAGTATATAGTATGGACTCGTGTTGTTTAAGTAAATCGTTGGTAATCGATTCTCTGCTTCGAGAGCGTTGAGTGTTATTGAGGTGTTTTCCTTTTATCCTCGTAATGGATTTTTCATTTATTCCTTTGTTTTTTCTCACTCGCATTGTTTGTCATTCCTTCACCGTCAGTGGCTCGATCGACTAATGTTTTCCTTTCTAAGTACTTTTAAAATAAATCTGAAACTGGATGGCTTGTAGGTTTTAGACCTTCTTGGAACTGATTCGCCTGAGTTCCTGGGGTCAAACGTAATTGGTATGGATGCATGGATTTTCCATGTTATAAGTGATATGCTATCATTATATATTTTTCGATATCAAGAACAAAATTGACTTGTTTAAAGATTACTTAGGGTAACAAAAAGATTAATTAGGGTTGCATTAATGTTAATTATAATCGTAGTACAATAGTAAACAAAAGCCATCCTTATAATTCAGAGTTGCATTCGATTTTTATTTTTTTTTATTTTTTTTTTGTTTATGTACACATATAACGGTAGAAGAGCGAGAAGAATACAATACAGAAATATCATTAGTACAAGGGCACCACCACCTTTTCAAACGAAATCTCTTCCAGTGGGCCAGGGGATGGAAATGCTAGGTAGAATAAAGTTAATGTGTGCGTAGATCGGTTGAAATACATAGATACATACAATACACATATACATACATATTATACTTACATAAAATATACATAATTATAAAATAAATAAATACATACAAATAAAACAAGCTACATTTTTTTGTATAATCTATATACTTAATACAACAATTTGTCTGACTGTACGTCCGTCGCTTTTTTCAATTATAATTAATAATACATACATTTGCATTAAATATTAAAATATTCTTTTTTTTTTTTAATTTTTTTTTTATATTTGAAGCGATACAAAGTTCGCTGGGATAACTAGTTCCTCTTAACGTGCTTGGACTGTTGAGATTATATTTAGTGGTATAAAAACATCTGTCCTGGCTATGGAACACTTGGTTTAAATTACAGAGTGGTTTTGAATACTATATAGAGCCCGGTAACGGCAACAGGCGAATTTTTTTCCTAATATTTTAGGATTAGTTTAAGCAAACTCATTGCTTTGAAATACAAAAATATATGGATTTGGTAAGGATTCATCTAAAATTTCAGTGTTTTAATATCGTTGTAACACGATACACTGGTACCGTCAGTTCGGTAGGTCTGCGGTACGTGGATCCAACGCTAACCTTAATAGCGCGATGTAGAAATTATGAATATGATATGAAGCAAAAATTCGATGTCGTCGGTAGTGGTCATCGTTGTCCAGTTGGTCAGAGCAGTCCCCCTGTTAGGGAAAGGCCGTGGGTTCGAGTCCCGCTGATGACATCAGTTTTTGTGATCTATTTATAATTTCTAGTCCGGTCAATTTAAACCAAAAAAGGAAAGTGAAGGTGCATAAAGTCCCAGCAAACTGAAAATCAGTACATAATTATAAATAAAATTTAAAAGTTGTGTGTGGAAAAATTTTTATTCGAGGTCAAAGGTCCAAAAAAGACTTTTTCGCAATTTTCAGCAAAACGGTAAGTTTTATCATAAAAGTACTTTAGACAAAAATTGTAGATCTTAAAATTATCTATAAAAATGTATCAATCCATTTTTTCCTACGAGCCACCGTTTCTGAGATATCTATATTTATAAATGGGAAACGTACATTTTGTCCCAAACCATTTAGGCCAAAACCTATGAATTATTATATTTATTCTAATTATGTAACTTCGGAGAGGGCCATAGCTTTCCCCAGCTGGCTCGGGCCAGCTCGGCGAGATGTGTCGTGCGGTGTTCCGCAGGGGTCGGTCCTGAGGCCGCTTCTGTTTTTTTTTTTTTTTTTATATATTTAGGTCGACAAATTGACGCCACTCGCCTGATGGTAAGCTGAGGCGACGTCTGGCAATTGAGGGCGACTCTCACAGTACACAGGAATACTATAGAGAGTGGCCCTCAACTTGACGACCCTGTAATGTGCCTCTTCACGCTTCGCTTAAAGAGCCCAGGGTTATATGTTGGAGGAAACACGTGCGCAGGCAGGGCGTTCCAGGTCACCATCGTTCGGCAGAGAAACGATCGTTTAAAACGCTCGGTTCTCGCGAAGACGGTTTCCACGGTATGAGGGTGACATCTCTGCCCGGCACGCGTTGTTCGGGATCGGAAGGGAGAGGGTGGGATCAGGTTGAAGAGCTCTTCAGAACACTCACCGTGGTAAATACGGTAGAACGCGGCCAAGGAAGCAATTGTTCGGCGCTGGGCTAGCGGCTCAAGGCTTCCCGTTACCTCCGGACAGTCTATAATGCGAACAGCGCGTCGCTGCATAGCGTCGAGTGCGTCCAGCAAATACTTCGCGGAGCCGTCCCAGAGGTGAGAGCAGTATTCAACGCAGGGTCTAATCTGCGTTTTGTACAGCAGACACCTCTGGTGCGGTGTAAAGAATCGCTTTACCTTGTTCAGTATTCCTAGTTTCCGCGAAGTTAGCCCAATACATCTCTCAATGTATTTTGTGTTATTGAGCTCTCGACGAACGTCTATGCCAAGGATGTCTAGATTGTCCTTCATTGGTAATATTGCATTCTGAAGAGTGGGTAGGGGAAGGAATGGGGATTTTTTCGCTGTAAATGCACACGCCTGTGTTTTGTGGGCATTGAACTCGACCAAGTTCTCGGCACCCCATTGGGAGATACTGTCGAGGTTTCGGTCGAGATCACCCACGAGATGTCGTCTCTCCTCCTCTATCACAGATCGCCCCGCCGTCGGACGAACCGAGTAACTCCCGTGCAATGTACTGTCATCTGCATAGCAATGAATGTTCCCGAGGGAAAGCATATCATTGATATGCAGAAGAAAGAGAGTTGGTGACAGTACGGACCCCTGCGGTACCCCGGCATTCACTTGCAAAAAGCGAGAAGCCTGGCCATCGCAGAGGACCCGCACTCGGCGCTCGTTTTAAAAACTGGCAATCCAGCTGCACAGTTGAGGAGGTAGACCATATGCCGGAAGCTTGGAAAGGAGCGAAGCATGCCAGACCCTATCGAAAGCTTTGGCGATGTCCAGGCTAATAGCCAAGGACTCGCCGAACTTTTCCATAGCCTCACCCCATACATGCGTGACGAATGCCAGGAGGTCACCCGCTGATCGTTTTGGCCTGAAGCCATATTGCCGATCATTGATTAGCAAGTGATCCTCCAGGTATCGCATGAGCTGCTTATTAATAAGAAGCTCGAGCACCTTGCAAATGACTGAGGTGACAGCTATGGGTCGATAGTTGCCTGGATCGGATCGATCCCCTTTCTTGGGGATCGGTTGTACGTTCGCCTCCTTCCAGGCCTCCGGTACGAGGCCTGTAGAGTATGACAGGCGGTACAGACGCGTTAATACTGGAGACAACTCAGCAGCACATTTTCGTAGCACCACCGCCGGAATGCCGTCAGGGCCACTGGCTTTCCGCGTGTCGAGTGACCGCAGCACTGCCCATACATCACATTGCCTGATAACAATATCAGGCATAGTGTGGCCACAGTTGGCGATGGCGGGGGGCTGCAGGCCACGGTCATCGACCCGGGAATTAGCCGCAAAGAGGTCTGCGAGCATGTCCGCCTTCTCTTGGGCTTTGTGAGCCAGTGATCCATCAGGAAAACGCAGTGGTGGCAGCGAGGGTTGACAAAAATTTGACTGTACGGCTTTGGCCAGTTGCCAGTATCCACGGCTGCCCGTGGGATGGGATGTGAGCTCCTGAACAAGCCGCGCGACGCGCTGGGCATCCGCTCTCTTGAAGGCCCTCTTGCTGAACCTAGTGGCCCGATTGTACGCTGCTTTGAGGCGGTTCACGTTCGGGTCACGTGCCGCCCGAGCCCTGGCCCAGGCGCGATATGCCGACTGTTTTTTCTGGACAGCCTCGGCACATTCACGCCCGAACCAGGGGCGAGCTTTGCGGATGCTGGCGACCTCAGTGAAAGGGATATAATATTCTATCCCTAGACTGATCTCGCCAGCAATAGCAGCAGCGCTATCCGAAGGCGCCTTCCCTACAAAGCAGCGCTGGCTCCACGGGACGGACGCAAAGTAATCGTGGAGACCGTCCCAGTCTGCCGACGAGTAGTGCCATAGTCGTCGAGTCATTTGTTCAGCACGAGCAGGCGGTGGCACTTGGAAGCTGGCGTGCACCACACAGTGGTCGGATGTGCCCAGTGGGGCGCGTACCGACACACTGTACTCGGCTGGGCGACTCGTCAGCAGTAGATCCAGCAAGGCGGGCGTGTGGTCTGACCTGTCAGGTATCCGGGTGATCCCCCGTACCATCTGGGTCAGCCCGTGGGAGAGAGCGAATGCATGGGTGGTTCGTCCCGCATGATCGGTCCTAAGGGACCCCAGCCACTCAACGTGATGACCGTTAAAGTCCCCCAGGAAAACCAGGTCAGCGTTCGGGAACCGCACCTGCGCATCGTCAGCCATCTCGCTGAGGTATTCGAAAAGCCTTGTTGTCCCAGTGTCCCCTGTGTGGGAGCGGTAGACGCACACGTAGATCTGGCTCATGGAGCCATGATCCACGTGCAGCCAAAGGACGGAGTAGGAGGGGTTCTCCAGACAGCGCAACCGGCGGCAGCAAACATCCGCCCTAACGAACACGCACACCCCGGCTTTATCGCGGAATTGTTCCTCAATGATATAGCCCGGGTAACAGAGGTACGACGTGTCGTCAGGGCGGCGTATCTGTGTCTCCGTTAGGAACATCACAGGAGGCCGTGCCGACTCCAGGTGATGGTGGACGGTATCGAGGTTTGCATGGAGTCCGCGGATATTCGCGAACTCCACCTCAAATGAAGTCAACTTTGTGGGGTTTCTAGGGGCCGCTGTGTACCGTCTATTCTCTTGTTGCACTGTCATTGTGAAATATGGGGAAGCGTGAAGACAGGAAGTGTGGAACATCGGCTACGACTGGGTGCTGCGGGGTGCGTTGCCTGAGGGCGTCGGCGTAACGTGCTACGCCGACGATACCCTCGTCAAGGCGCGGGGTGCAACGTACCAAGAGGCAGCACTCAAGGTCACGACGGGTGTTGCTCAAGTCGTGGGTCGGATACGGCGGCTGGAACTGGAGGTGGCCTTGCACAAGTCCGAGGTTCTGTATTTTCACAAACCTCGGAACGGTCCACCTGAAGGTTCCAGCATAAATGTGGGAGGCGTTAGCATCGGCATCAAGCCCTCGATGAAGTATCTAGGGATCGTACTTGATAGTCGATGGAACTTCGGACCACATTTTCGAAGTTTGGTCCCCAAGGTGACACAGGCATCGGTCGCGCTTTCGCGACTGATGCCCAACTTAAAGGGACCCAACGCTTCCTGCAGGAGACTGTACCTGGGGATCGTGCGGAGTATGGCCCTATACGGGGCTCCCGTATGGGCGGCGCGGTTGACGGCCAACAACTCAACGCTCCTTAACAGACCGTTGAGGACCTTGGCCGTCAAAACAATAAGGGGCTACCGCACGATCTCCGGAGAGGCTGCATGTCTCCTAGCCGGGACCCCTCCATGGGACCTGGAAGCGAGAGCCCTTGCGTCATTGTTCCAATGGCGCAAGGAGGCGCTGGAGCGGGACCACAGGCCTGCGTCTCGAGAAATCGATGACCGGCGGTCCCAACTCCGACAGGATCTCATGGAGTCATGGAGGGTCCGACTTGAGCAACCCAAGTGGGGTGCCACCATCATCGCGGCGGTGAGACCGATCATGGACGATTGGCTGCAGAGGCAGCATAGTGACCTCACGTATCGTGCGACGCAGATCGTTACCGGGCATGGATGCTTTGGTAGCTATCTGTTTCGCATCCGTCGTGAGGTCACACCCCGGTGTCAACACTGCGAGGTTTCCGACGACGAAACCGCACTCCACACGTTGGTGGAGTGCTCAGCGTGGGCGAGTCAGCGCCGGGACCTCGTAGTGGGTCTGGGCGTGGATACCCTCTCGCTTGAGACCATGCTTCAAGCCATGGTCTCCAGCGGGAGTAGGTGGAACGCAGCCGTGTCCTTCTGCGAGCAAGTCGTGCTCGCGAAGGAGGCGGCCGAGAGGGAGAGGGAGCGTACCCTCCCCGCGGAGTTCTGTAGTCAGCGGCGAGGTCGCCACAGACTCATCTACGCCCAAAACCATCGACCTCCATGATTGGGGCCTGAGGACGGCGGGATCGCCACCCGTCGTCCTTACAGAAGCAGGCTAGAAGGGTTGCGTGCTGCGGGGCCTTTGCCCCATATCACGCAACCAGATTCACTCACTGACGCGGGATAAAACCCTACCCCAACGACGCGGGATTCTCATCCCGACCCAACCCCCGCAGAGACCACAGAGGTGGTCAAAGTCCGCCGGGCGCCACTGGAAATATGTTCTGCTTGTAACCAGAGACGCCCGGCAACGGATGTTAGAGCGGCCGCGGCATTGGTCGCGGAACTAAAAAAAATGGATAGCCCTCAATCTGGAGGCAATCCAAAAATAGAAAATTTGACAATCCAAAAATAGAAATTATGAATATAATATGAAGCAAAAATTCGATATCGTCGGTAGTGGTCATCGTAGCTCATTTGGTCAGAGCAGTCCCCCTGTTAGGGAAAGGCCGTGGGTTCGAGTCCCCCCGATGACATCAGTTTTTGTGATCTATTTATAATTTCTTTCTTAATATTCTATAATTATGTACATATATTTTGTATATTGTAATTCTTATTGTAAATAAATATAGTTAAAATATAACTAAAACTAAATAAATATTTTCTTTAAAATAGAGCAGAAAATTACCATTAACGGAATACTAGAAGCTCAACAGAATAAAAGCAGTTGGAATAGAGCTAATAAAACGAATGAGAAAGGAACATCCCGACTTAACTTTTTAAACGCCCAACCGCGGCTGTCTCTGTGATTTATTGAGAGGAGCTCTTCCTATCGGCCCGCAAGTTGTTGGACTCACAACTATTTAAATTCTAATGTTGTCTCAGATAGCTGCAGAAGCTATTTAACTTTATATTTATAGACAGTTAAAATAAATTTGCCAGTAGAAACACTTAAAATGTTCGAAGACAGACAATTGTCAAGTCAGGTTTCATAGTAAAAAGACACTTTTATTGGCGGACGCTCGCGGTTTCCCCTACTCGAAATAGTTTTGTGGTACCCAATTCCCGCGTGAACACATTACCGGGATAAAACGTATTATATGTTACACCTTATTACATAAGCTATCCGTCAGTGAAAGTCACATTAAAATCGGTCAGAAGTTTCAGAGATTAGTCGGAACAAACAGACGGAAAGACAGATAGACAAAAAATCCACGTCTTTTAATTAGTATCGTATATACTTTTATGAATGCATTCAGTGAAAACTGTTAATTTAGAATTACCTACATATAGATACCTCAATTAACTGCTTCAGTGGCGTGTTCAGTAGTGCATCAGCTTTCGACTCCAGGAGTCTCGGGTTCGATTCCCGGATCAAATCAAATTTTAGTGTGATCCACAAATGTTTGTTTCGGAGTTTGGGTGTTTTCTATGTATATTATGTATGTACTCGTATTTAGAAATATTTAAGTATGTTTATCAGTTGTGGAAATCCCTTAGCACAGGTTTACAGCTTAGTTTGGGCTAGATGACGTTGTGAGAAAATGTCCAAAAATATTAACTTATTTATTTAAAAATATTTAATTTTATTTATCTGTATATATAGAAATACTATTAAAGAATGGTACAGATAGGTTAACAGTATGCATTACTTTATTCGAACACTTAGCTTGTAATCTTGGCTCGAATTCTTACAAAAATATAACACATCTTGTTGTTAAATCAACAAACTGTTCTAGCAAATTAAAAGTTTTCTTCAACTGTATCAAGAGTTGTTTGAAGATACCGTTTGACCTAAATTGGGTTTCGTTCAATAAAATTTGAGAACTTCTACGAAGATTAGAAAATCCTGTGAAGCATAAAGCAAATAAACACCTTATATTACAAACAAAACAAAGAAAAACAACAAAATATTTAATCTATCAAAGAACAAAATTTGCCTTCCAACAAACAGTTTATTGTGACATTTAGCGATACCCTATTCGGAATAGAGCTACGAACGTCGAGTATCGTAGCAATAAATCTTGGTGCCACGTAGCCTCATAGAACTTCTACGCGTCTAAGGCGTGTCAAATTCTTAGTTTATTTTAACACTTCTGTAGCAAGTGAACTGAATAGAAACCATTTTGTTTGAAACTGTAGCTTTCAGATTCGTAGCAAACTTGAGCCCAACCCGAAGGAATTTTAGCGGACCTATGTTTTTATTTTGTTGTACATTTTATTGAGTTTTCTTTAATGCAAAGCTATTTGAAACTCTGGATCGGTATAATAGGCAAATTTTGTTCTTCATGTCCCTGTGTAAATCTGGAACGTGAAAGCTGCTTTATCCGTAGTTAATGAATAAAATAGGTGCAGTAATTAATTCAGAATAGCTCCAATACATATGCTACAGTAGTAATACGGCCTATGTGTGTAATAATAAAGAATTTAGTTCACTAATGCAACAGGGTGCTTACAGAAACAGACTCAAAGGCTTACTAAAGCTCCCGCGATCAATAATTCAACGTTTGGTGTGTACTCCGCTTTACTGTGGCGCGTCTAATCCGTATTTATTTCCCCAAAACAGTGGAGCAGCTGGCTTCAGTTTGCGTCTCGGAATTTATGTCCCTCTGTCCTTGGGTAACACGTACAAGAGGGAGTTATTCTAAGTACAATAGATAACATATCATGCGATATTTTGATGTCGCATAGTTTGCAAAAGATATTTTTTAAGGTATTGAGTTGGTTTTTGTTATTTTATTTGACTGTAATGGTAACGTTCAATCAATAATTCTACTATAACGATTATGATGAAGAAGTTAAATGAACGATTTAATTATTTTTATTTATATATACTCGTATATAGAAGATTATATCTACGTATTATATATATAGTGTATCTATGAAAGCCGAATGAAAATCCGTTAAGTAGCTTTAGAGAAAGCGTACATACTGTTTTGTTATAGATATCATTAACTTACTTATCTATGGATGCAGCAATAGGCTCCCACGGCTACAAGTATCCATACGATGAGCGCGGTTCTATATTTTGTTTAATGTATTCTTAATGCGTAGTCATCTGCATTGACATAACAGAGTTGATAATATACTAATATAACCTACTTATAATATTATTTGACTCTCGGTGGCGCAGTGATGTGTATGCGACTGCCGTCCCAGGTTCGATTCTGGACCAAATCAAATATTTGTGTGATCCACAAAATGTTTGTTTCGAAGTATGGGTGTTTGCAGCAGATAGCTGATGTTATAAAGGTATAATATAGGCCTTTCATCCCGGAAATGTGTTTTCGCGGAAATTGGGAATCATAAAACTATTTCACGTGGACAAAGACGCGGGCGTTCACTAGTACCTATATTAATTCAGCCCGCATGATTTAGTTTACTCGTTCCCGGTTCTATTGCCTATGTTACTCAGGGTGAATGTAGCTTTCCAATTGTGAAAGAATTTTTGAAATCGGCACAGTAGTTTTTGAGTTTGTTCATTACAAACATACAAATCTTTCCTCTTTATAATAGTAGTATAGATTACACTTTCACTGTCCCAAGGCAATTATCAATACAATTGCCTCACGTCCAATAGTGCATTGTATGCAATGCACGGACGTATGAATTTCAACCGCCGACCAATAGTGTTCTCCACGTACGTCGAAACACTATCGATGTATAAGGTAACAAACATGGTCAAATCGTTGATCCCGTGTTTATTTTCGCTGACTGTTTCATTGATAAACTTATTCTACTAGGAAAACAACGGCAGGTTAGAATAGAATAGAATAGGATAGAATAGAATAGAATAGAATAGAATAGAATAGAATAGAATAGAATAGAATAGAATACAATATAATAAAATAGAATAGAATATAACAGAATAGAATAGAATAGAATAGAATAGAATAGAATAGAATAGAATAGAATATGCTTTATTGTACACCAATACAATACAATAAATATACAGAAACTTGTTAACAACTTACAGGCAACCTTAGGATGGACTTAAGTAGACAGAAGTGAAATAAAAAGTGGATAGTTATTGGCGTATGATTACAGAAAGATATGAAAGGAAAAGTACAGAAATGAACTGAGTATGGAGAAATATAGAGATATACCTACATAAATAAAATAAACATAAATACTATTGAACAAACAGAGATAAATACATATCATTATAATAGGAATAAAAGTATGTATACGACATCTAAAGGGAAAAGAAAAAAACATTAAATAGATGAAAGAGTTTAGGAGCCGAGGTAATGAGTTTTTACCATTCGCTTGAAGGTAGCCAATGTTGGGGCACGTCTAATGGTCACCGGCAGATCATTCCACAGTCGCACAGCTTGGACGGAGAAAGATTTGCCATAAAAGGTAGTTGAGTGCTCTGGCACTGCTAACACCAGGTCGTCGGCAGGTTAAAAAAAATATCATAGATTTTTTTTGATTTGATTGATTTTTTAAAGTTTTTCGTGAACACTATTATTGGTGGTTAATAGTGTATTGTATGTCATGCACAGACGTACGGAGCTAACTCATAAGTGCATTACATGACAGTGAAAGTGTTAACATTATGAGTTGATAAAGATTAAAACAATGGTAAGTAAAAATTTTTTTAAGAAAAAACTTTTTAGCATTAATTAATAGCATTAATTTTTCGCAGAATCAAAAGGACAACAAAACGTCGACAATTGTTTCGCCTCTAAACGAGGCATTATCAAGACTGTCTCAGAGAGAACAGCAAAATTCGTGCTTGGAACGTGTTTGCTTATAAGTAAACGCGTGCAAATTTCATTATCGCGATGTAGGATTCTTTACAATAACCAATGTGGGTAGAAACCTCAGATCATGCTAACTAAGTTCCAAAAATAGGTATTCACCAATACTTGACCTTATCTGTTTGATTTAATTACTGTCTCTTGATAAGTTGCATAGAAAACCCAAATAACACACACAAACCAACAACAGTTAATGTGTCTGTCTGTTCGCAAACAGATTAAGTAGGGGAGATGATAAAGATTCACAAAATATAAACTAACCAAACTGGATTTGGGTACTCATTCAAAGGTAGCATTCGAAATTACTCGAATCTCGAATGCTACAGGAGTTGCACAACCCTTATAGAAGTTGTTTCAACCGATTTTGGAGAACTGAGTCCCTTTCGGTTAGTTATTTAAAAAAGTTATTTATTTATTTATTTATGTACACCCAAGAAGATAAAAGAGCGAAAAGAATAACAAACAATGTTAGATTTACAGTACAAAGGCACCACTTATTTCAAAAGAAATCTCTTCTAGTGGGCCGGGGGGAAGGCAATGTTTCGTTGAATCAGTTTGTTGTGTGCGTAGGGTTATCTTAAGCTAACATACATATCTACTTATACTACATAGACATACTTAATTAAAACATTTATAATTACAATAATACATAGTATGAGATATATACAATAGAATAAATACATACCTAATAATCTATACTTATAATAAATCTGTAGAAGTGAAAATTCTGTACATTGAAAATATCAAAAAAATAAATGGCAGGGGGTGTTACTAGACCGACACCGAACCCAAAAATGTGATTAAAAATTTTTTTGTCTGTCTGTTTGTTCAGGCATCACGCAAAAACTGCCGGTTTGATTACGATGAAACTTAGTATAATTATTCTTTAATATCCTGGGCACCACGCTGGGTACTTTTTATCCCGGAAAAGTACATACAATAAAAAACAAACTTAATTTTGCGGTTCGATCCCTAGACCCGATTACTGTACCAACCGCAAATAATAAGTTTGTCGTAGGGTACGTCATCCGCTGTGGAGTTCACTAAGGGGCGCTGCACACGGCTAAGACACTATAATATTTTATCTTAAGTTACAATATCGCTCAACAGCTATACATAATAAATCAGTAACTGGTGATCAAGAAAGCTATAACACGCAGGCGGAGCTGCGGGCAACAGCTAGTAATATATAAATATACTCGTATAATACAGAAATTACGACAGAGAGGAGAGATAGTGTTGTTAATTTATTTATCTCTTATATAAAGCAACTGATTGTTAAAATCAGTATCATATTATTATAATTATACTAGTTGGCACCCACAGTTTCGTTTGACCCAGTTTCAGGTCTTTTTTTTAACCAGCCAAGTGCGAGTCGGACTCGCGCGCAAAGGTTCCGTATCAAAACGGGAAACACAATTTCTAATATACTTGTAGGTGGAGAAATTCGAATTTGCTGGCAGTTTTGACTTTATTTTATACCTATTTACCAAAGTTTAGTCACCAATATGTTTCTCCAAAGGAATAGGCAGAGCAGGGGCATACAATATAGATTTAACCAGGTGTTAAACTTGTCCCACAATTGGTTGCACCTATTCCGGATTTTGTTAAGGATTGGCGGCATTAGAGTCATATCCGTTGAGTGGCAGGTGCACGACTTGCAGATTTGTTAGGAATCTTGGTGGGACTCCATTACTATATATGCAATACTCGCGGATTCACTCGTCAAAGATTTTTAGCTGCTTAGCTCCTAATAGCTGTCGAGTTATAATATATAGCCTTCATCGATAAACGCACTAATCAACACAAACAGAATTTTTGGAATTAACGCGTTGAACTTAACAAAGAAACTCTTTAGCTTTATAATCTTTATTTACAGGTGAATTTTTCAAGTGGGCTTGGATGGCCAAATCCGGAACTATAAGGAATAGCGAAAAATGCTCAAAGGAGTCACGAGCCCGATTTTGATGAAACTTAAAACCTCATCATTAGATTTTTTAAAAACCTATAATCCTAGCTGGGAATCGAACCCATTGATTTAGAAAAAAAAATACACCCTTTTATTACACCATACGATAGTGTTGCTGTTAAGGATCAAATTCTGGGAAGTAATGATATACGGCAAATTTAAGGAAAACTTAGAATACTGTACTGTACGTGTGTATGTCACTGAACTCCTCCTAACCGGCTGGACCGATGTTGATGAAATTTTTGTGTGTGTTCAAGGGGATTCGAGAATGGTTTAGATTTACAATTTGGTTTCTTTTTTTTGCAGGACAACGTCTGTCGGGTCCGCTAGTATTAGTATAGATTACTTCTGAATAGAATACTTACTTGTGACTCCAGCCCTTTTTTTATTTCCGCGAGACTCTTATGCCCATTGCCGCAGGCGCCTCTGGTACTCACCAGAAGGTATTTCCAGTAGCGCTCGGCGGACATTCTGTGTGGCCCGTTCTTTCTTCTTTTTTCAGTTCTTCTGTGTTTATCCCGCGTCGTTGGGGTCGGGTTTTATCATTCATCCTGCGTCGGTAAGTGAATCTGGTTGACCATGGCTTGAACCAACGATCTGCGTCGCACGATAGATGAGGTCACCATGCCGCCTCTGACTCCACCGTTGGTATAGTTTTTCGGTTCTCTTACCTATCAGATATGTTATGTACGGATTTACCAAATATTACCCAAATTGTGGTTAGCGAAGGATAAAGATACACAGCCTACATCCAAACCTTTACTTCTAAGTATAATACTCGTAGCACTTGGATAAATAACTTTTATCATACTTTATATTTTACTTTAACAGCGGAATTAACACGAAGTACTCGTATTTCGTGTTAATTCTCATTTTAAAGTCATTATAGTACGTTTATGAAAGTTTAAAAGTTTTATCACTTTTTAAAGTAATAAAGTTTACGAATTAGGTATACCTAAGAATAAGTATATTTGAGTTTAAATTTTGAACTGTTAATAAATGAAATAATTTAAAGTATGTATATTAACTACTTAAAATTATTTCATTTGTTAACAGTTCAAAAATTCAAAAATAACAATCAGAGTTTTAATTCGTATCCATTAGAACTACCAACAACATTAAAATAACAAGATCATGAATATCACCGAGAAGTTAAATTCGCATCCAGCTACTTCGTTCTGTCTGCAAAGTTTGTACAATTTCAAATAGTTAACCAAGTCATTTTAAGGTGACTTTAAAACAACGTTAAAAAATTGTTAAACGATTAATCGTTAACAAAATTTTAAAAAACTTATTTTTTCTTGCTTCAGTGACGTAAGTTACACGTGAGTGGTATAGGTGTATTGTTGAAAGTAACAATACCTAGTTATCACAGATAAGCACCACTTAGTTTTAAACTACGAGAAATCTAAGGCTAAATATAATATAATACCTAATAAAAAACAAGCTCGAGGGGCTCGTGGTCTAGTGGTAACCGACAATGTTAACACATTGCAAAGGTTAAGAAACATCGACTCAGGCCGGTCTTAGGATGGGTGACCATTTCTTAAGACATTGAGACCCCTCCGTGCCTCGGAGAGCACGTTAAGCCGTCGGTCCCGGTTGTCATACTAACATCTATGGCAGTCGTTAGGGGTAGTTGGAGCCCTATATCAAAAATCCGACCGGTCTAACTACAGAACTTCGATATCGCCCATGGGTTGTGAAGGTCAGATGGCAGTCGCTTCACGGAAAATATCGAAGTTCAGCCGAATCGCAGTTAGACTGGAAAGCCGACCCCAACTGAGTTGGGAATAGGCTCGGTGAATGATGATGAGAAAACAAGCTCCGAAACCAATACAAATATTTGACTCGACCCGGAGATCAAACCTGACATCTCTAAGGTAGCAGTATCGCGCATTCTTTACTGACTACGCCAACGCGGCAATAGAAAGGTGGCGTTTATTATCTATCTACATTTGTTTGCCGTAGTTCTTCTGAGAGACAAAGATAGCGGCTAGTTCATTTATTTCACTCATAAAGTCTTGAATAGTTCATTTATTTGCGAAAACTTCGTCAAGTAGTGAGAATAGAAAATACTTTATGTGCCCCAGTTGGTCGTTACGGAATTCTTAGAAACTGAATTACCCACTGGGGAGAGAGGGTAAATAAAACCCGACCCAAGATAAATAGGGCTAACAACGTTCACGTTGGCAATCATTACGTTAAGATAGTAGGAGTCAAGTTATTTCTCGGGGGTGTCAGCCGAGTGTCCAAAAGTAGAGTTGGTTTACAAATCTCTATTATACCTACTTTAAAGGACTTGAACACAAAAGAGGACTAAATTTATTAAAATTATCTATTAAATTTATCTAAAATACATACAGTTAGGTTTATTTAATGTGTTAGCAGAGGCATTTATTATGTGTCCAAATAGTGTGGTTGTGGTGTTGTTGGACACATAATAAACGCCTCTGCTAATTTCAGACCAAGCAATAGTAAACCAAGATTTTAAGATTGGGTGTAAAGGGGCTCTACCAACATCTTTAGGGCCCCAGCGACCTCACCTGCTAGTGGCGCACCTGCTGATCAACGGACGAGGCTCGTTAATTTACGGTACCTATGGAGTGGCTTCGGCCCCTACGTAGGTGCCAGGTGGTACAACAGTGTTGGTCCGTGGCAGTGCAGCTGTGCTAAAGCCCCCCAAGTAACCCAGCCCAGGCTGGGTTGCGTTAGGGGTTCAGCAGCTGCACCGCCGGGCCCGGGGCGATGTATGGTGCAGCAGGCATGGGACCAGTGGGGGCGAAACGGAGTCTAGGGTGGGAGGTGTGGGTCGATTGGCCGGCCAGGGAGACCCTTAGCAACGGCGTTGCCGCGGCCGCCCGCAACACAGTCATGGGGCCCGCCTGGTACCAACCACCCCAGGAGGCTGCCCCACATGTTGTGCATAATCCTGATGTGGGATCGCCGCTCCGGGTGGTAACCGGTGCGGGGAAGCGGGGGCCTTGCATCAGGGGGGTTTGGGAGCCCTTCCGTCCGGCGAGTCGGCTCCGACCTAACCACACGGTTCTAGACAAAGCTAGCCCCTGCGCTTTGTCAATTACCCACCAAATGTCGCCCTGTCTTCACGCTTCTTCTTCATATACATTATGGCAGTGCAACATAAAAAAACGAAAACGTTCCACACCGGCCCCAGAAAACTCCACAACTTCACTTTTCGAGCCACCATGCGAACCTCGATGCCGTCCACCATCACCTTGAGACGGCACGGCGCGCTGTGATGTTCCTCACGGAGACACAAATACGCCGCCCTGAAGACACGTCTTACCTGTGTTACCCCGGCTATGTCATCGAGGAACAATTTCGAGATAAAGCCGGGGTGTGCGTGTTCATTAGGGCGGATGTTTGCTGCCGCCGGTTGTGCTGCCTAGAGAACCCCTCCAACTCCGTCCTTTGGCTGCACGTAGACCATGGCTCTATGAGCCAGATCTACGTGTGCGTCTACCGTTCCCACACAGGGGATTCTGAGACAACAAAGCTCTTCCAGTACCTCAGCGAGACGGCTGATGATGCGATGATGCGCAGGTGCGGTTCCCGAACGCTGACCTAGTGTTTCTGGGGGACTTCAATGGCCATCACATTGAATGGCTGGAGTCCCTCAGGACTGATCATGCGGGTAGGGCCGCCCACGCGTTCGCTCTCTCCCACGGTCTGACCCAGATGGTATGCGGGATCACCCGGATACCAGACAGGTCAGATCACGAGCCCGCTCTGCTGGATCTACTGCTGACGAGTCGCCCAGCCCAGTACAGTGTTTCGGTAGGAGCCCCATTGGGTAGTTCCGACCACTGTGTTGTTCACGCTGGCATGAAGGTGTCACCTCCTGCACGTCCTGTACAATCGTCACGACGACTATGGCACTACTCGTCAGCGGATTGGGATGGTCTACCCGATTATTATGCGTCCGTCCCTTGGAGCCAGCGCTGCTTCCTAGGAAAGGCTCCGTCGGATAGCGCTTCTGCGATTGCTGGCGAGATCAGTTTAGGGATGGATTATTACATCCCTTTCACTGATGTCGCCAGTATCCGCAGAGCCCATCCCTGGTTCGGGCGAGATTGTGCCAAAGCTGTTCGACAAAAACAGTCGGCATATCGCGCCTGGCTCAGGGCCCGGGCTGTGCGCGACCCAAATGTGGGCCACCTCAAAGCAGCGTACAACCGGGCCACAAAATCCAGTAAGAGGGCCTTTAAGAGAGCGGATGCCCAGCGCGTCGCGCGGCTTGGTCAGGAGCTCACTTCCCATCCCACGTACAGCCGTGAATTCTGGCCAAAGCCGTGCAATCTAACTTTTGTCAGCCCTCGCTGCCACCGCTGCGTTACCCAGATGGAACACTGACTCACAAGGCCCAAGAGAAAGCGGACATGCTCGCAGACCTCTTTGCGGCTAATTCCCGGGTCGACGACCGTGGCCTGCAGCCCCCCGCCATCGCCAACTGTGGCCACACCATGCCTGATATTGTTATCAGGTAATGTGAGGTACGGGCAGTGCTGCGGTCACTCGACACGCGGAAAGCCAGTGGCCCTGACGGCATTCCGGCGGTGGTGCTACAAAAATGTGCAGCTGAGTTGTCTCCAGTATTAACACGTCTGTACCGCCTGTCATACTCTTCAGGGCTCGTGCCGGAGGTCTGGAAGGAGGCGAACGTACAACCGATCCCCAAAAAAGGGGATCGATCCGATCCAGGCAACTATCGACCCATAGCTGTCACCTCAGTCATTTGCAAGGTGCTTGAGCTCCTTATAAATAAGCAGCTCATGCGATACCTAGAGGATCACTCGCTAATCAATAATCGACAATACGGCTTCAGGCCAAAACGATCAACGGGTGATCTTCTGGCATTCGTAACGCATGTCTTGGGTGGGGCTATGGAAAGGCACGGCGAGTCCTTGGCTATTAGCCTGGACATCACCAAAGCTTTCGATAGGGTCTGGCATTCTTCGCTCCTTTCCAAGCTTCCGGCATATGGTCTACCTCCTCAACTGTGCAGCTGGATTGCCAGTTTTTTAAACGAGCGCCGAGTGCGGGTCCTCTGCGATGGCAAGGCTTCTCGCTTCTTGCAAGTGAATGCCGGGGTACCGCAGGGGTCTGTACTATCACCAACTCTCTTTCTTCTGCATATCAATGATATGCTATTCCTCGGGAACATTAATTGCTATGCAGATGACAGCAAACTGCACGGGAGTTACTCGGTTCGTCCGACGGCGGGGCGATCTGAGATTGAGGAGGAGAGACGACGACTCGTGGCTGATCTCGAGCGTAACCTCGATAGTATCTCTCAATGGGGTACCGAGAACCTGGTCGAGTTCAATGCCCGCAAAACACAGGCGTGTGCATTTACTGCGAAGAAATCCCCTTTCCTTCCCCTACCCTCTCTTCAGAATGCATTATTACTCTCCGCGAAGTATCTGCTGGACGCTCTCGACGCTATGCAGCGACGGGCTATCCATATTATAGATTGTCCGGAGGTAACGGGAAGCCTTGAGCCGCTAGCTCAGCGCCGAACAATAGCTTCCTTGGCCGCATTCTACCGTATTTACCACGGCGAGTGTTCTGAAGAGCTCTTCAATCTGATCCCACCCTCTTCCTTCCGATCCCGAACAACCCGTGCCGGGCAGAGATGCCACTCCCACACAGTGGATAGCATGTTCGCGAGAACCGAACGTTTTAAACGTTCGTTTCTCTGCCGAACGATAGTGGCCTGGAACGCCCTGCCTGTGCACGTGTTTCCTCCCACATATAATCCTGGGTTCTTTAAGCGGAGCGTGAAGAGGCACATCAGTAGGTCGTCAAGTTGAGGGCCACTCTCTATAGTATTGTGTGCTGTGAGAGTGGCCACAATCGCTAGACGTCGTCACGACTTACCACAAGGCGGGCGGCGTCAATTTGGCGAATGAAATATAAAAAAAAAAAAAAACCTCTGAAATTATGTAAGGGATCTATACATCTCTATTGATGTTAATCTATTTTCCCCTCGGACCGCCGTAAGGTGTTAACGTGTATCAGAGCTGTGTTAATATTTTTCTTAATAAATCATTGAAATTAAATTAAAATAAAGTGAAATTAAATCGCCTGCAATATTAGAATAACAATATAGTATTTTGCGCTGTGAGAGTGGCCCACAATCGCTAGACGTCGTCACGACTTACCACCAGGCGGGCGGCGTCAATTTGGCGAACTCAATACAAAAATAAAATATAAAAAAAAGAAGTGCATAAAGTCCGAAGAGGTGATACAACTACGTCAACGACGGTGCCGACAACTACATCAATACTGTTATCTGCGTGTGCGCCTGGTACTTCGCCTGACTACAAACTTCACAAACTCCACCCCATCACCAGCACGTATGTAAGATACTTTGCAATACTTCAAGGACACTGTGCTTACGCATCCGCTACGCCTCCCACTGCAGCGATTGGAGATTCATCATAGAAGAGGTTCCGCCCCCTTTGAATGTCCGCTGCGCCTACGGCCAATCTGCATACCATCGTACTAAGCTCATTAGCGTAGCCATTTTACACTTGTCTACATTTTATTATTGTTCTACGATATATAGGCAAGGTAAATACCTAACTCAGAGCTTAACTATAAATAAATCTATCTCGGAATCGGATATAGACTCAGTGGGAAACGAACGTTTTAGTACCCCGCCGAATTTCACAAGTTTAAGAATGATAAAGAGAGGTCGTGAAGAGGTGCTTTTGGGGATAGGCTAGACGAATTTAAAAATGAAAGGAAGGAAATGATGACCAATTTCCTGGCAAAACACGGAAACGAACTACAACAATTATCGGCAACACTCAAAGAAATTCAACAATCCAACCTTAATTTTGAAAACTCAATTACCCATCTTATGTCGCAAAACAAAGATCTTGAGGAGAAGATATCTAAATTAGAAACACAATTGAAGGAGGATAAGACGTATATCACAATCCTGGAGAGTAAAATTGAAGATTTGGACATAGATAACCGTAAGACTAATTTTGTTATTAAGAATGTACCTAAATCATCCAGCGAATCGAAGCTAGACTTAATTAACATGATTATGTGCCTATCCCAGAACATTGATTGTCCCATAGCTAAACAGGATATTAGAGATATATACAGAGTGCGTGGAAAGAACAGCGAAGCTAAAAATACACCAATTATTGTAGAAACCGGATCCACTATCTTGAAGAATAATATAATTAAAATAGCAAAAACCTTTAATATTAAACATAAGTCAAAGCTATGTTATAAACATCTGGGCTCCAAGTCCCAGGAAGATACACCTATATTCTTGTCTGAACACCTGACTGATAGGGTATCTCGTCTTTACTTTCTTGCACGAGACCTAACTAAGTCAGGAGTTTATAAATACTGTTGGACTGCCTACGGTAAAGTTTATGTAAAAAAGGATGATCAATCCCCAATGATAACTATAAGAAGCGAAGAGCAAGTTCATCAACTAGTAACAAAGACATGACTACTGGCCAAACCTACCTAGTTGTAAGATCCTCAAAAAGCTATTGTTACTAACTTCTCTTATTTGTTTCACAAAATTTCCTATCTTAAGTAGTTTAAACATAACGTTTTTTATCGCGTGGAGAATTAAGAATACATACATAGGGTACCTTTTAGGTCTTCTTACTTGCTTCACTACTCTGTCTGACTCTCACACATATAAAACATACAAGTTACACATACACAATTAAATATTGTCGTGGATAATATCCACTATGCATGGGTCACATACATATTTATAAAATCAATTCATTTAATTCACAAATTTCGCCTTACAGTGAATATCACATACTGCAAATAACTTATTCAAGATACATAAGGGTGTTGAAGTGTAGATTTTACTTCACTTCTTACACTTTGACACAATTGTCGAATTGCCCTCTTGTTTATTACAATACACAGATTTTTCTATAATAATAACTATTCTGTGATGACTACGAAAGCAATTAAAATTATTCCATATGGCTAAAATATTGCAAAGCGCGAACGAAATAGACAATATTGATATTGCTAGAACATTTGAATGCTGTTCTACAAATCTTTATAAACATATTAATGTTATGAAAAATGATTTGACCGTTGTCTCACAAAATATACGTAGCATAATAGCACAATTTTGACAACTTTGTAACGACTAAAGTTCGACTCAGATATCGTTATTTGGACGGAATGTCGTTTAAATTCTAGGAAACCTATACCGCAACTTTCTAACTACAACTCATATGTTACAACACGTTAGGTGAACCAAAACGACGGAGTGGTTGTTTATGTGAAGAATGCCTTACAAGTAAATGTTCAAGAAATACCCCTCTCTCAGGCAACATGCCTCAAGTTGGACATACTAAATTATATTATTTTATGTATATATCGTTCCCCGTCATTTACATGCACTGACACTTTTATTGACTCACTCAGTTTAGAACTGGACTCCTTGTCCTCACAGAAAAATATAATACTGGCTGGGGATATTAATATTAATCTTAGACCCCATGACTCTGAGAGGTCTCTGGACAAAAATAAACGCATTAATTACCTTGACATGTTGTCATCATTTGGTATACTGGCTGGTCATACGGTACGTACCAGGGAACGCAACTGTCTAGATCACTTCATGCTTAAGATCCTATAAAAAAAGGTATCAGCATCAATTGCCATTCTACAAACCACTATTACTGACCATTACACTACGGTCCTAGTACTAACTAAACTTAAAAATATACAACCTGTTATTAAAACTAAACTTATTCTACACTTTAAACAAGCTTTAATGTACCTGCAAGAAAATAACCTCGTAGAATTAATGTTTTGTAATAATCCGAACATATTAGTTGATAAATTTATTCAAAACTTAACTGACTCCATTAAAAGTAGTACCTCAATATCAAAAATTCCTAATAGTAAACAAATAATTAAGCCATGGATTACACCAGGTATACTCCTATGTATCAAAAATCGTAATATTTTACAAAAAAAGATCTCGTGATGATCCTCATAACGTATTCTTAAAAATTACATACTCCAGATACAAAAAACCATTGCAACAATCTCATAAAAAATTGAAACGCAAATATGAAAGAGAATTGCTTACTGACTCAGTCTCAAATCCAAAGTTGCTATGGAGAAACGTAAAGTCCATCACTTATTCAAGTAAGTCAAAAACACAATGTATTGAACTATTAAAGGTCACTTAGAAGTCGCTTAGAAGTGTGTAGTGGTATCACGCCTTCTTCATTGCAACCATTACCTGTGCCATTACAAAATAACCGTAATGAAATAACGCAAGAAAACATCATCTCACATATTGGTGAAGAAGTGAGTGATGCTGCTATACCTGTAAGTACTCAATACAATGAGGAATTAAGGAGCGCTTTGGAGCGAGCGACTGGTGAGTTTCAATCTGTCCCTATTGAGTGTAGACCGCGGCTTCCGCGTTTGCACACACATAAAAAAATGTGGGGTTAGTGTGTGCCCTAGACTCGATGTTAACATCGTTTTTTAACAACTGCAGAAACATTACTGATGCCCATTCCATTCTGCACTGTGCAGCTGTTGCAGTATGTCGAATAGCTGGTGTTAAATTTTTTAAACAAGAAACAGCTATTCGACCAAAGCCTGCTGTACCAGCTTGGCAGTGCAGAATTGAACGGCGCATCAACTAGGCTAGGGTGCTCATTGGCAAGCTACACTGCTTCAGGACGGGCAATACACGCCCGAGAGTCATGCGCTTTGTGACCCGTGCATTCGTGAGAACTAATATTAGGCCCTGTGAATACTCTGTTCGGGTCACAGAGCGCATCGATTACCTGAAGCAGAAAGTTTATGCGTGGGCGAACCGCATAAGGCGGTACAAAAAAAGAGTGGACAGATACACTCAGAATCGCTTGTCCCAAAAAAATGAGAGGTGGGTATATAGAGGGTGGGAGCGACCTAACTCGGATGTGACTGATGGGAGTCTACCTGATGCTGTTTCTACAGTTAACTTCTGGAAAAGCATCTGGTCGACGCCCGTCAGTCATACACAGGATGCGTGGATTAGGGATGTTGAGCGGGCGTGTGAACCAATTCCAGCTATGGAACCTATAACCATATCTGAAGAAGATATTGGTTGTACAGTTCGTTCGTTGCCAAATTGAAAATCTGCTGGACCGGACGGACTGCATAACTTTTGGTTAAAATGGTTCCGTAGCTCACACGCTTGCTTGGCATCTTGCTTCCAGTCATCCCTTGAGTCAGCGTCGCTTCCAGCTTTTATGACTACCGGAGTAACCCACCTCCTATACAAGTCTGGTAGTACCACAGACCCCAAAAATTATAGACCTATAACTTGTCTACCTACCATATACAAACTTTTTACATCCATCCTGAGAGTAAAAATATATTCACATATACAAAACAATAACATCTTGTCAATCTCTCAGAATGGATGTAAAAGTGGGGCACGTGGTACGAAAGAGCTCCTTATTATTGACATGGCTGTTTGCCAGCAGGTACGCCGCAACCGAAAGAACCTTGCGACATGCTGGATTGACTATAAGAAAGCGTACGATTCTGTGCCTCATACATGGCTTCGGAGGGTGCTAGAGCTGTATAAAGTTGATGCAACTCTATGCACCTTTTTGGGGTCATGTATGAGACAATGGAGTACGGTTCTTGTTTATCCAGGGTGTCGTCAGGTTCTAGGAGGTGGTGTACCAATAGGGATTGAGAGAGGTATATTCCAGGGTGATAGTCTGAGTCCGTTGTGGTTTTGTCTAGCACTGAATCCTCTCAGTACGTTACTAGAGGGTTCAGGGTTAGGCTATCGGATGCGCAGAGGGGGTCAAGTCAAGAGGGGGTTTGTCCCACCTTTTTACATGGATGACCTAAAGTTATTTGCCCCTAATGGCCCCGATTTGATGGCTTTGCTAAAAGTTACTGAAACTTTTAGTAAGGTCATCAGTATGGAGTTTGGGGTAGATAAGTGTGCGGTCATGCATGTAAAAAGGGGCGGGATTGTGGAATCTGAAGGAGTCAATCTTTCAGATTTCACACGATTTGGGTCGCTCTCCGCAACCGAAACCTACAAATATCTAGGTATGTCTCAAGCTCTGTGTATTGCTGAGACTGACATGAAACGGAAATTGCAGGATCGTTTCTTTGGCCGCCTGAAAAAAATACTGAAAAGTCTTTTATCAGGCGGTAACAAGGTGCGTGCTGTCAACGGCTGGGCCATGCCAGTCTTAGTATACTCTTTTGGCATACTTAGTTGGACTCAGACGGAGTTAGAAGCTATAGGATAGGAAGGTGCGTTGTCTATTGACTTCATATCGAATGCACCACCCACGTTCGTCAGTAATGAGGTTGTATATACCACGGAAATGTGGGAGTCGAGGATTTTTAAATACCAAGACTCTCCATAACCGTGAGATATGCAACCTTAGACAGTATTTCCTGCAGGTGGACGTGGATGTGCATCGAGATGTTGTGGCAATAGACAACGGACTGACCCCGCTGTCCCTTGCGAAAGAGAACTGGCGCAAACCTGTAATATTAAGTGTATCTGATCGGAAGGAAATATGGAAGAGCAAGGAACTGCATGGTCGATTTTATCGGGCTCTAAATGGACCCGATGTTGATTCAATAGCATCGGTATCCTGGTTACGATTTGGTGATCTCTTCGGAGAAACTGAGGGTTTTATCTGTGCAATCACTGACGAAGTCGTGATGACGAATAACTATCGGAGATTTATTGTCAAAGATGGGACGCTAGACATTTATAAGATTTTTGTTACTAACCATCTATGGACATTGTCTGAAATAAAATTATTTTATTTTATTTTTTATTTTTTTTTATTTGTCGGGCATGTCATCGTCCCGGAGAATCTTTAAGACATATTATCTCTGGTTGTTCCCGTCTTGCGAACGGTGAGTATTTGCACAGACACAACCAAGTAGCCAGGATTATCCACCAGTAACTTGCTCTAAAGTATAACCTTGTCGACGTGGAGGTACCTTATTACAAGTATGTGCCCGACCCAGTTCTTGAGAACGGTCATGTCACATTGTATTGGGATGGATCTATTATCACTGATAGGACTGTTATAGCTAACAGACCTGATATAGTGATAATGGATCGATTAAAGCGCCTTGCAGTAATTGTCGATATCACTGTGCCACATGACGAGAATCTCGTGAAAGCAGAAAAAGATAAGCAAATTAAATATTTAGACCTAGCTCACGAGATTGTCGACATGTGGGATGTTGATTCGGCGATTATTGTTCCGACAGTCGTATCTGCGCATGGTCTAATAGCCAAGAGCCTCGACCTCCACCTACAGAGGCTCGCGTTAGGCAGCTGGGTCAAGGGCTTGATGCAGAAGGCGGTTCTGTTGAATACGGCCCGTATTGTGCGGAAGTTCCTGTCTCTGGAGCCCTAACCACCGGTAGCTTGGTCCCTGTACCCGATGCCGGTGGGTTACTGTTTTTTATATTTTTAAATGTATTTTTTATAAATCTATTTAAAAATGTAATAAATATGTGTTAAGTGTTAATAAAGAGAATAATAATAAAGCCTTTATTTCCACAGTTACACAGTATAGATCTGATAAAATTAGTTAAAATTAAATTAAACAATTCATAATACTAACTTACTTACTAAAAAACTTACTTAATAAATCTTTCAAGTATGCATTACGTTAAAAAAAATTTGACAAAATAAACTAAATTATACCATTGCAATCCGTTAAAATTAAATATCATTCATTTGTATTACCTTTTTTTTTAGGTACATTTGATACAATAAGTTTAGATTTTTTAAGGTTTATGTTGTATTTTGGTAATTATATGTTTCTGTAAATAACTGTTTTCATTCTGATTACGAATAGGTATACTAACAGTATATTCTGTATTAAAACTATATTAAACCATTCAAAATACCTAGATAACTAAATTAAAATTACATAAATCAATCATTCCGTTTATCTTATAAATAAATGTGTTCATTCCATATTTTTGGTATTAAAATAATATTTAAGTATTTAAATATTAGATTTTAGTTATAATTTAATGTTTATAGTATCATGTTCTTGGTTAGTGTAGGTATATAGTTTTTTCATCTAATAGTATTTTAAATTAAATAATTAATATAAAAAATAATTAAATTAAAATTACATAAATCTAATAAAATTAGTTAAAAATAAATTAAATCATGCAGTATCTCTTGGCTTAACTGTGAAGTACCCATATTTGGGTATAGGCCTCCTCCGAGGCAGGAGGGTTTTAGTATAATCTTCCCGCGGCGACCACCCGTATTGGGAGATTTTTTTTTTTTTTGTTTTGTCTGTTAGCATAATTTACATTTGGGTGAGGAGGGAGCCTCTGTACATTATCATTCTGTCAGGGTAGAAGACTTCAGCGAAACTGTACATATCTATATATCTGTGGGTTTCATGTATTCAGAAATTTTATTGGTAAATCTTATCAGGTATATTTATTTAGTTTTAATTTCGAATGATGCAAATTATCCTGGGTTGATAACGATGGTGCTTGTTTGTTTCTCTTTGTATGTTTTCCAGTAATTATTAGTTGATCGTATCGTATAAAAGCCTTATTGCCGTTCTCTGACTCCTGCTTTTGTTCTGATTTTAGTTCTTTCCTTACCTTCAGTATTTTGGACGGAAATTCATGCTGTATATAAACATCTGTACCTTTCAACTTTTCCTTATTTTTAAGAATTTTAATATTTAATAAAATTATATAATATAATAAATAAAGAAACTTACATATATAATAAACATTTGAATGAATGTAAGAAAATTGTAACAGCTTGGTTAAAACCACTGACCTATGAAGCTACTGAAAAATACCTACGAGACATTACTTAACTCTAACCCACACACAGACATTCACATACACACACACACACACACACACACACACACACACACACACACGCACACACGCATACACATACGCAAACACACACACACACACACGCACACATAGACACACACAACAGACATAAACACAATATAAGACTTAAAAACTCTTTAAAACCATCTCAAAACTTATGATCGACTCTTTTTTTTATTTTTTTTTTATTTTTTTTTTTTTATATTTGGTTCGCCAAATTGACGCCGCCCGCCTGGTGGTAAGTCGTGACGACGTCTAGCGATTGTGGGCCACTCTCACAGCACACATTACTATTGAGAGTGGCCCTCAACTTGACGACCTACTGATGTGCCTCTTCACGCTCCGCTTAAAGAACCCAGGATTATATGTGGGAGGAAACACGTGCACAGGCAGGGCGTTCCAGGCCACTATCGTTCGGCAGAGAAACGAACGTTTAAAACGTTCGGTTCTCGCGAACATGCTATCCACTGTGTGGGGGTGGCATCTCTGCCCGGCACGAGTCGTTCGGGATCGGAAGGAAGAGGGTGGGATCAGATTGAAGAGCTCTTCAGAACACTCGCCGTGGTAAATACGGTAGAATGCGGCCAAGGAAGCTATTGTTCGGCGCTGAGCTAGCGGCTCAAGGCTTCCCGTTACCTCCGGACAACCAATAATACGGATAGCCCGTCGCTGCATAGCGTCGAGAGCGTCCAGCAGATACTTCGCGGAGATCTCTTTACCTTATTCAGTATTCCTAGTTTCCGCGAAGCTAGCCCTATACATCTTTCGATGTAGTTTTTATTATTGAGCTCTCGACGAACGTCTATGCCAAGGATATCAAGGTTGTCCTTCATTGGTAATAATGCATTCTGAAGAGAGGGTAGGGGAAGGAAAGGGGATTTCTTCGCAGTAAATGCACACGCCTGTGTTTTGCGGGCATTGAACTCGACCAGGTTCTCGGTACCCCATTGAGAGATACTGTCGAGGTTACGGTCGAGATCAGCCACGAGTCGTCGTCTCTCCTCCTCAATCTCAGATCGCCCCGCCGTCGGACGAACCGAGTAACTCCCGTGCAGTGTGCTGTCATCTGCATAGCAATGAATGTTCCCGAGGGATAGCATATCATTGATATGCAGAAGAAAGAGAGTTGGTGATAGTACGGACCCCTGCGGTACCCCGGCATTCACTTGCAAGAAGCGAGAAGCCTGGCCATCGCAGAGGACCCACTCGGCGCTCGTTTAAAAAGCTGGCAATCCAGCTGCACAGTTGAGGAGGTAGACCATATGCCGGAAGCTTGGAAAGGAGCGAAGCATGCCAGACCCTATCGAAGGCTTTGGCGATGTCCAGGCTAATAGCCAAGGACTCGCCGTGCCTTTCCATAGCCCCACCCCAGACATGCGTTACGAATGCCAGAAGATCACCCGTTGATCGCTTTGGCCTGAAGCCGTATTGTCGATCATTGATTAGCGAGTGATCCTCTAGGAATTGCATGAGCTGCTTATTTATAAGGAGCTCAAGCACCTTGCAAATGACTGAGGTGACAGCTATGGGTCGATAGTTGCCTGGATCGGACCGATCCCCTTTCTTGGGGATCGGTTGTACGTTCGCCTCCTTCCAGACCTCCGGCACGAGCCCTGAAGAGTATGACAGGCGGTACAGACGCGTTAATACTGGAGACAACTCAGCTGCACATTTTCGTAGCACCACCGCCGGAATGCCGTCAGGGCCACTGGCTTTCCGCGTGTCGAGTGACCGCAGCACTGCCCGTACATCACATTGCCTGATAACAATATCAGGCATTGTGTGGCCACAGTTGGCGATGGCGGGGGGCTGCAGGCCACGGTCGTCGACCCGGGAATTAGCCGCAAAGAGGTCTGCGAGCATATCCGCTTTCTCTTGGGCTTTGTGAGCCAGTGTTCCATCTGGGTAACGCAGCGGTGGCAGCGAGGGCTGACAAAAGTTAGATTGCACGGCTTTGGCCAGTTGCCAGAATCCACGGCTGCCCGTGGGATGGGAAGTGAGCTCCTGACCAAGCCGCGCGACGCGCTGGGCATCCGCTCTCTTAAAGGCCCTCTTACTCGACTTTGTGGCCCGGTTGTACGCTGCTTTGAGGTGGCCCACGTTTGGGTCGCGCACAGCCCGGGCCCTGATCCCGGCGCGATATGCCGACTGTTTTTGTCGAACAGCTTTGGCACAATCTCGCCCGAACCAGGGACGGGCTCTGCGGATACTGGCGACATCAGTGAAAGGGATGTAATAATCCATCCCTAAACTGATCTCGCCAGCAATAGCAGAAGCACTATCCGAAGGAGCCTTTCCTACAAAGCAGCGCTGGCTCCAGGGGACGGACGCAAAATAATCGCGTAGACCGTCCCAATCCGCTGACGAGTAGTGCCATAGTCGTCGTGACGTTTGCACAGGACGTGCAGGAGGTGACACCTTCATGCCAGCGTGAACAACACAGTGGTCGGAACTACCCAGTGGGGCTCCTACCGAAACACTGTACTGGGCTGGGCGACTCGTCAGCAGTAGATCCAGCAGAGCGGGCGCGTGATCTGACCTGTCTGGTATCCGGGTGATCCCGCATACCATCTGGGTCAGACCGTGGGAGAGAGCGAACGCATGGGCGGCTCTACCCGCATGATCAGTCTTGAGGGACCCCAGCCATTCAATGTGATGGCCATTGAAGTCCCCCAGAAACACTAGGTCAGCGTTCGGGAACCGCACCTGCGCTTCATCAGCCGTCTCGCTGAGGTACTGGAAGAGCTTTGTTGTCTCAGAATCCCCTGTGTGGGATCGGTAGACGCACACGTAGATCTGGCTCATAGAGCCATGGTCTACGTGCAGCCAAAGGACGGAATTGGAGGGGTTCTCTAGGCAGCGCAACCGGCGGCAGCAAACATCTGCCCTAACGAACACGCACACCCCGGCTTTGTCTCGAAATTGTTCCTCGATGACATAGCCGGGGTAACACAGGTAAGACGTGTCGTCAGGGCGGCGTATTTGTGTCTCCGTGAGGAACATCACAGCGGGCCGTGCCGTCTCAAGGTGGTGGTGGACGGTATCGAGGTTCGCATGGAGTCCACGGACGTTAGTGAACTCCACCTCGAAATGTGAAGTTGTGGGGTTTCCTAGGGCCGCTGTGTAACGTTTATTTCTTTTTTGTTGCACTGCCATTGTAGATTTTGAAGAAGAAGCGTGAAGACAGGGCGACATTTGGTGCAGCAGTAAGTGACAAAGCGCAGGGGCTAGCTTTGTCTAGAACCGTGTGGTTAGGTCGGAGCCGACCCGCCGGACGGAAGGGCTCCCAACCCCACACCGGTTACCACCCGGAGCGGCGATCCCACATCAGGATTATGCGCAACATGTGGGGCAGCCTCCTGGGGTGGTTGGCCCCAGGCGGGCCCCATGACTGTGTTGCGGGCGGCCGCGGCAACGCCGTTGCTAAGGGTCTCCCTGGCCGGCGAATCGACCCACACCACCCACACTAGACTCCGTTTCGCCCCCACTGGTCCCATGCCTGCTGCACCATACATCGCCCCGGGCCCGGCGGTGCAGCTGCTGAACCCCTAACGCAACCCAGCCTGGGCTGGGTTACTTGGGGGGCTTTAGCACAGCTGCACGGTGGTACCCCCCCGGACCAACACTGTTGTACCACCTGGTACCCACGTAGGGGCCGAAGCCACTCCATAGGTACCGTAAATTAACGAGCCTCGTCCGTTTATCAGCAGGTGCGCCACTAGCAGGTGAGGTCGCTGGGGCCCTATAGATGTTGGTAGAGCCCCTTTGCACCCTAAACTCTTCTCAAGACCAGAAGGCTGGTTACTTTTTAGCTCAAAGAATAAGCATTGCGATACAACGTGGCAATGCTGCCAGCCCTCTGGGAACATTGCCAGTCGGCGACGAGGCGGAGGAGTTCTTTGACGCCTGTATATAGTGTAGATTTTAATGTGTATAATATAAGACTTGATGTTTATCTGCATGAGTTTAAGTTACAAATAGTACCTATAGTTACAGATTTAGTTAGTTTTTTCTTTATAGTTAGTTATGGAAGAGCGGAGTCTCCTAATACAGGCATTGTTTGCTTAAAAGGAGGCTTCAATCACAAATTAATGGTAATGTTTTTGTTTTCTGAAACTAATAAATAAATAAATAAATATTGACACCCAAACTATCCAAAGGTAATATTCGTTGGCGTGGTCGGTATTACATTCCCGGGTCGAAATAAATATTTATGTTATCCACAAATGTTTGTTTCGGAGTTTGGGTGTTTTCTATGTATATTGTGTATGTATTTAGAAATATATAATAATATGTATGTTCGACAGTTGTCTAGATCCCATGGCACAAGCTTATGAGTACGGGGGCATTGAAACTTATTGATTAACAGTAAGCTAATTTTTCGTAAGTAGCTTTATTTTACCGAGTCCTATACCTATTTTAAAAAAAACTCAAATCAGGTAGCTAACAGATTAATCCAGTTAAAATATTCGGAACAAAACCAAAATTAAAAATACTCGTATTTACTAAATGAATTTGACATTTGCGAGACCTGTATTTATAACGACTATTGTATTGGAGCACATAATCCATTATCGGCTACCTATATAGGCAGTTATAGTTTATGGCTCATATTGAGAATTGGTTTCAAGGTAAAGTGTGTAGTAGTGCTCACACTCAATCGAATAGTGGAAATGCATTGTTTTGTAACGATAATTTTACTCAATACTTTTAACTTGTGCCAGAGTTCAAACAATAAGAAAGAACATTCCAGAGTTTCTCTTTTTGAATATGGTGAGTTATTATGTTAGTGGATTTATTTTATAGACAAATTTCCAGGCAATACACCAAAATATTTTGTGTATAACTTATTATGTAAACGGGACTTTGTTTAATATAATAACAAAGAGTGTCCCAATTCCTAAAACCTTAAATATTGTAGTTAGACTGATATACCTTAAGGAAACTTTATGTGATTTTTAAAAACAGTTTTAGTTGCATTCATAGATTTTTGAAAAATCACCTGCGGAGACCGGGAATGCGGAAATCAAATTTTCTTAGAAACTAACAGTCGTTCCCAATTGAAGCTGTTTGATCGGTGTTGTAAAATAACCTGTTTTGTTTCTTTATCATTTGGTTGGTTCGATTACCGGTTCATAAAGGTGGTTTTTCAAAAATCTAGTAATGTAAATATTTTTTTTTTAATAAAATAAAGTCTCCTTTCAGTAAAATTGTCTACCTACAACATTTAAGGTAAGTACTTTCCATATATTGTGTTGTGTGCTCTGCAACGCGAATCGCCTTTAACCTTGCATCGTATAGGTTTTTAAGTTACACGACCCTGGCCAACCTGAAAACTACATCATATTTATAGCTTATGGCTTGTGGTAATAAGCCAACATTCACGCTGGCTCTCACTAGAGTCACTATCCACCTGGATGGATTATCTTTCGAACCTGTGGTAGGTAGCCTTGAATTGACCAACGCAGTCAAGTCAGTATTCAATCTATTCTATCAGTATTAGCAATTTTCTCTTGCTCAATTATAGTAGATACATATTGAATTGAAACACGGTAATCCATGTTTCAATGTTTCAATTAATTCAGAAATGGTCTTTCTATATGCTACCTTACATCCATGTCTATTCAAAAGTTTACACGTAGTTGAATATAAAAGGTCGTGAAGAAAATCCTCCGCGTCATTGCTATCTGCTAAAGTTCCAAGAATGTTGGCTGCGTTGCCACCTTGGATTGTGATACTTATTCTTTAAGTCTACAAACGACAAGTTATTTACACAAAAACCTTCCTCGAGAATCACTGTATCCATAGAAAACCGCATCAAAATCCGTTGCGTAGTTTTAAAGATCTAAGCATGCGTAAGGAACGGAAGCGACTTTGTGTTATAATGTTCGATTGAATATAAGAATATTAATTTTTTTTAGGTAACCGACAATTATCTGACCAATTGACGTATAATAGCAGTGGTGTTATACCAATTTACACGCCAGTTGTTGAGTACAAAATAAAAACTGCGGTAAGCAATAGATATTGAACTAACCTTTGCTTCCACCCCTTGAAGTGGTAAACAGAGGCGTTCATTATGGGTATATTTCGCCAGTCATTTAGGTAACTAATAAGAAGCGAAACTAATCGAGGTATTATACATATTTGACAGAGCCTCTGTCATCTGTGAATAGATACATGACGTCACAGATTGGTATGAGGCTCACGAAAGCTTTACATGTGCTCATACCGATGTGTGTGAGCAGAATTAATAACGAATAAGTTTTTTTCATAGTACCTACATTAGTAACAACTCGGTTTCTCTTGTAGTTTTTCAGTTATGAAAGGAATTCATTTTTGATTTGTTTAAAAATATGTATTACTTATAATAAATATATTTATTTGTATAGACTTTTTTTTGTAATATTACGATTATTACTACATTGACATTATAAAGGATGTCTTATTAGAGCAGTAGAAATAAATGGAAATCTATTTCCACTGGGGGAAATACTTTGGTAGAAATAGGTGGAATAACCGCATATTGCACATGCACTACGCACACCCTAATTCACTATTCATGTCGCACGAGCAAATATTTGTGTTTTTGTATGTTTTTTTTTTTTTTTTTGATTCGCCAAATTGACGCCGCCCGCCTGGTGGTAAGTCGTGACGGCGTCTAGCGATTGTGGGCGACTCTCACAGCACACAATACTACAGAGAGTGGCCCTCAACTTGACGACTTACTGATGTGCCTGTTCACGCTCCGTTTAAAGAACCCAGGATTATATGTGGGAGGAAACACGTGCACAGGCAGGGCGTTCCAGGCCACTATCGTTCGGCAGAGAAACGAACGATTAAAACGTTCAGTTCTCGCGAACATGCTATCCACTGTGTGGGAGTGGCATCTCTGCCCGGCACGGGTTGTTTGGGATCTGAAGGAAGAGGGTGGGATCAGATTGAAGAGCTCTTCAGAACACTCGCCGTGGTAAATACGGTAGAATGCGGAAAATGCTATATCAAATTAGCGGACGCTTGCGACTTCGTCTGCATGGTTACATCGTTTCTGCAACATTTTTCACTGCCTATCCTCTCCTATTACTCTGAGCGTAATGTTATAATCGTAGCTTTATGTGTGTGATTTTTTTTAAAATCGATCCAGTAATTTCAGAGCCTGACATTTCCATTTTCCGATAAGCGGCAATAGGCTCGCCACCTATTACGTGGGACTAACAAATTAAATGGCGAAAGTGGGTGTTTATCGTGCCTTGCCCTACCCCTACGTGAAAACAGGCGTGATTTTACTGGCTGAGGAAGCGAAGCGACCGAAGTCTCCGTTTCAACTTGCAGACTGGGGAGAATTTCTTTCGTCTGTACCTACCCCTACATCTCTACATCTACGGGTTCTGTCAGATCATGCTTGCGGCCGTATTTATCAACCGATTTTCATGAAACATTTACACACACACTCCTTGCTTGCAATGAATTACATGTAAATGATATTTTTTTGTATTGGATGAAAAATGAAAGAGTAATAAAGAAAATTGAAAAATAAATTTTCTAAACAAAGCTCCCGAAGTCTCAGAACCACTAGTGTACGTATCTTTATAACTAGAAATAATTACCACAAATGCGCAACTGAGTGGAACTGCTGGTACCTATTGTTAGGTAGGTATTAAACTTTTTAATTATTTTTTAGGAAATACGACAAGATTTAAAAAAGGAGATCACGTATTTGCAAGTAGAATACGTCAGTCCGATGTCTATTGTGCAAATTAAATTCGATCCGAACACTTACACTCTACACTTTCACATTTTATTACCATTTCTGTATATTCCTTACACAATATTTGCTTATGCATTACCGCTATTTTCCTAATTTGTTGTTGAAATTAAAATGGATGTGAACGATGATAATTCAGGTTTAGTAACACTAAATGCAGCTGGAGACACGGTAGTGGCCCAGCAAAACGGGACAGTGGCCCAGCCAAACGGGACAGTGGCCCAGCCAAACGAGACAGTGGCCCAGCCTAAGGGACAGCGAAGCGCACGGTATGGTTGTGACAATAGAACTAGTGAGAGAACCTATAAAATGGTACACATTTTTAGTAAATAATACATTTATAAACATACGATTGTTATTTGGTTCTTTATTTATTATGAATAATTGTTGGTTTTTACTAGATTTTTTTTTATCCTCTGCCTTGGGCCGCGGGCGAACCTACGTCCATTGTCGAGCGCCTCCGGTAAGCAAAAATTTCCAGTGGCGCCCGGCGGCCCTTGGCCACCTGTGTGGCCGCTGCGTGGTGGTCGGGTGTTATCCCGCATCTAAGGAGGCCGGGTTTTATCCCGCGTCGGTGAGTGAAGGCGTGCGTGGGGTGAAGCACTAGTTTCATGGAATTTCTGTGTCGTTTATTGATCAGTTATTGTTCCGTGCTATTAACAGTAGGTAGCATATATTAATGCTCACTTCTTGCCAGAATTGGATCATTTATCTTAGACAGTTCCTTATTGTCCCTTAATCAGCAAGTGTACCACTTACAGATATTCTAATACTCTGATACATAGTTTTACCATGTTGGATAGTATAGAGATACTATACAACCAATAGTTTTTAAAACGGGTGAATATTGTAGCACTGACTACAGTGGCTATAGAGCAAATAATATCGTAACTCCTGACTGAACGGTCAATATTAGCTACCACTTGGATTTGAAGTCTGTAGATATTCGATTGTATTGGAGAGAAGTGTACACACTGTATTTGATACACCGATGTTTGAAAATCTCTCTGTGTAGGCGATCATCCGTCAACATTGTTAGAAATATTGATTTCTATTCAGAAATTGAACGTTATTTTAGAAAGTAGACTATCAATTACTAAAATTCAACTACAAAGAGTTTATTGCAGTATTTTTTTTTTAATTCCGCCGCCCGTTACCGGGCGTCTCTGGTTACAAGCAGAAGGTATTTCCAGTGGTGCCCGGCGGACTTTGACCACCTCTGTGGTCTCTGCGGGGGTTTGGTCGGGATGAGCATCCCGCGTCGTTGAGACTTCTAAAGGCCTACGCAAACGTGGGACTGTTGTCCGCGGTAGCTTTGTTCGTCTATTTCAATTACGGCGTACTGTAGTCCTTCGTATGCGTTACTCGATACAATTTATAACAGATCTATTATCAACGGACAAAAGTTCTGCAGATAAAAAATAAAATAAATCATTTTTTTTCAATTCGTTGGTCTCACCAAGATTTGAGAAGCTCAAGTCAACCTCTCTTACAAGTGATTCTAGGGATCAACAGACGAGGCTTTAGCAAATCACAAAAGTGCCCGGTTACTGGCAATACGTTCTTTAATCTGTCTACTCCTTAGGGGACACAGCAACCATATTAATGTAAGTATTATGGGAAGGGCAATAAACAAGCAGTATCCTTTCTCTTTAAGTAACTAATTCTCTATAATAATTGATCTAATAGCTCTACCTGCTGGAGAAGCAAGTTGAGCCCAACTATAACTAATTGCCCATCCGACGCCACTGCGAGAGAACATTCAGGTTGGAATACATTCAGTCAAGACAAGCAGATATGGTATTTTTGAATTAAAAAATTAAAAGGTAGGTACATTTTTGAGCTGTGTGATGGTACGAGTACCCACAATAATCTCAAGCTTAGAATTTTTATTAACCATCCTGGGTTCATGTAGACTACGGATCTGTGTCACACTGAACGAAATTGACAGAGGAATTTCTTGAAAATACCTCCTTCCACGAGCGAACAGAGAATGAAAATTTGTAATAACGCCATAACCACTCACTTCATTATACAGATCGCAAAATGCGATATCGTCTCGGTTGTCTATCAATCAAGAAACGTCCTTTGTTACAGAACGAGGAGTATTCAAAACGCGAGCGAAGCCGTTTTTTTCGCGATTTTAAACAATATATTCTTCACCTTATTTACTTTTATTTAAGTCCGCGCAAGCGCGGCCGCTCTTACCTCCATTCCCGGGCGTCTCTGGTATGCACCAGAAAGTATTTCCAGTGCCGCCCGGCTCATCTTATTTACTTAGGTAGCCTACAATTTCGCACTTATGTCTGTTCAGAGTACCGCATCTGATTCTATAAATCTACCTAGCATCCGCGATACTCGACCTGCTACCGGTAGGTAGGTACGTCAGTTTCTTAAGTGACACAAATAGAGTGCCGTCTCCGCATGCGGCAATATAAAACGTGCCCCAACATTATTACATTGCAAATAACTATTAGAGGATAGATGCGTGCACTATGATGTGGATAGAAGTTCATGCTTATAAGTAAAAGTGAACGTGAAAAGGTATTGCGTATCTATTTTAGCTAGGTAATCCCGGGTATGCCAACCTCCCTTTTCCTCCGTTTGAGGACGTTTCGCTTGCCCCCGCTGGAGACTATTGCTAGTATCACGGTCTCCAACATCCATGAGTGTTTGCTATGTATCATAATATACATGTATTTAGAAATACTCGTATATAAATATGTTTATCAGTTGCCTAGATCACACAGCACAAGCTTATAGCTTAGTTTGGACTAGATGATGTTGTGGAAGAATGTCCAAAAATATTAATTTATTATTATTTATTGGGTATAATTGGTATCCACAAATGTTTCGGAGTTTGAGTATTTTCTATGTATAATATGTATGTATTTAGAAATATATAAGGATGTTTATCAGTCGTCTAGATCCCATAACACAAGCTTATATTAGCTTAATTTGGGCTAGATGACGTCGTGTGAGAATGTCCAAAAATATTTATTTATTTATTTATTATTTATTTATTTATATTTGCCAGAATCTCGTCTCTTCTGACCGACAGACGAACCTTTTTTTTTTAATTCCCCGGCCCAAGGCCACGGCCACTCTTACGTCCGTTGCCGGGCGTCTCTGGTTCACATGAAAAAGGTATTACCAGTGGCGCCCGGCGGCGACAGATGAACCTATCTGAAGTTGATCACTTGAAAAAATTTGTATAAAGTGCCGTTATTAAGTGAGTTACCTACTTAAGACGATTACTAACTATAAAACTCACGTTTTATACCTAATCCTAATTGACTGAGGGAGCGAAGCGACCGAAGGCTCCGTTTCAACTTGCAGACTGGGGAGAATTTCTTTCGTCTGTACCCATCTACGGGTTCTGTCAGATCATGTTTGAGGCCGTATTTATCAACCGATTTGCATGAAACTTTACACACACACTCCTTGCTTACAATGAATAACATTTGAATGATATTTTTTGGATTGGATGACAAATGAAAGAGTAATAAAGAATATTGAAGAAGAAATTTTCTAAACAAAGCCGCTCCCGAAGTCTACGGTTCACAGAACCACTAGTTATACATTTCACCGAGAATTTACGAATCATAATGTAAATAACTTTCATTGCCTGACGTTTCGTTTTCAACAGGAATTAATATGAAACATGACGTTTCATTGCACTGGCTATGATCACAGGTTGATCAGATGATTTGTTGGAAAAGGAAATAATTTGTACAACTGTAAATTTAATGTAATATGTTCAAAAGCCCTCATAAGAAATTTGTTGCTGCACACGTAATTTGAGTTGAGTTACTACACTCATCACATTGTGACTGCTGGTAACATACCTTATTTTTCACGCATATTACATAATTTATATGAGCCAGTTTGTTTAGCAAAATAACCCACATATTCTGGAAATAAAACGACTTAACAACTTCAATGGGTTTACTAAAATTCCATACTTTCCGTGGGTGCTTAATTATTATTGTGCGTTATGAACAGTATTTGTCCATACAGGGCCTGCCTTTAAAACTTAATAACTTTATGGAATCTATATATATAATACGCCAGTGAAGCCGCTTCTCCTCCTAAACTAAGAGTCGCACAGTCAAGTGTGGCACACCGTTGGAAAGGTCGTGGTCTCAAGTGGTGCGATAAGATTAGAAATTTGACAAAAAGTAAAAAAAATAAAAAAAATATTACTTGCGCAGTTTGCGCAAGGGTTGCTAGTTTATAGTTATTTTTTTATTTTTTAAACCAAGGCCAGAGAAGAATACAATTTAGTACAACCACCTAAATTCGCCTGCAGTTCTGATCCATAGTTTCGCAAATATAACGTTTTAAAAAAAATGTTGCCGTTTTGGGACGGAACCCTTTGTGCGCGAGTCCGACTCGCACTTGGCTGGTATTTTAAAGTGAAGTCTTCTTGATGGACTACACTTATACTTACTATACTTCTTTTTGCCTTTATATCGTCTTGGCCCTGTGCTGCAAACTTTTTAACTTATACAATCCAAACGGTAAATGTTTATAATCAATTTATATAATTTTAGTATAGTAATAAAGTTGCGGTTTTCCATTATTTCAGTCCTATTTTACTCTCCATCTTGACTAAACTGTATTCTTTTACGTGATTTTTTCATTATGCTAATAAATTATCGTTTTTTTTTTTTATATTTTTTAACGCTTTGCATCGCTACGGCGCGGCGCATTGGCCTGGCAACGCACCTACGTACAGTGCGGCATGAGGTGGTTATCTGTGGGCAAATACTTCTCATGCCGCACATAGTGAAAATAAATTAGTCGCTGTGCGTTGTGACCATTTTTTTTGCCATACTTCTTTTTTATTTAACTTGAGTTCTGTTTTAAAACATATTCACAAATATTTAGTTATTTCTTTCCTACTCATAGAAAAACCTTCGAAAACACCTGCCGCCGTATGAGTAGAACTGTGTTTCTAGCGTCGATATAGAGGTCAGGCAGGACGCACGCAACGTGATAATAAAATAAAATATCTGACGGTGAGATGAAGACGGAAAAATCGCAAAATATGCTATGCATAATATGCTAGAGCAAACGCTTCGGTATAAATAACTCGTAATTAAGTACCTACTTGAAATTTGATAACGAAAATAATTTCTTTGGTGTGGGGCCGCTACATGCGTTGACACCTTAACACCTTCACACCTTCCAAGCACATCCGGATGTGCCGGTGCTGCTGGTGTATCGGCTGAAGGCCTTAAACGGCGTAAACATGCTAACCTAGCAGGTGATTACAAATTTGAGCCGTTTGGGGTTGAGACACTGGGGTCATGGGGTCCGAGTGCTCGCCGCCTTTATAGAGACATTGCTAAACGCCTAATCGATGCTTCTCAGGACCAGAAGGCTGGCTATTTTCTGGCCCAAAGAATAAGTATCGCCATCCAACGTGGCAACACAGCCAGCGTTCTGGGAACCTTCCCAGTCGGCAATGACGCGGAGGATTTTTTAAATGATATTTTGTAATGTAAATATTTTTAGTCTATAATTATGTTTATTTTGTATATTGTAATTATTATTTCTTTATGAAATAATTCAGTAATTTATTTCTAATTTTATTTTATTCCTTATGTATTATTTTTACTTATTTACATTTTCAGAATTATGGTCCTTTTTTCCTAGCAAATGCAGCTACTGCAAATTCTAAACGTGCAAGTGGAACCAATATATTGAAGTTAAGACTATATGTATCAGGGATATAGTCAATATAAACTTGAGACATTGGACTTACGTATTCGGCTTTTAAGAACGTGATGTTTTTTTCTAAGTCCGGTTTAAATTCCTGAAAGAAAGTATAACAAAGGTTAAAAATATTCAAAAAAGCTTTAGAATGTACCCCAAGACTTCTGTTATTCGGTAGGTGCAAAACCTGTAAAATTTATTATTATATGCAAAACAAATTCGATAAATTTTCTATGAGATCGTTAGAAAAGTTTTTTAAGGCAAAATATGTATCACTAGTATAACCTTTTTACTGAAATATTACTGGGATTATTGAGCTCCATAATATTGACGCCCAAGCCAACCTTACTTACAGGTTTTGCACCTACCGAAAAACTAATAATAAACAGTCTATTTCTTTATCTCCACCCTCATAATGGTCTTTCGAGCATCAGCGACGTCTCACCGCTGAAGTCGTGTTGTTTCATTTGTCCATGGGCCTAGACTGCGTTATCCCTGTCGCATGTCGTGAGCAAAGCTCGTCTGAATTGGGTAGTATAATCAATAAATTATTTTTCTTTAGTCGCGTCGCTGGCCAAACAACTGTACCTGAACTACACTAGTGTAGCCACTTCGCCATGTGATTAAAGTGACCACTAGTAAGAAGACGACATCATTTTAGACATTAGTAAGGGGTAGCATTGCATAATAATGTTTGATTTTTACCTTTTCATCAAGTTTGTGTGTAAATTTCGAAGTGAGGATTGGTATATAGCCGTGATAATAGTAAGTCAATAGTTGCTCGGGAACTATTTCACCTAGAAAAGTAGGAACAGTATGTCAACAACACAAAGTCCAGTCATATAATGCTCGCCACTGGAAATTCCCTGTGTGCTCCCCAGGGGCGCGCGGCAATGGACGTAGGAGCGGCAGTGGCATTGGGCCGCGAAACTTTAAAAAAAAAGTCATACTCGTATAGTGTTAAAATACAAGCTCTACTTCGGAATGATAGCTAATAAGTTAAATACCTACTCATATATTTTGACTGGTGGAATGTGAGCGCACCTCTCTTTCTTTCCCTACTCGCAAAGCCAGTCAGTAAATTAAATTGTAGGGTACTTTCTGGTGGACTTAAGCCTCTAGTAAGATATGTTTAGTTTCTTTTAGTACATAATTGTTAGATAGCTTATTTAAAAGAAAGTAACTAATGTTTTGTAGTTTAACTCACCATAAGAATAACTTAGAATAAATTTAGGATCTATATCTGCGTCACATTGTGTTGTAAATATCAATAATATTGCTATGTATGATAGTGTTGAGAGCATTTTGGAATTCTATAACAATTCTAATCAGATTCTTTATTTAGCAATAATGTCTACTTATTTCAGGATTTTGTCAAATTTGTTGAAATAGTTAAAACTCATAATGTTTTGTTGGCTTCAGAAGATAATCTTAGCAATTAGTGTTATCGAATGCAATTACAACCATGTAATCAATTAAGGCCGTTACAAAATCATAATTGAATTTATACAGTGAATTTAAAATAGATTTTCATTTTGCAAGACATATAGGGATTTCATTATCATCATCATATCAGCCCATTTGACATCACCTTATTCCACCCTGGCCAGACAGGTTGGTATATATCAACTCGACAACACTTTAGTTTGTGTCGAGTTTTCCTTCTCTAAATAAATGCTTTTACATACATAATATATTAATATATATAGAAAATATACCGAACTCCGAAACAAACATTTGTAGAATCGAAAACATTCCAGTGTTAAAAATATATGAAAATCAACTCCGCGACTTGTTAGTGAGCAAATGCTACTATTCGATAAAAGATATTTTTTTTTATTTATTGAGATATTAAACAGTTACACATTAAGTATTACTAGTAGAATTGACACCTTAGCACCTTCACACCTTCCCAGCACATCCGGATGTGCCGGCGCTGCTGTTGCATCGGCTGAAGACCTCAAACGGTGTAATTATGCTAACCTAGCAGGTGATTACATATTTGAGCCGTTTGGGGTTGAGACACTGGGGTCATGGGGCCCGAGTGCTCGCCGCCTTTATAGAGACATTGCTAAACGCCTAATCGATGCTTCTCAGGACCAGAAGGCTGGCTATTTTCTGGCCCAAAGAATAAGTATCGCCATCCAACGTGGCAACACAGCCAGCATTCTGGGAACCTTCCCAGTCGGCAATGACGCGGAGGATTTTTTAAACGATATTTTGTAATGTAAATATTTTTAGTATATAATTATGTATATTTTGTACATTTTAATTTTTATTGTAGATAAATAATTATCTAGTAGAAGAATATAAATAATTATAAGATTGTTTATTATAATTTATAATAAACAATCTTTGGGTCAACCCACACCAATGTCCGCAAAATAATGTTATTAATTTTGTGTAGGTATAATATAATCGTGCATAAAACAGAAATGTATTAGATATGAGTAACAGATATAAGGCCTAATGAGATTGTTTTAGAATTTCAGTTGCTAAATTTTTAAATTTTGATTGCGAATGTGCGAAAACGTCAACGTCGGCAAGGTGTGTGTTGTACGTTTTCACAATGCGGCGCAGAGGAGCCCGTACACCGGCATTGGTTCTGCACTGGCCAGTGTAGAAGAGCCGCGGTACCTCACGCCTCAATACACTTCTAGGTACCACGTAACACAATTCATTGGTTAAGCTATTACAATCAAATCTATTACCACATTTATGCCATGCAACATCATACACATTAAAAGTTTGCGTCTAGACTCCAGGCTTAATAAGTTGTATTCTTCAAGAAGATCATGATATAATAATTTAGAGTAGTGAAGCTTATAGTGTGTGGTTCGCAAGAACGTCGTTGATAGGATCCCAAATTGGAATCGCGTTTTGTCTGATAAATCGTTACTACAGTACAAATTGCTTAAGCTGTAATGTGTTCGGTATGCACTTGATTGTACAGGTAGATATAGGTAAATGTGTATTTGCTTTGACAAAGTTAATTATCTAATTGTATTTTGACATTCAACTATGCTATGTGATTAAGAAACCCTAAACTGACATATATATTATAATTATGATGATAATAATGCGGTGACATTGTTAATTTTATACTTAAAACAGAAAGCATTTTGGTTTGTAACTACTTCTTAATAAATATTATTAAATCAAGCTGTACCTACTTGATGCTAATTACCTACATTGAACATTTTTTTTAGTGACGTTGTAATATCTGATAAGTACATAATATTTTGTTTCTAATTTAGCGACTAAGATTGCATGCCGGTGATTCTGTACCTACCTACTGTTTCTAACATCTATTGTACTCATATTTTCAAGGATTGAATAAATTGGATTGAATTGATATCAGGGAGGGCAATCGTATAGACATACTACTGCGCCATCGAGCCAGGAACGGCAACATTTGACTAAGTAATTCACCTTTGTCTACCCTCGGGGATAAAAGCGTGTGAGTAAAACCTAATAACAAAAGCTACATATTATATATAATTCCATTAAAATCTACGTCTATCTTTATAATTGTCCATTAGTTTACGAAGCAGCCAATTACGCGTCCATTAAGCGTGGATCTCTCTAATAGCAATTACAACGTAGAAGCTGGAGATACGCCAGCTATAGATAGCAAACCTTAAATAGAATTATAAAAAATAAAGTCTGTGAAATCTGTAAAATATCTTCGCATATTCTATACTAACTAGTAGGGTGTCTTGCACGGTGCTTCGCGCCGCACCACGCCATAGGTTTTGGCCTATAACTTCTGACCCCTTAGGGCTAGGTCAAATTTTCGATTTTTTTGGCTTGCCTTCAGATCGAGGGCTGTCCATAGAGGGGTCAACCATCATTGGAGCATAAGTTCTCGAGAGCTAAGGGGGACATTCCCCATTTCTATAATTATATAGAAAAGAGGAAAGATTTGATTGTTTTAAATTGAATAGGTTTCGGAACTACTGAACCGTTTTTGAAAATTCTTTCACTGATATGTAGCTACATTATCTCGTAGTAACATAGGCTATTTTTATCCCAGTGATATGTCCCCACGGGAATTAAGAACGAGAAAACTGTATTAGGTAGGTACGTAGGCGGAGCTGCGGTGATCAGCTAAAAGTTCAAACTCGTACATTAGAAAATGCTGTGAATTATAGTAAGTATAATTCAATAGGAACTTGGTATCTACTATCATCTGTAGACATTTACTGTCGTTTTCATTAAACAAATTAAATTACAACGTAAACAATTGTTCTAGCAAAGTTTGGAACAGCACTTCGAGCGTCATATTGTTTTCAACTTTACCGCACATCCATTTGCATACACGAAACACGAACTTGCAATTATTAAATTAGGCAACGAACATTAGAATAAAGTTGCATTGATTGGACAACGTTCAACGCTGTTCTAGCTGTTGTTATAGTTGAATTGTTGTTGTAAATTCGTGCGATGTGAAGCAATTTGTGCACTTGTAATGTAGTTTCATGTACATATAAAGTTACCTGTAGATTTAATTAGATTTGATACGCATTGGTACCACCAATGGTATTACCTGAACTGAACTTTTGGTACTTACTAATATTATTGAGTATCGAAGCTGGGGAATCATCAATTGAGCCCACATTTTGCCAACAAAGTGTTTGGCGAAATGTGTAGCCTTGGCCACTAATAAACACCTATGTCTACCCGTTTGGAGGCAAAGACATGATGTGTGTCTGTCTGATTGTATACAAATTATATTTTATTTGTTTAAAGCATGGCACTAACTAATGGTCGGTTTTAACAGTTTACACATGCCCTCCGTTCAGGACAATTTTGGAAAAATTTAGAAATTTTGGGCAGACTAGACAACTTAATACAAAATTCTTTGTGTAAAATTTTAAATGTAAATATTAATGACCGGGCCTGGGTCCAAGCGTCTCTTCCAGTTCGCTTGGGCGGGCTAGGTATTCGTAGAGTCACAGATGTCAGTCTGCCAGCATTTCTGTCGTCGGTCCATATAGCACCGAAGAATTAGTTAGGAAAATTTTGTCAAATACACTGATTGATTCCGAGGTGCGATGCAAGACCGATGCCATAAATGCTTGGAGGATGTCTTGTCGATAATATGGGACACCATGGCCTTTCTTGTAGCAGAAGCGCAGGTCGTATACCTCGGCACGCTATTCTAAACGACATAATTCGTAGGGCTCTTTCCACCGCAGGTCTTCCGGCCGTACGTGAACCAAATGGTTTAGCACGAAGCGATGGAAAGAGACCGGACGGTATGTCGTTGCTACCGTGGAAGATGGGAAGGACTTTGGTGTGGGACGCTACATGCGTTGACACCTTAGCACCTTCACACCTTCCAAGCACATCCGGATGTGCCGGCGCTGCTGCTGCATCGGCTGAAGACCTCAAACGGTGTAAACATGCTAACCTAGCAGGTGATTACATATTTGAGCCGTTTGGGGTTGAGACACTGGGGTCATGGGGTCCGAGTGCTCGCCGCCTTTATAGAGACATTGCTAAACGCCTAATCGATGCTTCTCAGGACCAGAAGGCTGGCTATTTTCTGGCCCAAAGAATAAGTATCGCCATTCAACGTGGCAACACAGCCAGCATTCTGGGAACCTTCCCAGTCGGCAATGACGCGGAGGATTTTTTAAAGGATATTTTGTAATGTAAATATTTTTAGTCTATAGTTATGTTTATTTTGTATATTGTAATTCTTATTGTAAAAAAAAAAAGAAACTTAAAAAAAAAATGAAAATGGCCGATAAAAGGAACGCAATTTTAGGCCACGGGCATGGGCTATAATATAAAATATACATATAAAAAAAGATCAACAAAACACAAAACAAGTATGTACCTACCTATTTTTTATTCTTGTCTTGAAAATACTCCACGGATTTTCTTGCTGTTTTCACAGATAGATTAAGTTCAGCTAAGGTCTTAGTTTTATCAAAATTTGATAGCTGAAATCAAGTTATAGTCATACAAGCTAATCTGGGTTACAGCTAGTAATAAACACAAAACTAACGTTCCAGTTTAATGGATAAAAGCATTACTAGTTCTAGAATCCATTTCTAGTTTTAAACTATTTATGTTGTGTTAATCCCAGAGGATGGTACCAATACCTCGCCTAGACACAAAGTACATTAGCCAATCGAACGTCCGTATAAATAAATACACAACATTTGTGGGCTAAAGTGCACAACTCCATTATACGTTCTTGTCAGATCGATTTTACGTAAGAGTATTTTTCAGGTAATTGATTTAGAAGTATGTATGATGTTACTTTATAAAATAATACCTATCCTTATAAACTTGAGACATACTTACCTCTTTATTAAGATATTCACATCTCTTTATAGGTATGTATATGTCGCAGGTTTATGGTAAAATCAGGTTTTTGATAGAGGTCGTCATAGAATATTTTTTTATTGGTCCACAAGCATATCCTCACAGAAAAGTTACATAGCACATCTCTGGTCGAAATGCACGAGGACCGACCTGGCTATGTATTGTTTAACCTTTGCAATGTGTTAGCCTAGTCGGTTGCCACCTAACCACGAGCCCCTCTAACAAAAATCATCAACAATAATTGTAATTTTATATGCATTTAAAAAACATGCATCACTAAAATCGTTTCCCTAACAAACACCACTATTCCTAATCCCAGTGAAGCAAATCTACCATTCAGTCGCGTTACGAGTCAAAATTTTATCATAAAAAACTAGTTCAGGTTAATGATGAAATCAAGTTTACGTATTTGTCATTCTCCGGCGTTTGATCAAAAACCTGATTGGACCAATCTCAATAATCGGGTAAAAGACCCGTTTGTCTCAATTTTGTAATGTGTAGGTGTAGGTACAAACGCGAAAGTTTAAATAAGTAACATCTTCCCTAGTAAAAAACAAAAAACCTTGTAGACACGATAAATTGTATGAATATTCTACTGAACTTTCCGAAAACAATGAAAATTTTGAATAAAAACCAAATTGCTTTCGAAAAAAAAGTGTATTTAGATTCTTTTTCATGTTACAAGCGTACAATACAGTCCAAGGGAATTCTCGGCTGTCAATCACTGTTATTCCGTTGGTTCAGACCATATTGAATTCAATCTAACTGTCACCAGCTGATTGGATGCCTGGAAGGCCTGTCAGTCGAAACGTATACTGTGAATATGGTTTAAATTGTGCGGTTACAGATTCAATATTGTGAATAAAGGAGAAGATACCTAGAAAGAAAAAAGTAATTCTATCGGACCGAAGTTAAATGTTGCAATCAATAAGGAACTCCAAACATAAAAAAAAACAATTATTTTTTTTTGGGTTTTTTTTGAATTGGATATTATTGAAAAATTATCTAAGAACTTTTTTGCTTTGCATTTCTCAGTGCCTCCGGATTGTGGAACGCTAAAAAAACGCTATGTGTATAAATAGATTTTACGATGTGAAAAATGTATATTTTCTCATTTTGAAAAATAGTCAGTTGAAGCTTAAGATCTGATAAGTATTCTGCCTATTTTTTTGAATTCGATCAAAACTCGGCGAAATAAAAAATGTTGAATGTGACCATTTTTGCGCTTTAAAATGGTTGTAACTTCTTTAAAACGCATTTTTTCGAGAAAATCACAAAGTAAAAGGTATTCTATTTTGCCCGTTTTACCCTTAGAAATAATTTTCCAATATAAAAACCAACTTTTTATCAGTTAACAAATTAATTTGTTTATAACAATTAATAGCCCAATCGCACAAATTTTGTTTTCTTACCAATCGACACCTTTTGGTCCAAGGTTTACAAAAAGTACAAATTTGTATTGGGGAAATCACATTTTCACTGATTGATCAGTCATTTTAGTTTTTCAGGGGGTTTGCCGCTTGCCTATAAGGGGCATCAACATCTATGGAACCCTATGCTAAACTTCACGTGGTGCACTTCCTGACAGACAGACAATGCTCGATTGCGGTTTAAAAAAAAGCATAATTATCACTTTTCACACATATCCATTTTTTTATAAAATCTGAAGTCTACCCAATCACAAGTTCTGATTTCGGGCGGCATTTATTATTGTATATTATGACGGATGGGACACGAATGCAATTTCTACTTTCGAAAAAAGAATAATAATAATAGTTTTTTGTTTCTCCACAAAGGTTACAACATTGACTTACAACTAATTAAATACATACATAATATTAAACCTTTGTGAGAGTTGGTGTCTGTACTAGGTTTCATACGAATCCTGTATTACAGATCACTAGGCACTCAGTTCCCGCGAAAACGGTATTTACTTTCACAAGTAACATGTGGTGATCCGGGCGCCACTGGAAATCCGGGCGCCACTGGAAATACGTTCTGCTTGTAACCAGAGATGCCCGGCAACGGACGTTAGAGCGGCCGCGGCCTTGGTCGCGGAACTAAAAAAAAAAAAAAAAAAAAAAAAAAGTAACATGTGGTCTTTGAAGATAGAAGCCAATTACAACACTATATCATTTGTATTTGAATTTGAGTCTTTTAAACTATGTATGTGTGAAAGTGTGTGTGTGTGTGTGTGTGTGACTATGTGTGTGCGTGTGTGTGTGTACCTATGTATGTGTGTGTGTACCTATGTATGTGTGTGTGTAAGAATAGGTTAGTGCTTCGAGAATAATAGATGAATTATATCAAAGTGTCGTGCGGTGTTCCACGGGGGTTGGTCCTGGGGCCGCTTCTGAGGAACATCGGCTACGACTGGGTGCTGCGGGGTGCGTTGCCTGAGGGCGTTGGCGTAACGTAACGATACCCTCGTCACGGCGCGGGGAGCAACGTACCAGTAGGCAGCACTCAAGGTCACGACGGGTGTTGCTCAAATCGTGGGTCGGATACGGCAGCTGGGACTGGAGGTGGCCTTGCACAAGTCCGAGGTTCTGTGTTTTCACAGACCTCGGAACGGTCCACCTGAAGGTTCCAGCATAAATGTGGGAGGCGTTAGCATCGGCATCAAGCCCTCGATGAAGTATCTAGGGATCGTACGTTGATAGCCGATAGAACTTCGGACCACATTTCCGAAGTTTGGTCCCCAAGGTGACACAGGCATCGGTCGCGATTTCGCGACTGATGCCCAACCTAAAGGGACCCAATGCTTCCTGCAGGAGACTGTACCTGGGGATCGTGCGAAGTATGGCCCTATACGGGGCTCCCGTATGGGCGGCGAGGTTAACGGCCATTAACTCAACGCTCCTTAACAGACCGTTGAGGACCTTGGCCGTCAAAACAATAAGGGGCTACCGCACGATCTCCGAGCATGATCATCAGCATCATGAATATCAATACGAGCTCACGGCACTGGAGCAGGACCACAGGCCTGCGTCTCGAGAAATCGAGGACCAGCAGTCCCAACTCCGCCAGGATCTCATGGAGTCATGGAGGGTGCGACTTGAGCAACCCAAGTGGGGTACCACCATCATCGCGGCGGTGAGACTGATCATGGACGATTGGCTGCAGAGGCAGCATGGTGACCTACTCACGTATCGTGCGACGCAGATCGTTACCGGGGATGGATGCTTCGGTAGCTATCTGTTTCGCATCCGTCGTGAGGTCACACCCAGAAGGGTTGCGTGCTGCGGGGCCTTTGTCCCATAGCACGCAACCAGATTCACTCACTGACGCGGGATATAACCCAACCCCAACGACGCGGGATTATCATCCCGACCAAACCCCCGCAGAGACCACAGAGGTGGTCAAAGTCCGCCGGGCGCCACTGGAAATACGTTCTGCCTGTAACCAGAGACACCCGGCAACGGACGTTAGAGCGGCCGCGGCCGGTGTCTGGAGTAGACTTTGTTTAGACTGAGAGTGTCAGTACCTGTGCCTGAATGGGACACGGATCAGACACTGACACTGTCACAAAATTTATATAAAGTTTCGTATCTAAGCCACGTACACGGCACGCCCCGTGCACGGCGTGCTAATATAATTGATCCCTTAGCCTTCTTCATTTGCCGGGCGCCAGTGGAAATACCTTCTGCGTGTGCACCAGAGACGCCCGGCAACGGACGTAAGAGCGAGCGGCCGCGGCCTCGGGCCGCGGAATAAAAAAAAAGCCTTCTTCATTTAAAGGGTTACAATAAAACTTTTTTTCTAAATATTACTTTAGTGCGATATTCACTGCATAGGAAGGTACTGCATTATACCTGCTGTTATTCTTTATTATTTTTTATTTATTTTTATTTTTTATATTTAGATCGACAAATTGACGCCACCCGCCTGATGGTAAGCTGAGGCGACGTCTGGCAATTGAGGGCGACTCTCACAGTACACAGGAATACTATAGAGAGTGGCCCTCAACTTGACGACCCAGTAATGTGCCTCTTCACGCTTCGCTTAAAGAGCCCAGGGTTATATGTTGGAGGAAACACGTGCGCAGGCAGGGCGTTCCAAGCCACCATCGTTCGGCAGAGAAACGATCGTTTAAAACGCTCGGTTCTCGCGAAGACGGTTTCCACGGTATGAGGGTGACATCTCTGCCCGCCACGCGTTGTTCGGGATCGGAAGGGTGAGGGTGGGATCAGGTTGAAGAGCTCTTCAGAACACTCACCGTGGTAAATACGGTAGAACGCGGCCAAGGAAGCAATTGTTCGGCGCTGGGCTAGCGGCTCAAGGCTTCCCGTTACCTCCGGACAGTCTATAATGCGAACAGCGCGTCGCTGCATAGCGTCGAGTGCGTCCAGCAAACACTTCGCGGAGCCGTCCCAGAGGTGAGAGCAGTATTCAACGCAGGGTCTAATCTGCGTTTTGTACAGCAGACACCCCTGGTGCGGTGTAAAGAAGCGCTTTACCTTGTTCAGTATTCCTAGTTTCCGCGAAGCTAGCCCAATACATCTCTCAATGTATTTTGTGTTATTGAGCTCTCGACGAACGTCTATGCCAAGGATGTCTAGATTGTCCTTCATTGGTAATATTGCATTCTGAAGAGTGGGTAGGGGAAGGAAAGGGGATTTTTTCGCTGTAAATGCACACGCCTGTGTTTTGTGGGCATTGAACTCGACCAAGTTCTCGGCACCCCATTGGGAGATACTGTCGAGGTTTCGGTCGAGATCACCCACGAGATGTCGTCTCTCCTCCTCTATCACAGATCGCCCCGCCGTCGGACGAACCGAGTAACTCCCGTGCAGTGTACTGTCATCTGCATAGCAATGAATGTTCCCGAGGGATAGCATATCATTGATATGCAGAAAAAAGAGAGTTGGTGACAGTACGGACCCCTGCGGTACTCCGGCATTCACTTGCAAGAAGCGAGAAGCCTGGCCACCGCAGAGGACCCGCACTCGGCGCTCGTTTAAAAAACTGGCAATCCAGCTGCACAGTTGAGGAGGTAGACCATATGCCGGAAGCTTGGAAAGGAGCGAAGCATGCCAGACCCTATCGAAAGCTTTGGCGATGTCCAGGCTAATAGCCAAGGACTCGCCGAACTTTTCCATAGCCTCACCCCATACATGCGTGACGAATGCCAGGAGGTCACCCGTTGATCGTTTTGGCCTGAAGCCATATTGCCGATCATTGATTAGCGAGTGATCCTCCAGGTATCGCATGAGCTGCTTATTGATAAGAAGCTCGAGCACCTTGCAAATGACTGAGGTGACAGCTATGGGTCGATAGTTGCCTGGATCGGATCGATCCCCTTTCTTGGGGATCGGTTGTACGTTCGCCTCCTTCCAGGCCTCCGGCACGAGGCCTGTAGAGTATGACAGGCGGTACAGACGCGTTAATACTGGAGACAACTCAGCAGCACATTTTCGTAGCACCACCGCCGGAATGCCGTCAGGGCCACTGGCTTTCCGCGTGTCGAGTGACCGCAGCACTGCCGTTACATCACATTGCCTGATAACAATATCAGGCATAGTGTGGCCACAGTTGGCGATGGCGGGGGGCTGCAGGCCACGGTCATCGACCCGGGAATTAGCCGCAAAGAGGTCTGCGAGCATGTCCGCCTTCTCTTGGGCTTTGTGAGTCAGTGATCCATCAGGAAAACGCAGTTGTGGCAGCGAGGGTTGACAAAAATTTGACTGTACGGCTTTGGCCAGTTGCCAGTATCCACGGCTGCCCGTGGGATGGGATGTGAGCTCCTGACCAAGCCGCGCGACGCGCTGGGCATCCGCTCTCTTGAAGGCCCTCTTGCTGAACCTAGTGGCCCTATTGTACGCTGCTTTGAGGCGGTTCACATTCGGGTCACGTGCCGCCCGAGCCCTGACCCAGGCGCGATATGCAGACTGTTTTTTCTGGACAGCCTCGGCACATTCACGCCCGAACCAGGGGCGAGCTTTGCGGATGCTGGCGACATCAGTGAAAGGGATATAATATTCTATCCCTAGACTGATCTCGCCAGCAACGGCAGCAGCGCTATCCGAAGGCGCCTTCCCTACAAAGCAGCGCTGGCTCCACGGGACGGACGCAAAGTAATCGCGGAGACCGTCCCAGTCTGCCGACGAGTAGTGCCATAGTCGTCGAGTCATTTGTTCAGCACGAGCAGGCGGTGACACTTGGAAGCTGGCGTGCACCACACAGTGGTCGGAAGTGCCCAGTGGGGCGCGTACCGACACACTGTACTCGGCTGGGCGACTCGTCAGCAGTAGATCCAGCAAGGCGGGCGTGTGGTCTGACCTGTCAGGTATCCGGGTGATCCCCCGTACCAACTGGGTCAGCCCGTGGGAGAGAGCGAATGCATGGGCGGTTCGTCCCGCATGATCGGTCCTGAAGGACCCCAGCCACTCAACGTGATGACCGTTAAAGTCCCCCAAAAAAACCAGGTCAGCGTTCGGGAACCGCACCTGCGCATCGTCAGCCATCTCGCTGAGGTATTCGAAAAGCCTTGTTGTCCCAGTGTCCCCTGTGTGGGAGCGGTAGACGCACACGTAGATCTGGCTCATGGAGCCATGATCCACGTGCAGCCAAAGGACGGAGTAGGAGGGGTTCTCCAGACAGCGCAACCGGCGGCAGCAAACATCCGCCCTAACGAACACACACACCCCGGCTTTATCGCGGAATTGTTCCTCAATGATATAGCCCGGGTAACAGAGGTACGACGTGTCGTCAGGGCAGCGTATCTGTGTCTCCGTTAGGAACATCACAGAAGGCCGTGCCGTCTCCAGGTGATGGTGGACGGTATCGAGGTTTGCATGGAGTCCGCGGATATTCGCGAACTCCACCTCAAACGAAGTCAACTTTGTGGGGTTTCTAGGGGCCGCTGTGTACCGTCTATTATCTTGTTGCACTGTCATTGTGAAATATGGGGAAGCGTGAAGACAGGGCGATATTTGGTGCGGCAGTAAGTGACAAAGTGCAGAGGCTAGCTTCGTCTAGAACCGTGTGGTTAGGTCGCAGCCGACCCGCCGGACGAAAGGGCTCCCAAACCCCCCTGATGCAAGGCCGCCGCTACCCCACACCGGATACCACCCGGAGCGGCGACCCCACAACAGGATTATGCGCAACATGTGGGGCAGCCTACTGGGGTGGTTGGTCCCAGGCGGGCCCCATGACTATGTTGCGGGCGGCCGCGGCAACGCCGTTGCTAAGGGTCTCCCTGGCCGGCGAATCGACCCACACCACCCACACTAGACTCCGCTTCGCCCCCACTGGACCCCTGCCTGCCGCACCATACCCCGCCCCGGGCCCGGCAGTGTAGCTGCTGAACCCCAAACGCAACCCAGCCTGGGCTGGGTTACTTGGGGGGCTTTAGCACATCTGCACGGTGGTACCCCCCCGGACCAACACTGTTGTACCACCTGGTATCCACGTAGGGGCCGAAGCCACCACATGGGTACCGTAATACACGAACCTCGTCAGTTAATCAGCAGGTGCGCCACTAGCAGGTGAGGTCGCTGGGGCCCGATAGATGCAAGAAGGGCCCCTTTGCACCCATTATGTTACTATAAGTGGGTATGTTATTGCAAAATGGAACGTTCTTGACTCTGGGAAGTATTAACAGTAACTGTGGGAACACCCAAATACTCCGAAAAACTTAATTCCGAATTTCGATGTTCCGATTTTCAAAAGCCCGAATTTCATAATACCTAAGAATTGTAATGTCTATTATTAAAAATCAAGAAACTTATTTTACCGAAAGTCATTAATGCGAGTTGTTAGTTTTCCGATTTTCATACGTTTGAAGAGTCAAATGCACGAAGGGTTTTCGGTCCGAAACACGACATTCCGATTTTCAATACTTCGAATAAACTAAAAGTCAACATGTTTGTTCTACAGAATTTAGTGACAGAAAGAAATCGCTGCAGAACCAACTTCACGCAGTCTGGTCTGAGTATCTGGAATGGGTAGAAGCCGGAACCTAACCTGACCCAGGTTAGGTTAGAACTGTGACCACAACAGAGTATTATATAAAAAATTTGGGAATCATACTTTGGCATGTGACCAGGGAAACAAAATATTTTTATTCGAAACAACATATTTTTATTCGAAACAAAATATTTTTATTCAAAAATAAACAATCAGTTTTAAATGAGAACCACTACACAGTAAAAAATGTACTTCATCATAATACCCGTATAGTTTTTTCTTTTAAAATGATTTTATTTATCTTTTCTGTTTTTGTTATTCGATCTATTGAAGCTCGGTATTTTGAGAGTAGTAATTATAAACGTTAGGAATATTGAAATTTAGGAATTATAAAAATAGGAATAATGATCAATCGGAGTTGTTATATTCGGAATTTTGAACCAGTCGGAATTATGAAAATTGGTATTTATGACTGACGGAATAAAGTTATTCGTATTTACGTAGTGTACCCATTTAAAAGTAAAATAGTTCAGTCTGTTATCAACAGTTTTTTTTTAACTCCGCGAGACCGCGGCCGTTCCGTGTCCATCGCAGCGGGGGTCTCTGGTGACACCAGAAGTATTTCCAGTGGCGCCCCGGCGGACTTTGGCCACGACCTGTTTTATCAACAGTTACTCGGTGAAGTTCTTCTACAGTTTTCTTTAGCGCCTAAAACACATTGCTAGTGAATAAGGATGTAAAATCCATCTACAGACTTCAATAGGGCTGAAATCCTCATGGTTTATTCTCAGTATTATATTTCTTAACTTGCAACATCGAATCACGTCGTCACGCACCAGTCCGATCTGACGCGTGATCGTTTATGCAGATTATTATTATTATTCACTCGTTGGCCCCCAACGGGGTACATCGTGAATGCCCACCTTTAGGAACGTAAACGTGGGTAGTGCTACATAACAATTAAACAACTATCTAACATCAACTAAGTATAAGATTGATTCAAGAATTATGTGTCCACTGTCCTCTTTGTATTCTCACTTGTGCATATCAACTGCAAATTTCACGCGCAGGTAATTCAATTTCAGATACATAATCATTAATCGTACAAAAACGAAAAGAATTACAATATGTATACAAAATATACGACACATCCGCACACATACGACCTTCCGGCACATCCGGATGTGCTTGGAAGGTGTGAAGGTGCTAAGGTGTCAACGCATGTAGCGTCCCACACCAAAGGCCTTTCCATCTTCCACGGTAGCAACGACATACCGTCCGGTCTCTTTCCATCGCTTCGTGCTAAACCATTTGGTTCACGTACGGCCGGAAGACCTGCGGTGGAAAGAGCCCTACGAATTATGTCGTTTATAATAGCGTGCCGAGGTATACGACCTGCGCTTCTGCTACATGAAAGGCCATGGTGTCCCAGATTATCGACGGCTACTCCACAGGTGCAATGATGCGGGGATACACAAGGTGTACCCAGCCGAAGGCAAGTGGCAATGCGGAAGGTTGTGTCGTCCAACATTGTACCGATGTTGGGCGATGGGAGCGCCTGAATCCATAACCCTGACTCCCATTCTCCAACAGCTAGTAGGTGTGCATGCTCTGACATATTGACAGAAGTGTCAATTAGTGTATTAATTCTCAATTTACAGAGCGGCGAATCCCACAGTCGCTGTGAGCCTAGGCGTGAGGGCAGGTCAGTGTCGGGGCAAACATCCTCCAAGCATTTATGGCATCGGTCTTGCATCGCACCTCGGAATCAATCAGTGTATTTGACAAAATTTTCCTGACTAATTTTTCGGTGCTATGGACCGACGACAGAAATGCAGGCAGACTGACATCTGTGACTCTACGAATACCTAGCCCGCCCAAGCGAACTGGAAGAGTCGCTTGGACCCAGGCTCGGTTATTATTATTTACATTTAAAATTTTACACAAAGAATTTTGTATTAAGTTGTCTAGTCTGGCCAAAATTTCTACATTTTTCCAAAATTGTTATGTGTAAATTTGGGTACGAAAAGACAAAAACGAAGAATAGTGAAAGCTGAATGAATACTGATATTACATAGACTATCAATAACCTGATCAAAATTTTGAATTTTTTCCTCGATAAAAGTGGAAAAGCCATCTTATAAAATCGGGGACTCTAGGAGGCGTTAAGAAGTTTTGTCCAAAACTTGTTGGGGGCCAAACAGTTGAGTTTGGAGATTGTTGTTAATTTATCTGTGTTTTCAGATATAAAAATCTCACATTTATTTGGGTTCAGTTCTAAGCCAATTGACTGAAACTCGTTCTTTATTAGGGCTAAATATTGTAAAACTGTCTCTACTTTTCCATACAAAGTTTTCTCTTTTATCATACAAAGGATCATCATGGGGATTCGCCATAGCTACCGACAAACAGATACAAAGGTCCCCACTGATGATACAAATGAAGTGGAAGTCTAATTAAGGTTAAGACTACTAGAAAATAGTGGCCGTGAGTTTTATTGTCAGGTTCTTTCTCACAGGGTCTACCTATTACCTTAAATTGAATTGCTAGTAAACTGGCTGTAAATGTAACATTAGAAGCAATTTTGACTTAAATTATAACCTTTCTAAACACTGACTTTTAAAAGTGTTACCTTGTAACCTATTTGAAAATAGATTATTTAATTTTTATTTCCATTTTTCGTTCCTTTTCCCCACGTTTCGATTAGATTGCACTGATTGCACCAACAAGTCGTGTCAACGTCTCATGTTACTTATAACATTGAACAGATAAGACCATCTTTTGTATTTAGAACAGAATTTTCCACCCGTCTCTAGGGTACCAAACTTGCCAGACCCCAACGATATCAAACTATCTATTTCTTTCAAAGTTTCCCTCAGATACATGTAAAAGTATCGGCAAAACTATAATCAAACTTTTCCAATGATTTTTGTTACTGTAAACTATATTATATGAACGATTTTTATGCTTTTGAAAACATAAATCGTCCGGTTGGCGGTATCATTTGTCAATCATCACTTGTAACCTAAGACCAATATAGTTACTGCCTATTGTAAATACGGTCTACCTATAAGTTCCCTAACCTAGAGGTTCCATAACCACACCTGCAAATAGTGCTCCTATTATGTGGAACCGATATAGTTCCTCCCGCCTCTTCAAAGATAAAGGCGTTAGCATGTAGCTGAAATCAAGCATACGTAGTATAAAGTTAGTTACCCTGAAGCATGTGTGTGATTCGAAGAAAATCTGAACAAAAGAAGATAATTATAATATTTTCCATCTCATAGTAAATGCCGATACCTCGGAACTTAAAAATACAAGATGTCTTTAGGAGTCGCCGAGTGCGGACAAATAAATCTTGTACGAGTACAATACAAAGCGTCCTTCTGCAGTCTAACTGAAAATCAACATTGGCACGACCCCTTGTTTGTCCATTAGCTTGCCGCTGTGTAAATAAGAAAAGAATGGCTGTAGCGTTCACTGACGAAATTATGTTACAAAAATTGTGGTAATACATTATGAAATGACTCACTTGTACAGATATTCCACAATTTTTAATTATTAGTAGGACCTGACCGGTTTCGCTCTATGGCATCTTCAAAGGTGCTCCACACTTATTCACATTACATATTTTAAAAAACATTTACAACATACTTTGTGTTAAATTATCGTGAAGCTAGCACTGGCCTCCATACTTGGTTATAATATAAAACAAAAACTAATGTGGGTACCTATAAATATATATTATAATATATATATATATATATATTGTTTTATATTATAATCAAGTATGGAGGCCAGTGCTAGCTTCACGATTATTTACCACAAAGTATGTTGTAAATGTTTTTTAAAATATGTAATGTGAATAAGTGTGGAGCACCTTTGAAGATGCCATAGAGCGAAACCGGTCAGGTCCTACTAATAATTAAAAATTGTGGAATATCTGTACAAGTGAGTCATTTCATAATGTATTACTATATGTTCCACCAAGTGCCGACAATCGAAAGCATAAATTATATAAAAATTGTGGTGTTTATATTAATGACATTTTCTGCAATTTCTACAGTAAATGCTGAAAACTTATATCCTTGAGTACATAAAGAAAATACCTACAATCACTCTAGAGGAGGGATAGGAGTATATTATATATCAAGTTTTCGCTAGTCGCTTGTTTTGGGGCGGGGCCCCAAGTGATTAGAAACTACGTCCTCGTCGTCCGCCCTGGACCCCAACTTGCTTACGGTAACGCAGTGGCAAGTTGGGTGACCGAACGTTCTAGTCCGAACTTGTGGCCATAAAGTGCGAATATTAATAGTTATGTCGGCTCAACCCGATAAAAACGATTACCCCGGTCTCGGCTCCGCCTTTCTCTGGGCGGAGTCGGACCAAGAAGACGACCTCACGCTATCCCAACGGACTCCGATGCCGAGCGAAACGGAGGCTCGCGCCGCGCTGCCCAGTCGCAGCGTGACGTCGACGCCTTCAGGAAATGTTGCTACTGGGTCTGACGTCAAGCCAGGTCCCAGCAGTGTGAACACAAAGGGCCCTCCTACGAAGAGAGTCCACGAAGAAATAAAGACGGGACCTTCGCGCGACCGGAGCACTAGCTGCTCCGGGAGCAGTGAGTCGGAGGAAGGGGGGCCGAAAAAGACGCCACGGACACGTGGCGATTTTCTACTGGCGAAGGAGAAGGAGATGCCGCCAACGCTCCATCCTTCTGTACCACCCCTGCCCAGTCGCAGAGATATCGGCGTGCCGCCCGCGCGGGAGCTCTTGAGTTCTCTTGCCCTGATGAACGCAGCCTTGAAAGGTAACAAGGGCATGCAGGGCAAGAAGAGGATTGTGGCATCGTTGGTGGCTGATGCCCAATCTTCGCTCGACGAGCTCCTCGCGCGGAGCGTTACTGATGAGGAAGTGAGGCTCCGGCTGCAGGTGGAGAGCCTGGAGGTGGAGCTCGCCGCCTCGCGGAGGCAGATGGAGGTCCTGCGACGGGAGGTCGCGGACTTGACCAGGGTGGTCAAAGGGCCTCCAGCTCCAGCTCCAGCTCCTATGCCGCCTCCTCCGACGGCTGGACCAGCGCCGAAGAAAAAGCCTGCGGCCAATACAGCACCTACCACTGCGCCCACCAAGGTGCCCACCACGGCGCCCGAATCGCCGTCACCGCCTGTGCCGACTATGGCGCAGGTCCTGACGGCGATCGAGAGGCGCCTCGCGGTTCTCGAGGACCGGGCGTACCGCCCTCCGCTGGCGCGTCCCGCGTTTACATACGCGGCGGTTGTCGGCGGTGCTTCCGCTCCCGGTCCAAGCGGCACGCCACCCGCTGTCCGTCGCCCCGCTCCGCCCCCGTCCGCTTCCCCAGCGATTCGGATGCCGGCTGAGACCGCGGCCCAAGCGAGGAAGGGGAAGGGACGGGGTAAGAAGAGTGAAACTTCTGCCACCCTCGCCTCCTCCAACGTTGCCCCCGCTGCTTCTTCACATCCCTCCAGACGGGAGGGATGGGAAGTAGTGGGAGCAAAGAAGAAGACAAAGGCCGCCAAGAAAGCGGCCAAAGCCGCGCCGAAGCGGCCCCGCGCTCCTCGCTCCACAGCCGTCGTCCTTACGGTGACGACGGAGGGTGTGGAGAGGGGTGTGGGGTACGCTGATGTCTTGAGGCAAGTTAAAGCCTCAGTCGACCTCTCAGCCCTCGATATCCAGGGGGGTCTCCGGTGCAAGACGACACGCACCGGGGCTCGCCTCCTCGAGGTCTCCGGCGCCTCCAGCGGCCCCAAAGCTGATGCCCTAGCGGCTCAGCTGAGGGACAAGCTGGACGGAGAAGCCGTCCGCGTCACCAGGCCCACCAAATGCGCTGCATTGCGCGTCTCCGGTCTGGATGACGCGGCCACGACGGAGGAAGTGATTTCCGCCGTCGTGGAGGCGGGCGGCTGTCCCCGTGACCAAGTGAAGGCTGGAGAGATCTCCTTCAGCCTCACTGGCCATGGCACGACAGTCGTCCAGTGCCCCGTCGCGGCGGCACTAAAAGTAGCGGACGGACAAGGCCTCCTCATAGGGGGCTTCCTAAAAACGCAGGTGCACCTCCTTCGTGCCCGGGAAACAAGATGTTTCCGGTGCATGGTGGTGGGGCACGTTGGAGTACAGTGCACAGCGGAAGTCACCGTAGGCGATCGGTGCTTCCGCTGCAGCCGGCCCGGTCACAAGGCAAGTGCCTGCGACGCCCCGCCTCGCTGCTTTAGATGCGAGGCGGAGGGCAAGACTGCGGACCACCGGGTTGGCAGCACAACCTGCGCCGCCTCGAGGCCAAAGCCTCGTCCGTCCGCTGAGAGCGGTGGGGGTGCCGCTACTGCACGGCCAGATGTTTCTCGGCGGGATGCTGATATGGACGTCCATTAATGTCTGACGCCTATATCCGCATCCTGCAAGTGAATTTGAACCGCTGCCGCGCTGCTCAGGATCTTCTGTACCAGAGCATCCGGCAGTGGTCCATAAACTTGGCCGTGGTCGCCGAGCCGTACTACGTCCACCCGGGAAGCCCGGTGGACGAGGACGGCTCGGCCTGTTTTATCTTCGGGGGGTCCGCCGCAGACAGCTCGCGCCTTGCGATCATTGCAAGGGGCCGCGGGTGTGTTGCGGCGGACTATGATGGGTTGGCAGTCGTGGCCACCTACATCTCGCCGACACTGGACGAGACTCAGTTTGAGCTATGGCTCACTGAGCTCGACGTCGTCTTCGCTGCGTGCCGTCCTCGCCCTGTCCTGCTCCTGGGAGACTTCAACGCCTGGAGTGTGGCGTGGGGCTCCCGGGAAACCAGGGACAAGGGGAGGCTTCTTGAGGACTGGACCAGAATACGTGGTCTGGAGGTCCTCAACCGGGGGAATGTCGCCACCTTCTGGCGGCGAGGGACCAGCTCGGTCGTGGACGTATCGTTCGCGACTTCTGCCCTCGCCGCCCGTATTACTGGCTGGCACGTGGAGGAGGGTGAGGAGACGCACTCGGACCATCGGTACATCCGGTTCGATGTCGTCCCCCCACCTGACCTCCCACAGCCGGTAGAAAATCCCCCGGATCCGCGTTGGGCACTTCACCATCTGGATCGGGAGGCTCTCCTGGAGGCGTCCATCGTGCAGGCCTGGATTCCGGCACCGGACCGGCCTGCCGATGTGGATGCCGAGGCGGAGTGGTTCAGGGAGCCATGTCGCAAATCTGTGATGCGGCGATGCCTAGGGTTACACCCAGACCGGCAAGGAAGCAGGTGTACTGGTGGTCGTCGGAGATTGCACAGCTGCGCGCAGCATGCATCTCCGCCCGCCGCCAGTACACCAGGTTTCGCCGGAGGCATCGCCGCCCAGACGACGCGGCAACCCGAGAGGCGGAGCTTTATCAGGCTTACAGGGAGGCTAAAGGTAATCTCCAGGAGACAATAAAGCGGGCCAAGACGGCGGCCCGCGAGGAGCTCCTGGAGACCCTGCAGCAGAACCCATGGGGGCGCCCGTACCTACAGGTCAGGGAGAAACTCCGACCTAGGGCGCCCCCACTGACCCAGAGTCTCCAGCCGCAGCAGCTGGAGCGGGTCATGGGCTCCCTGTTTCCGACGAGCGCGGAGGAGCACGTCCCTCCGCGCATGGCTCCGTCTCTGCCCGACGCGGATAGCACCGGCGAAGACGACGTACCCGAAGTCAGGGTGGGGGAGCTAGGGGCGGCAGTACTCCGGCTCAAACGCCGGAAAATCACTGCCCCCGGACCCGACGGCATTCCTGGCCGTGCATGGGTCCTGGCCCTCGAAGAACTCGGGCCTCGACTGATGGGGCTCTTTAGCGCATGCCTCGAAAGGGGCCAGTTTCCCAAGGTGTGGAGGACGGGGAAGCTGGTCCTGATCCGTAAGGCGGGGCGGCCGGTGGACTCACCGTCCGGATACCGGCCGATCGTGTTGCTCGACGAGGTATGTAAGCTCTTTGAGCGAATTATCGCGGAACGCCTCGTCGAGCATCTCTCGACGGTGGGGCCAGACCTGGCGGACAACCAGTACGTTTTTCGTCGGGGACGCTCCACCGTGAGCGCGATCATGCGCGTCAAGAGCCTGACGGAGGAAGCAGTCTCGCAGGGCAAGGTGGTGGTGGCGGTGTCTCTTGACATCGCCAACGCGTTCAACACCTTGCCATGGAGCTGCGTTAGGGAGGCGCTCGTCTATCACGAAATGCCTCTCTACCTCCGTCGTATTGTCGGGGCCTATCTCTCGGAGAGGGCCATAGCTTTCCCCAGCTGGCTCGGGCCAGCTCGGCGGGATGTGTCGTGCGGTGTTCCACAGGGGTCGGTCCTGGGGCCGCTTCTGTGGAACATCGGCTACGACTGGGTGCTGCGGGGTGCGTTGCCTGAGGGCGTCGGCGTAACGTGCTACGCCGACGATACCCTCGTCACGGCGCGGGGTGCAACGTACCAGGAGGCAGCACTCAAGGTCACGACGGGTGTTGCTCAAGTCGTGGGTCGGATACGGCGGCTGGGACTGGAGGTGGCCTTGCACAAGTCCGAGGTTCTGTGTTTTCACAAACCTCGGAACGGTCCACCTGAAGGTTCCAGCATAAATGTGGGAGGCGTTAGCATCGGCATCAAGCCCTCGATGAAGTATCTAGGGATCGTACTTGATAGCCGATGGAACTTCGGACCACATTTCCGAAGTTTGGTCCCCAAGGTGACACACGCATCGGTCGCGCTTTCGCGACTGATGCCCAACCTAAAGGGACCCAACGCTTCCTGCAGGAGACTGTACCTGGGGATCGTGCGGAGTATGGCCCTATACGGGGCTCCCGTATGGGCGGCGCGGTTGACGGCCAACAACTCAACGCTCCTTAACAGACCGTTGAGGACCTTGGCCGTCAAAACAATAAGGGGCTACCGCACGATCTCCGGAGAGGCTGCATGTCTCCTAGCCGGGACCCCTCCATGGGACCTGGAAGCGAGAGCCCTTGCGTCATTGTTCCAATGGCGCAAGGAGGCGCTGGAGCGGGACCACAGGCCTGCGTCTCGAGAAATCGATGACCGGCGGTCCCAACTCCGACAGGATCTCATGGAGTCATGGAGGGTGCGACTTGAGCAACCCAAGTGGGGTGCCACCATCATTCGCGGCGGTGAGACCGATCATGGACGATTGGCTGCAGAGGCAGCATGGTGACCTCACGTATCGTTACCGGGCATGGATGCTTCGGTAGCTATCTGTTTCGCATCCATCGTGAGGTCACACCCCGGTGTCAACACTGCGAGGTTTCCGACGACGACACCGCACTCCACACGTTGGTGGAGTGCTCAGCGTGGGCGAGTCAGCGCCGGGACCTCGTAGTGGGTCTGGGCGTGGATACCCTCTCGCTGGAGACCATGCTTCAAGCCATGGTCTCCAGCGGGAGTAGGTGGAACGCGGCCGTGTCCTTCTGCGAGCAAGTCGTGCTCGCGAAGGAGGCGGCCGAGAGGGAGAGGGAGCGTGCCCTCCCCGCCGAGTTCCGTAGTCAGCGGCGAGGCCGCCGCAGACTCATCTACGCCCAAGACCATCGACCTCCATGATCGGGGCCTGAGGACGGCGGGATCGCCACCTGTCGTCCTTACAGAAGCAGGCTAGAAGGGTTGCGTGCTGCGGGGCCTTTGCCCCATAGCACGCAACCAGATTCACTCACTGACGCGGGATAAAACCCTACCCCCAACGACGCGGGATTCTCATCCCGACCCAACCCCCGCAGAGACCACAGAGGTGGTCAAAGTCCGCCGGGCGCCACTGGAAATACGTTCTGCTTGTAACCAGAGACGCCCGGCAACGGACGTTAGAGCGGCCGCGGCCTTGGTCGCGGAAATAAAAAAAAAAAAAAAAAAAAGTCGCTTGTTTTGTCACACTTCTTTACAGGACATTGTTCGGGATCTCGCATTCTATTTGTATGGTTAATAGGTTATTTTTGTCGACACTTGGTGGAACTTATAGTAATACTACTAGTATTGTACGAGTAGTAGTAGTGTAAAACTGATGACAATTTTAAAGGTGCCTAATAAAGCAGTGGAATATTTGTACTCGGACTGCAGAGATCATCACACCTGTCCTGGCTGTTACAATTTTGGTTTGAAATTACAGAGTGATTATGAATTATAATGCCCGGTAACGGCAATAGGGTTGACCCCTATTACGGGGGATCAACAAAATTACTGAAAAAGAGTGGAAGTGTAATGGCATACCTACTGCTCCTGGAATATAGGTGTGATTTATGTGCGTAATTTTAGTATATTTTACCCATGGACCACAGAGCGACCATTTCTTAAGACATTGAGACTCCTTGGTGCCATCAGTCCCGGTTATCATACAAACATTTATGGCAGTCATTACGGGTAGGTATTTGAAGGCTTCTAACAAAATCTTACTGGTCTAACTAAAGAACTTCAACATCGCACATGGGTTGTCGAGATCCGATGATAGTCGCTCCACGGCAAAATCCAATTTTGCAGTGGAAAAGGTTCGGTGGATGATGAGACCATAGAATGAAAACTCAATTGACCTCTATTGTGAGCTAAATAGAAATCTATAGAATTGACATTGTTGACTTAATATTGTCATCTTTCACGTCTTATTATATTTGTTTACAAACTTTTAAGTTATGTTCCGTACACAGCGAAATATTTTACTGAGTTTTTTTAACTGTTTATGATTTAATAAATAAAGGTTTTATATGGTAGGTATCTTATCAAGTTCGTTTCGAGAATACTTTATAATCAGTATGTATTTATACATGTATATAATAATATGCCCTCTTAGTTTATGTAAGTTTATTTAATTGCACTGCACACACGTCACCCTCTCACCCTTACATCTCCGTTCAGGCCTGCTGTAAGAGATTCCTCTAGGAATAAGCAGTGCCCTTGTACTATGCTCACTATATTGTTTGTACTACTGTTTTTGGGTTCTTTTTTCTATGTGTATTGTACATAAATAATAAATAAAATAAAACTAGTGGTTCTGTGAACAGTAGACCTCGCGTTATTTTCGCATTTTCCCCCCAATCGAAAAATACTTCGACAAAAGTTGCGCCTTGCAACAAAGAACACATGTGCCAAATTTCATGAAAATCGGCTGAAAAATGCATTTTCCCCCCATTTCTCCCCCATTTTCCCCTCAATCAAAAAATCCCTTCGACAAAAGTTGCGCCTTGCAACAAAGAACACCTTGTGCCAAATTTCATGAAAATCGGCCGAAAAATACGGCCTGTAGACCGGAACTGACACACATACGAACAACGCCAAATCGGCCAGTCGAGTTAAAACTGAGAAGCTTCGCTCGCTCGGTCTATAAATAAAATAAAATAAATAAGGGGATAAGCGGAGCTTTGCATTTGTCTGTTCCGTATTGTAAACTTGCACATGTATCGGGGTAAAAATGGTATCACTATGATGTACCTCATAAACACGATTGAACAGCCTAGCTGTGATAGGTGGACAGTTCAAAAAAAACTTTGTATTTCTGTTGCCGCTATAACAACAAAATATATTACTAGGTATGCAATACATTCTGCTGTTGCAATAATTGAGCTGAGTTTGTCGATCCGGGTCGAACTCCTAAACGACTGGACCGATCTTTATGAATTCAGATATATGCACTCACGGTGATGGTCACTATGACCGTGCCAAATTTCAAAAAGATCGGTCCAGTCGTTTAGGAGGAGTTCGATCACGAACGAAATACACGAGTCGCCTAAGAAAGAGCTTCATAAACTCAGCTCAAAAAACAAAATATGATAATAAGTTGAACTCTAATAGAACGAAAGTGATTTTGTTACCGTATTTTGATCAATATTAAAATACAGGTATAATAATGTCTAAAGTTGTATAGATATCTTTTCTTACTCGCCTTTTAGTACGGGAATTTAACTCGCACTTGGGCGGCTTATATTGTTTTTTGATTTTCTAGGCATCCCATCCTCGATCCTCGTTCAGGAACATGTTTGAAGTTCAAGAGAAGACAATTGGTGTGCAAAGTACACCAATTATTGCGTCTATATGTAAGCAAGTGATTTTTTTCAGTTACTTCACGCCAGCCATTTAGATTTTAGGGGGGGTGGGGGAAGGGCGCCTTGTTTTTGCTAAAACATGCTCTTCAAACCTAAATCTCGCAAACGGACAAGTCCCCAAAAAAATATATTTTTCATAATTTTACTTTAGCACTTTGTCGGCATGGTAAATACACACAAATACCCATGCAAAATTTCATCATTCTAGTTTGAGAGGAATGCCGAAAACAGACTGGCAGACGGACAGTCGGACATGACGAAACTATAAGGGTTCCCAGATTCATACTACAGAACCCTAAAAGTGTAAAGGTCCGCTGGTAAATAATAAATAACAATAAAAAGTAGGTAATACCTACCTACATAAATGGTTACCAAAAAATGGAGAAATTTTCCATAAATTTATTGTTGGGTAAAGCTATGATTTTTTCTACTATGAATTACCACGCTCATATTCCTTTCCACTTAATACGATGTTTTACAAAATATTTATGTGAGAGCTTCGGTGATACTTTGGCTTTTCCTCTCCTCGTTTTCTCGCTTTTTAACTACCCCTACACCAACGCAATTTTTTATTTTTTTGCTAAGTCTAAGGTGTAAAAATACGTAACGAGTAAAATACCCAAACATCTTTATTTAAGAGTTTAGTTTATTGCAGATGACATGAACTTAACAGAATTCGATATGAAAAACTACATTGAAAACGGAGTAAATATAGTAAGATTTAAATAACACAACGCTCACGAAAGAAGATAAAATAGGCTTAGTTGACCGTATGAAAAGGGCCATAAAGACATGTTGTATGCAACATGAAATCAGTTCTTGGCCAGTCGCTATATGTATTGATTTGCCCAATGTCTAGAGAACAGCCATTCTCTTTGAGACAGTTCTCTCAGAGCCATTCTCTTTGAGACAGCTGTTCTCTTTGAGACAGTCTTGAGAATGCCTCGTGAGTAGGTGAAACATATGTCGACGTTTATAATGTCTTCTATTTAGCGAAATTAGTGCAATTATATAAAAATTCAACCCATTGTTTTACTTTACAATAACCGCGTCCGTCTGTCGCATGTGCACTTCAACACATGAGGATGAAGCCCCGGGCCCCGAAGACGTTAATACCCCTTAGCACCCCTCATTCAGTATTTAACACAATGATATCCTTAAAAGGATAGTATACCCCTTTAAAAGGAGAAACTACGCAGTTTAGAGAGTACTCGTAATATTTTATTTTATTTTCTTCGGGGAGCTTACGCCTAATATTACAAAGTAGGTCCAAATGTGGTCACATATATGCCCATTATAAACCTCCACATACAATTACATACAACATAATTACCTTACATAAATAGATATGAAAATTATACATAAAGTAGTTTTAATTATCTAACTTAACTAAAGAAGGAGTTCGGTTACACTGGAAAGGAATCGTTTTATTTGGGTAATGCTACAATTAAACAAATCAACCTGCTCATTGAGGTTCAATTTGTTGAAAAGATGGCACACTCTAGGTAGAAAGCTATTACGTCTGTAATTGGTGCGGCAGAATGGAACGCGTAACAAACTATTAACACGTAAACGTCTGGTACGTATAGTGAGATCTTGCTAAAGAGCTCAGGACAATGTAACTTATTTTGGGATACGTTCAACGTGAAAGCGACATCGGCTATCTTTCTACGGAGGTGAAGTGGTATAAGGTGAAGAGTGATACACGTATTTCAACCTTGGCGGTGTCTCGTAAAGTACACTTAAAAAGTATCAAATACAGATTTAGTATAGAGAGTTTAAAAAGATTATAATACACATGTAGAGGATGACATGTGTAAGCAACAAGAAACAAAGTCTAAATACTCGTATGATTGTTTTTAAGGAAATCACTGAAAAGGCCATACATCTAGATAAAGACAGCATTGTAGATGTGACATGTGATCCAAAATACTTTTCCAAGTGTGATTCAAGTACAGTTTACATTAATGATTATTTTACACTACCGACTGTTCAAATTAACACAGAAATCAGTTTAAGCTTTGGAAAAGTAACAATGATTTGCCTTGAAATCATCAACGATCTCACATTAAAATGTAGAATAATTCAAGAGGGCATTTTACACAACCAAATGAAAGTATGCTTACGTGGTGCAAAGCTTCTTAAACCGCCGCTTTCCAAGAGAGACTTAGAAATGATTGAGTTTGCTCAAGAACTCGAGGTAAGTTACTGTTTAAATGATGATTGATTAATTCTTTGATTGATTCTTTGATTCTTTAATGCTTCCGTCTCGTATGCTTAGATCTGAACCGACGGAGTTTGATGCGGTCTTCACCAATGAATAGAAGGTTCTCTAGAAAGGTTTTTATATATCATTTGTCGGGTGTCCGCTAGTGTTTACTAACATATAACTGAAAAGCTTGAATTGCTGTACTAGTTGGACTAGATTTTGCTTTATTATTATAAAATTCTTCTCCGGTTTTAGTGTGATGTTCTTATTATAAATGCCGTTCGTCAACCGAGTATACTCAACATGATAAGATCGATGTTCAAGAACTCATATAAACTGCTACTTTTTAGCTCGATACATGAACAAGAAGGCTTAGACAATGTCGAGGAAATAATAAAAGTAAATTTAGAATTTGTATTTTTTGGTGGCTTTTTAGTGTCAAATCATTTTACAGTAGTATCTCTTAAACTTGGAGTGCATAGTCATGGTTCTACCAAGATCCTAACGGGGATAAACACGTGCATCAGTGTTGTTGTGTCATTTATATACTGTTGATTATGACACAAGTGTTTTTCATATCAAAATCATAACATAGTATAGTCCGCGAAGGATAAGCGGAGCTTTGCATTTTTGTGAGTGCAGTGTACATGAACGTATATGTGACCTCTTTTACACACACATGTCTGTGTTGTACACACAGCTACAAAAAGAGTTTTTACTCTACTTTTCGTGGTCACTCACACAAATGCAAAGCTCCGCTTATCCCTCGCGAACTGTATAAAACAAAGTCACCCGTTCGGAAGTATGCATCGGTCTTTAAAACTACGCAAAGGATTTTGATGCGATTTCCACCAATGGTTATCGAAGATTTGTGTATATAATTTGTCAAGCGGGCGAAGCCGCGGGCGTCCGCTAGTAAAGTATAAAAGGTAAAATGTTTGTTTAATACGAGTAGATTATTACGTATAATATGTTTGTTAATTTTCAGGTATCAGACGGTTTGATACTTGCAAAAGAGTATTTATCTTGGTCACTAAAAAATACCAATAAACTAGTCAAAATGCAACTAAAAATTGGTGCTTTGTGTAAAATGGTAACTGCGATTTAACTTGTAGACATTAAGGTGGACAACTAACAGTCAGTAGTATAACTAACAGTCAGTAGTATTATAACTAACAGTCAGTGAACAACTAACAGTCAGTAGTACAACAGTAACAATGCGTCTATAGTTTGATGGTCTTGCGTTTCATCGACATAACTTTGATCCTCGGTCAATGTAAATGCATTCCTAACACAAACAGTTTTAGCTTAAGCTGGAAGGGTTAACGGGAATAGTGTTTCTTTTATTAAAGAAAACAAAGCACACTTATCACAAGAAATGAATAGATTCTTGTCTCTCAATTAGACGGAGTTAAATATTTTTTTTAAATGCTACATCCCATCTCGAAGGCGCAGCGCACTGTATCGTTGCGGCTGAGTACAGCGTGAGTGCCTTAGAATGGCTTCCTCAGGTTGCTTCTACAGCCAGTACAGCTTGGGTGCCTATTTTATATCAGTTATTAATTCATGAATTATACTTGCAGCTTGGAAAACCTTTTACGTATCTGGTAACATACTATTACGCAGTGTTGAACACAAGGTGATTACGGAAACTGACGTAAACGATGTAATGATCATCGAACAAGGAGCTGGATTCCTATTGATGACATACAAGGATTCAAGTTATATGAACACTGTATTTCAATATATAAAGACAATATGTTTGAATGTGCATTCATGTATGATGATGACACCGAAATACATTTGGGACTTCCCGTGCCAGGTATTTACATACTTAGGTATTTGTGTTTTGCCTTCACATATTGTGAACTAGCTGATGCTCTCGGCTCCGCATGCTCCGCACGTTTTTCTTGTACCGCACCCGTGTTATGTTTTTCTTGTACCACTCCCAGATACCATCATTCACCGAGTCTTTTCCCAACTCAGTTGGGGTCGGCTTTCCAGTCTAACTGCGATGTGGCTGAACTTCGACATTTTCCGTGAAGCGACTGCCATCTGACCTCCACAACCCATGGGCGATATCGAAGTACTGTAGGCTCCAACTACCCCTACTGCTTTCCGAGGCACGGAGGGGTCTCAGTGTCTTAAGAAATGGTCACCCATCCTAAGACCGGCCTGACTCGATGTTGCTTAACCTTTTTTTTTTTATTATTCCGCGAAGGCCGCGGCCGCTCTAACGTCCGTTGCTGGGCGTCTCTGGTTACAAGCATAACGTATTTCCAGTGGCGCCCGACATGTTGCTTAACCTTTGCAATGTGTTAACATTGTCGGTTACCACTAGACCACGAGCCCCTCCATACCATGGGAATACAATAAAACGGTACTGTTTGTGTTAATGCAGGAAAAATGTAGTCAAATACAACATATAAAAAAAACTAGTGCTATACCTGATCGCTGACAGGCATCATTCATGCCATGAGGCCCACTCCATGTGTCAATTCATGTCATCCACATTAACGCTTGATACAGTAGTATTGACACACTTCACACCCTATACATATACCGGGGGTAGGCAGAGGTGCTTTAGGAACACACCCACATTTTGGCAGTCGTTTATATGGTCCCACGGAAACGGGACAAAGGTATTGCCGTAAATGGACACTATAGTATGTAGTTACATATTATGTACAACAGAAAATCAATAATCATTCTGTTATATGAGCATAAATTCCAATTCGCAGGACTGATAGCTACAATAGCTGCAGTCTGGGCAAATACTTCGAAATCTTCAGTTATTTTATACCTGTACAGGTAAAATATTTGCCCATGACTTAAAACTAATTCAGACCATTTTCTATTTACAGATACCAATAAACGCAGCTACAGCATGTATTCACTCAAGTGTGGTACTTGCAAAGATAACAAACTCCAAAGCAATCGTAGTACTGACCGTCACAGGCGAAACGGTAAAGCAGTTAAGTTGTTTGAGTGATAATATTTTCATAATTGCCGTCACAACGGACCCTGTTATTGCAAGACAACTATTGCTGTAGCGTGGAGTAATAAGCGTCGTCTATCAAAGTAAGAACAATGTTAATGTTAATTAATAAACGGTTAAACAATTTAAATGAGACAACCAATGATATATAAAACTACACGTCATTGGGGACAACCAACAGCTGAGTCTCTTTCAAAAAACAATATTTTTTTGAAATCGGTGCAGGTACGAGTATCTTCGAGTAAGCTGCGAATACACATTCCAAAAAATATGCCGACAAGTTCAAAACTTCCGTCTTTTGAAGTAATTATCTAACTCCAGGCGACCAAATAAGTGATTCTGATTCCGAAATCATGATTCTTTTTCTTCGTGTCTCCTTGTATGTTCAATTGGACATCACATAACAACGGCTAAACCAATTTTGATGTCATTTGGTATGCAGATACTTTCTGAAATGTATCTGTAGATTACTTTTTGTCACGATTCTGCAGCTATTTTTTTTGTGCTTCGGTGACATCGCATGGAACTGGAAGAACGAAACTGCCTCCCGAATAAAATTTGGTATGGCGTATGCCACGAAATTTGATATATTAAAAAAAATTGTAGGTAGATACTTAAGTAGATTACTAAAGAAATTATATTGTGAGTATTTTATAATATAATTAGGTGCAAAGATTCATCTCCTCGGAATCATCATGCTGACTGCCAGAGACATTGCCACGTTAATGGCAACACTGAATTCTCTGAGTTAGAAAATAACCAATATTTATGTATTTATTAATTTATTTATTTATGTACAACACACAGAGAAAAATAAAACAATAAGAAGAATACAAAGAGAACAGTGAGTAGTTAGTACAAGGGCACTACTTATTCCTAAAGGAATCTCTTCCAGCAGGCCATAGAGGAGATGTAAAGGTGACAAGGCAACGTGTGTGCAGTGCAATAAAAATAAACTTACCAATATAATATAATTACATAAGGCTAGGTATGCAATGCATGCTACTAATTGCAAATGTTCAGCAGAACAAATTTTCTTAATTTTTTTTATGCTTTATTTTCATGATTTCAGAGATATGCACTCCCGGGTATGATGTCGACCAGCATGCCAAATTTGGTCAAAATCGGTCGAGCCGTTTCAGAGGAGTTGGCACACAAACGAGTTACACTTGTCGTCTAAGATAGAGCTTCGCGTCGCTCCGCTCAATAAAGAGGAGAGGTAGTGTGCTCTTACTTTTTTTGAGCGGAGCGAAGCGGAGCTCAATCTTAGGCGACAAGTGTAAATCGTTTGTGTGCCAACTCCTCCGAAACGGCTCGTTTCCGACTGGAGTGCGTTTGCCTGTTTTTTACCCTAGTGATTTCTTTTCAGAACCTTGTTTATTTTTTTAATGTTATTATAATGTAATATACCTACTATTCGCATTCTCATACAAGTCTTGTTTATTTTTCTTATAACTAACTGCTTGTCGTCCATTCCCAAAGCATTATATTTTTTGTAAAATAAAACAGGCTGTTAATGGTTTTTAGGATTCAGGAGTAAAATATAAAAATGGTTCATTCCAGTTTCAAAATAACACGAGAAGTAAATTGAGATAAAAATATGAATAAAATATTTTTGGTAACAGTAACACATGGTCCTTAGAGACGCGAGGAGATAGCCTGAACACAAAGGTATCGGAAGACCGTAAGCTTTATAGATTGCGCATCCCTAGAGAACTTTATGCTAAAGTCTTGGTACAACCAATTCTGTAGGGCACGAAGAAATAAATTGACTATCCAGACGAATATTTGAATATATTTTTAGTGAAATTATTTCAGGAACAGTCGAATATTGTTCATCAAATATTCGTGTGCTTATATTTTGTGATCACGTGACGTAAATTAAATTGGGTCTACATTCTGTGAACTACTAAACGGATTTATATTGTTGAGGGTTGTTATTGTGTTGACCTAGGTTTTACGTTGTGACCTAGCTTTTAGACTATACAATCAAATATAAGCCTAATTTGACTAAGTCTCCAGGGCATGTATGTAGTGGGGTAACCTATTGAAATTTCGATTTCTGTTACCCGAATCTTAAAACCCCGAAAACGGTTGGTAGAACTTTTAAAAGACAGATGTAATGAATGACAACTTTTTAAAATTCCCTTTTTAATTTCTCAGATGAATCAATTTCCAGGTGCACTAAAACCAAATTTTCAAAAAGTTTTTTGTGTTTCCCATATTCTCATAATCCAGATATAATAGTTATACCAGATTCTCAGAATACTTTTTTTTTGTTTCCCATCGTACCATTTTCCAAATAAACTATTGCCAGATTTTCATAATCTTTTTATTTGGTTCCCATACAATCGTGTTCCAGCTAAACTATTGCAATAAAATTTTGACTGCTTCGGTGGCGTGGTCGGAAGTGCATCCGCTTTCGACGCCGGAGTCTCGGGTTTGATTCCCGGTCGGTACAAACTTTTTGTGAAGACAGATACGTTTGTATCGAAGTCTGGATATTTCCTATATATAATATGTTTGTTTTTACTAAAAAAAATGTACATAAGTATTTATATCAGTTTATCTAGTACTCATATCACAAGGTCTGCTTAGTTTGAGAATAGATGGCGTTGTGTGAATTGTCCTATTACATATATATAAGAAATAATATTATTTTTTGTTTCCCATGCTAACAATTTCCAGAATTATTACTAAACTACCCTACACTATTAACAAAATTTAATAAGCCCTAATTATTTTGTAGGTCTAAATGATATTATTTATCTATCTAAACCTGTATATAGTTTTCGTCGAACCAGTTTGCTATATCTTTACTACTCGTATCTCCTGAAAATAAAAATTGCCAGTCAGTAAATTTATTGTTTTATTTGCCTATTACAGATAGGTTTAAGTGTCAAATTCGACTCACTAGGTTAGGTTAGATTAGAACTGCGTCCACCTACGCACGAGCCAAGCGAGCGAAGCGAGCGTTACCGCGGCAGCGGCCGGCGAGTGCCAGAAACGACTTACATTAATAGAAAAAGAGATTGTTTTTAGTAGGTTACCCGGAACTGAATTACTTAGATTAGGTTTATTAATTTCTTCTTTAAAAAAATGGGTAGGTTAGGTTAGGTTAAAACTGTGACCACCTACGCACGAGCCAAGCGAGCGAAGCGAGCAGCAGCCGGCGGCAGCGGCCGGCGAGTGCCAGTAACGACTTGCATTAATAGAAAAAAGAGATTTGTCCCAGGTGAAAGTGACAACTGTGTAATATGACATTTTCGTAAAAAAAAAATCTTGATTTTTAAAATCTGGATATTGTTTTTCTGGATATCAATAAAGTGTATTTCAAAAAATTGTGTTTTTAAAATTGGGCTTTCGTGCATATGGATTACGGTCATCTGGATTTTGTGCATTTAGATTTCGTGTGTCTGGAACTCATTCGACGACGTCGTACAAGTGAATAAATGAGCAAATGAAATTCGGAGTTTCTATTATATGGCAAACAAAACTTCGGAATTTTTAAAAACGGGATTATGAAAAAATCTCCAAACGCTTTCGTTATTATGATATACGGAATAATAAAATTCGGGATTAAGATAGGTAACCATGTAGTGGTACAAGTGGCTCCACCCGCATTATGTTTCAATCCAATATTCGCACCTTTATTTTCAGACCTACAAAACAAAATACATAATACGAGTATACACAAGAAATCGGTGAAGCCGTGTCGAAGGAGTTTGATAGTAAATACGAGACACGAAATTTTTGTATAAGCGTTGAGTCATTGACTGAAGCGAAGGGAGCGAAGCAACCGAAGTCTCCGTTTCAACTTGCAGACTGGGGAGAATTTCTTTCGTCTGTACCTCTACATCTATCATCTACGGGTTCTCTCAGATTATGTTTGAGCCCGTATTTATCAACCGATTTGCATGAAACTTTACACACACACTCTTTGCTTACAATGAATAACATTTAAATGATATTTTTTTGGATTGGATGACAAATGAAAGAGTAATAAAGAAAATTGAAGAAGAAATTTTCTAAACAAAACCGCTCCCGAAGTCTACGGTTATACTTACTTTGATTTAGATCTTTAAAACTACGCAAAGGATTTTGCGGTTTTCACCAATGAATAGAGTAGTTCTCGAGAAAGGGTTTTGTGTATATAACTAATAAAATTCAAGCGGGCGTCTGCTAGTTATATTATAAAAAAGACATCCCAAACAGAAAATCCCGTGTTATACTTACTTGTTACTAACAACGTTTTTAAAGCCTTGAATACCGCTTCCTTAATGTAATCTCTTTTGCGCATGGCAAACTCTACCCAGTTTTTATATCTTCTATGTGTCAAAGAGAATACAATACTACATGTGTCTTCTATGACGTATTCGTCAAATTTACATAAATAGTTTGTTTTCTGTTTATTTATTTATTGTTAAAATATGGTTTTATACTTTTATACACAATGACGTGGCCCACTGTATTTGATGAGCGACTGGATCCTGTACGTAAATTATATAAGGAAATTCAAATATCATTCAATTATTTTGTTATGCCAAGCTATGTTGACTAGGTTAATTTCCGTGTAGTAGCGCTAGGTAGTCTCCTAGGGTCCTGTACTTCAATCATTATCCGTAACATAATAAACAATATAGAGAGAGAATGAAAACTCGACACTGCACCCTATACCAACCCGTCCAGCTAGCGTGGTACATATAGGCTGAATTCCCTCTCTCTTTGGGCTGAGATGAGAGGCAAACCTATTGCCGCTAAATGGGCACTTTAAATTGTGTTAGATATTCGTCTGTTGATCGACAGGTGATCCACTTGCTAGTGAGGTTTGCTTGACATCCATAAAACATTGTAGACAAGCCTTTGGATTCTATGTCACTAAACACAGGCAATATCCACTTCATAAACTACGGTAAAAAACTCGGCAAAAATGGACCAACAACCGACAACCGACCGAAATGGGACCAAACTAAAATGGAACCACTTGGGAAGTAAAAAAAGTTACTTTCAATTAAAAAAACTCAAAATCAGTTCACCCGGTCGAAAGATATGAGGAAACAAACAAAAAAAACATACATACGATTTGAGAACCTCCTTTTTTGGAAGTCGATTGAAAAAAGCATTAACCATACTTATTTTATTTGTAAATATTGAAATGTATTTCAGTATGATGCTCTGGAGATTCCTGGTCTAAATTTGGCCTCTTCCAACGCATCATCACCGCTGACTCATCTGTTAAACTTGGATATAGTTTCCTCTCCAGCTTGCCACAGAGTTACGGGAATCATGGCATCGATGGGTAGTGCCAAAAGTGAATTACGATAACTAGGACTGTTAAATACGGTTCACTATCCATTTGCATAAAAAAAAACCATAAAATATTTTGGCATATGGTAATTTAGACTAATGATATTTATGCATAATTTTTTTATCCATAACAAATTTAGCATATTTGTCTTAATCATAAATAAAATTAGCATAATCATATTTAAGCATAAAATTTATAAGCATAGCTTTATACCGATCATGGACGATTGGCTGCAGAGGCAGCATGGTGACCTCACGTACCGTGCGACGCAGATGGTTGCCGGGCATGGATGCTTCGGTAGCTATCTGTTTCGCATGCATCGTGAGGTCACACCCCGGTGTCAACACTGCGAGGTTTCCGACGACGACACCGCACTCCACACGTTGGTGGAGTGCTCAGCGTGGGCGAGTCAGCGCCGGGACCTCGTAGTGGGTCTGGGCGTGGATACCCTCTCGCTGGGGACCATGCTTCAAGCCATGGTGTCCAGCGGGAGTAGGTGGAACGCGGCCGTGTCCTTCTGCGAGCAAGTCATGCTCGCGAAGGAGGCGGCCGGGAGGGAGAGGGAGCGTACCCTCCCCGCCGAGTTCCGTAGTCGGCGGCCAGGCCGCCCCAGACTACGCGACTACGCCCAAGACTATCGTCCTCCATGATCGGGGCCTGAGGACGGCGGGATCGCCACCCACCGTCCTTACAGAAGCAGGCTAGAAGGGTTGCGTGCTGCGGGGCCTTTGCCCCATAGCACGCAACCAGATTCACTCACTGACGCGGGATAAAACCCGACCCCAATGACGCGGGATTCTCGTCCCGACTAAACACCCGCAGAGACCACAGGGGTGGTCAAAGTCCGCCGGGCGCCACTGGACATACCCTCTGCTAGTAACCAGGGACGCCCGGCAACGGACGTTAGAGCGGCCGCGGCCTTGGGCCGCGGAATTAAAAAAAAAAAAAAAAAAAAAAAAAAAGCATAGCTTATTAACAAACTATAATGAATATAGTCATAATCATCTTACTCAGAATAAGTAATTATGTAAAATAATTAAGAGGCGGCTTAGGGGTGGCCCACCGCACCTAAACCTACTTTGACACTATATAATATAGGAAATACTGGTTAAAGTTACTTTTTTATTTTTCATTCATTTCATTAATTCATACCTATTCAATTTTAGTAATATATACTATTAGGCGACTGTACACTATGCCTAAAAACATTGTGCAAATTATAACTATGCATAAATATATTAGACCTAAATATAATTATTCCACAGTACATATACTGCTAAAGATCAATTATGACCAAGTATAATTATGCCAAAAAAAAGTATGCCAAATTCATTGTGCAAACGTTATGTTAACGAAAGGTATACCGTTAAATACCTTCAATTTCTGCAGTTCCGGCGAGTAGCCACTCTCCAATAAAAAAGGTCACGAGGAAAAACTTGTTTTAGATTAGGAAACACACTATTCCCAAATTTTGTGGAGATCGATAAAAAGTGATGTCACTGGTGAACGTCACGATGCTTTAGAAGCCAGCCCATAGACGATGCCACTGGAAATTATTATAGTATTTACCAGAGGCGCTCGGCAATGGACGTAGGAGAGGCGCAGCCTTGGGTTATATGTAAAAAAAAATAGACAGTAGCAGCGTAGTCTTCATTCGTACGAAAATGAGGAAATCTCAGGTGATTCCAGTCCTGTCATGAAATTACTGCAATAGCACTACGAAACTTTGTGCTTCGTAATGTTTATAACTACCAAGTTAGGACAATCGAAAGTATAAACTATATTTTGTATATCTACGGATATTTTAGGTCCGTCAACTAATGATATCGATACTTTGTATAAGATGATGGAGGCAGGTATGAACATCGCTCACTTAAACATGACATTTGGGACAAGAGAAGAACACGTGGCTAGTATAAAAATAATGGTAAGTAAGATGTTAAAAACTTATTAAAATTATAATAGCATTATTTTTCGCAGAGTTTAAAAAAGACAACAAAACGTCGACAATGGTTTCGCCTCTAATGTTTTTGGCATTATCAAGACTGGCTCAAAGAGAACAGCCAATCAACTTTATGTATAGTTTGGCCTGGATAGTGATGCTCACTGATCTCAAATATTGGATAGAAACAGGCGTTACCTGGCGAAAATCCATGACAAAGTAATGGTAAGTAAGATGTTAAAGAACAGCGCTGTTCTCTTTGAGAGTCAATATTATGCATATTTTGAGTGATATTTATTGCAAAATACATATAACGCAGCACAAGAAGACGCCGAAGCCTTTTTAGTGGGATCAACATAGTCTAGGGATAGTTAGTGGCCTCCTTGCGTGGATAGACTGGTTGCTAATAAGAAAGGTGATTGGTTGTCATTAATTGACAGACTGACGGTCGAATATCAAATACCGGTGTTCTTGGATGTAGTAATTCTTGGTGAATTATAATTTTAAAGACTATTACTTACCATCTAATTGATTTCCACTGGAAATACATTCTGGGGTCACCAGAAACGCCCGCAGCAATGGGAGGGGGAGCGGTCTCGCGGAATAAAAAAAGGGATATTTGATTGACCATTGATTATTCAAAAAATATTGCGAATTTCTTAAGACATATTCATGTCAAATGAAAGCTTGTTTAACGAACTAAAAAATAAATTTAATTAGAACACACATATTTAAAAACAAAAATATCTTTGTAATTTTTAACTAAAGGTCAACATGGTACTAATCTTAGATAAGATTTTTATTCAAAAAACATAATGGTGAGCTACAAACTGTAAAAATCGGTCTTGTTTATGGGTAGTCTTGCGCGGTTTTGGCCAATGTGCGTTTCAGTCACTTCGCCAATAATACGAAAATGTGACCACAATCTGGATATCACATTTTGTTTGGTCACAAGCTCTTCAGCAACGACGCTGGATTGCATCAACTTACAGCATAGCTGCCCGTAGAATTTCATATTTCGTCAAATCCCGTCTTGCCATGATCCAAACAACTTTATTTGCGGTGAATAAAATGTAAAAAAGGTTTCAGGTTCAAAATCGACTAAAATTTCAAAAGAAACTAGATTCTGAATTTATCGATCGGAAACTGTTCAAAAGTTATGTCCGTTTAGATTGAGGAGCCACATTTCGTATCTTAATGAAATTTATATAGGTATTTAGTAGTTAGTAAGTTTAAAAATTTTGTAGCCTCAATCCTCGAATTTGTAGTACAATACTTCAAAAGTTATAAGAACATAAAGGTGGCTCCTCAATCTAAATGTTTAGATTGAGGAGCCTCGTCAGATATAGGAAAATCATGGATGAATATTTACCAAAATTAGGTATGATTTAGTAGCATTCGCGAGTATTTAGTAGACAAAATCTGAGTTCTGTAGTATTAAAATTAAAAAAGTTATCATACATTATATGAGGCTCCTCAGACCATTACTTACGAGTCGTCATTTTTCATAGAAGCAGTAGTTTAATTAATGCGCTATTTCTCCATCATTTAGTAGTATGTATATTAGTTTTGTAGGATAAGATTCAGTCATTAATAATGAGAGGGTTGGGAGATATAGCACATTTTAACTGGCTCCTCAATCCAGACGTTCTACATAATGAATAATTGACTGTAGCTACCTGAGATCACAACAGAATCAAAAACTAGATACACTAACATTTAGTATAAATGTCTACTAAATATACATGTACACAACAACATTGTATCACTTGGTATTTAAAAGCCAAATTACTTTTCGATATTTCTTAAGAATTTGCTATTAAGGGTGACCATGTTATATGAATGAAAACAGGATGAATGATTTCAGAAATTTATTTTATTTAATCTCAGGTCGAAAAGTACGAATTATGATTTCAAAATTTGATGATATAAAACCTATGGTTATGAGACAGTAATATCAAAAAATAAAAAGTTGATTTATGATACAGATTTTCTATGACATTTTCTCCAAAACTATCATAAAGTAATTAATTAAAGTGCAGTGTGTTAAAAGTGCGTATCGATACAGGTGGCATTTATCATCTTCGGCTTAATGATTGCGCGCGAAGGCTATAACTTTATAATATAAAAATTCGAAGACGTAGTGAATATTGACGTGTCTACAATTGTTGTTAAATTATCTAAATTCTAAATCGAACCCGAGACTCCGGCGTCGAGAGCGGATGCACTACCGACCACACCACCGTAGTAGTCTGTCAGTTTTAAAATTTGTATGTTTGTATTTATGTATATGATCATAAAATATCATCTAAGCCCATCGAATCTAATCACAGGAACTGAAATCGTCGCAATACATTTCCTTATACACGGTGATTTTATGGTTGTTTTGAACCCAGTATCGAAGTTACTCTGAATAATATTACGGAACCCTTTTTTAATGTCCAAGTTGTTGTACTGGTAATAAATAGCTCGATCTAGAAATCTAAAGATTTGATGAAGTTGGTATTGCTCATTTTAGCTAAGTGGTCAGAGCATTCCCCTTGTTAAGCCACGGGTTCGAGTCCAGGCGATGACATTTAAGTTTTTGTGATTTAAGTATACTTGCCTAAATACTTAACAGTAGTAGAAGAACTTATTGCTTTCAAATCAATACATATAATAAAATTGTAACTGTTCGCTGTCTGTACAAGGAAGATATATATGAGAAATTGATGCAGGGGGGCTTTATGAACGCAATAGAACTCCAAAATAAGGTTTTTAGAATTTTTGTCTGTTTGTCTGTGTGTCTGTTTGTCTGAATGTTTGAACCCGCTAATCTCAGAAACGGCTTAACTGATTTGAATGCGGTTTTAACTAATGAGTTGCGGTACATTCAACTTAACATTTAGTGTTTGTTTCATTTCAAAAGGTTGATAAATAGAAAAGTTATGTCGATCTAAAGAATCACGCATAAGCCCAAGTTAAGCAACCCCAGTCGCGGTTCTAACTAGGATGGGTCACTAATTGGCACAAAATATATCAAGTGACAGACATGACAGGCAGACATACATTACGCCTATATTCCCGAAGGGATAGGCAGAGGTGCGTTACACATCAACACTGTGCCAGTACTTTTGTTGCTCCCACGTAATAGAGGGCAAGCGTATTGCTGATAGGGCACTTTAGAAGATCCATAACTATTATATAATTTGGTCCCACGTAATAGAGGGCAAGCGTATTGCTGATAGGGCACTTTAGAAGATCCATAACTACTATAGAATTTGGTCCCACGTAATAGAGGGCAAGCGTAATGCTGATAGGGCACTTTTGAAGATCCATAACTACTATATAATTTGGTCCGACGTAAAAGAGGGCAAGCGTATTGCTGATAGGGCACTTTAGAAGATCCATACCTACTATATAATTTGGTCCCACGTAATAGAGGGCAAGCGTATTGCTGATAGGGCACTTTAGAAGATCATAACTACTATATAATTTGGCCCGACATAATAGAGGGCAAGCGTATTGCTGATAGGGTACTTTAGAAGATCCATAACTACTATATAATTTGGTCCCACGTAATAGAGGGCAAGCGTATTGCTGATAGGGTACTTTAGAAGATCCATAACTACTATATAATTTGGTCCCACGTAATAGAGAGCAAGCGTTCTGTCGGCAATAACTCGGTCTCAAGAAACCAGTGAACAACGCATTCAAATCAGTTAAGCCGTTTCTGAGATAAGCGAGTTCAAACATTCAGACAAAATAAAAATCCTTTGGATAAAATTCTAAATGGGACAGCAAATTACAGTGATTGTTAAATATAATTACTATTAGTACACACTATTAGGTACCCCTATGTATGTACTGATACAGACGCTGGCTGTGTCCAAACACCGTTACAATCAATACATAATAATAATCAATACATACATACCTATAATAAAATTGTAAGTGGTCGATGTCTGTACATCGAAGATATAATAGAGAAACTGTTGTAGGGGGTTTTATAAACGCAATAGAACCCAAAACAATGGTTTTTAGAATTTTTGTCTGTTTGTCTGAATGTTTGAACACGCGGCTTAACCGATTTGAATGCGGTTTTCAGTAATTCGTTGTGGTTTACTCAATTTAACATTTTGTTTTATTTCAATCGGTTCATAAATAAAAAAGTTAAGTATGTCGATCTAAAGTAACACGCAGGCAGGCTGCGGGCAAAAGCGATACATAATAAATCAGTAACTGGTGATCAAGAAAACTATAACACGCAGGCGGAGCTGCAGGCAACAGCTAGTACAGAAATATAATAATAAAAAAGTTGCCTATTTCCGTTAACCTTCTCACTCGTTTGAGTTGATTATTAGTATCGTACCGATACTACCGAAAAATTCCGAAAAATTGCCAAAGCTTTCGATAGGGTCTGGCATGCTTCGCTCCTTTCCAAGCTTCCGGCATATGGTCTACCTCCTCAACTGTGCAGCTGGATTGCCAGTTTTTTAAACGAGCGCCGAGTGCGGGTCCTCTGCGATGGCCAGGCTTCTCGCTTTTTGCAAGTGAATGCCGGGGTACCGCAGGGGTCCGTACTGTCACCAACTCTCTTTCTTCTGCATATCAATGATATGCTTTCCCTCGGGAACATTCATTGCTATGCAGATGACAGTACATTGCACGGGAGTTACTCGGTTCGTCCGACGGCGGGGCGATCTGTGATAGAGGAGGAGAGACGACATCTCGTGGGTGATCTCGACCGAAACCGCGACAGTATCTCCCAATGGGGTGCCGAGAACTTGGTCGAGTTCAATGCCCACAAAACACAGGCGTGTGCATTTACAGCGAAAAAATCCCCTTTCCTTCCCCTACCCACTCTTCAGAATGCAATATTACCAATGAAGGACAATCTAGACATCCTTGGCATAGACGTTCGTCGAGAGCTCAATAACACAAAATACATTGAGAGATGTATTGGGCTAGCTTCGCGGAAACTAGGAATACTGAACAAGGTAAAGCGATTCTTTACACCGCACCAGAGGTGTCTGCTGTACAAAACGCAGATTAGACCCTGCGTTGAATACTGCTCTCACCTCTGGGACGGCTCCGCGAAGTATTTGCTGGACGCACTCGACGCTATGCAGCGACGCGCTGTTCGCATTATAGACTGTCCGGAGGTAACGGGAAGCCTTGAGCCGCTAGCCCAGCGCCGAACAATTGCTTCCTTGGCCGCGTTCTACCGTATTTACCACGGTGAGTGTTCTGAAGAGCTCTTCAACCTGATCCCACCCTCTCCCTTCCGATCCCGAACAACGCGTGCCGGGCAGAGATGTCACCCTCATACCGTGGAAACCGTCTTCGCGAGAACCGAGCGTTTTAAACGATCGTTTCTCTGCCGAACGATGGTGGCTTGGAACGCCCTGCCTGCGCACGTGTTTCCTCCAACATATAACCCTGGGCTCTTTAAGCGAAGCGTGAAGAGGCACATTACAGGGTCGTCAAGTTGAGGGCCACTCTCTATAGTATTCCTGTGTACTGTGAGAGTCGCCCTCAATTGCCAGACGTCGCCTCAGCTTACCATCAGGCGAGTGGCGTCAATTTGTCGACCTAAATACGCCCTATTACTGAGACTTCACTGTCCGTCCGTCTGTCTTGGGCTGTATGTATCTCATGAACCGTGATAGTTAGAAAGTTTAAATTTTAATAGACTCACACTTGGCCTTATTTTTATATATAAATATTAATAATATTTCTGGACTAATATATTCATGGACACCCTACGAAATAATTTGTAGGGAAATTATAGAATAGCTAATAAGTTCGTAAATATGTACTTTTTTATGGTAGAGTTATAACGGGCATTTAGTATAAATTTATACTAAATATTGATGTTTGTTACAAATTTCGTTACAAGTATTAGATTAGAGGCAAATATATTTTTTTAAGCGTCTCAATTGAGGAGCCAGTTAAAATGTCCCATATCTCCTAATCCACTCATAATTAATTACTGAATCTTATCCTACAAAACTAAAATACTTACTACTAAATGACCAAGAAATTGCGCATTAATTGTACGACTCCTTCTATGAAAAATTAGGACTCGTAAGTAATGGTCTGAGGAGCCACATATAATGTATGATAACTTTTTTAATTTTAATACTACAAAACTCAAATTTTGTCTACTAACTACTCTCGAATGCTACTAAATCATACCTAATTTTGGTAAATATTCATCCATGATTTTCCTAGTTATGACGAGGCTCCTCAATCTAAACATTTTTATTGAGGAGCCACCTTTATGTTCTTATAACTTTTGAAGTTTTATACTACAAAATCGAGGACTGAGGCTACAAAATTTTTAAACTTACTACTAAATACCTATATAAATTTCATTAAGATACGAAATGTGGCTCCTCAATCTAAACGGACATCAAAAATTACCACGCAAATCGTTATTTATTTAGTTTAACTTTTTAAATTTGAATTTAGAACATGATGTTATATTAACAACCCCTATCAATATCTTTTAATTCTAGCCTGTAATTTTTAAGTTACATAACTTACCAATACTTACTTACAAATATACTAAGACTAAGACTTTGTTGATATGCGTATATAATGCATTATAATTTTCCGCAATCTACAATATTGACCAAAATAGAATGAAGTAACTGTACTTTAGTTGACTTGTCATATTAAATGGATATTTGAAAGTACGAAGTAATGGAGCAGTCAATGAGTCTTCATAAAACTAAATAGTTCAAATAAAAAAACAGCCAAGTGCGTGTGGGGCGGCTACGGGGTTCTGTCGTTCTGTAGTCACCTATTATAGCCTCTATAATTCCTGAACTAGGTAATAAAACTAAATAATCCGCTATAGTTTTCCTTCAAATGATATGGACTCTGATCATGAATAGTTTTGTGAGGTTTTTCGAGCCCACCATTTAGTTTCAGAGGGGGGACGCCCTGTCTTTACAAAAAAAATAGCTTTAAAGTTGAATGTCTCACAAACGGATGCATAAATCGAAAATCTACCTTAGCAATCTCTATATGCTTTCAAAATATCTATCTAAAATGATACCCCACACTATGGGGTACGCGCGAGAAGAAAACAAAATATCCCCACTTTACTTATAAGGACTTATAAGAAACCTCAAGAAAATATTTTTGATAATTTTACTTAAGCACTTTGCTATATACAACCCATGCAAAGTTTCATCTGTCTAGCACCGTTACTGGTAAACGTTTTGGATGAAAGTCGAGGACGGACGGACGGACATAATGAAACTATAAGGGTTCCGAGACTTAAACTACGGAATCTTAAAACGTCGGCGTAGTTACTCAAGAGTTAGATTCCAGAGCGAATAGTACTTACCTACACTTATTTTACAATCACAGAAACAGTATTATTATGAAGGATTAAATTACACTTCGCGACGCTTGTACGCCAAAACTATTAAGTAATTCGTTTCTGAGGCATAAATTGTAGGATTATATTTCTGTCCTGCTTCTTGTTTATGCAGTACTGGCCTAAAGCGCGAAAAACATATATTTTGATATCTGAACTACAAGTCGTTATTATATAACATTTGAAGTTGAGCTAAAATTACCAAAAAAAAATCTAGCTTTCTACTGATATAGTTTTTTATTTCCTTTGTTGTATAATTTGGACATAATGCGTATTACTGCATTTACATCTACCATTTTAGCTTAGGATCACCACAGTATTGCTATGGGCAAATGCAGTACTTGTGCTTATTACTGCATGATTGCCTAGCACGTATTGAATACTACGTTTCTTGTTAGCAATCGTGTAATATTTTTATGCCGGGTGATAGTTAAAAGTGTTAATATAGAACGTAATATAGTACATTGCTACGTTTGACATTAGTTTGTTATGTTGTATTTGATACAGTCTAACGCAGTATAGAAGAGTACTACATTTGGCCTTAGCATGAGCCAACATCTTTTGTTGTACTTGCTACATCCAAAAGTAGTCAAGTAGAGTGTTTCGTTTGGCTTTAGTATGTATACGTAATAAATAATGATTTTCCAAATGAATTTGTAGTAAACGAAGCAAGTACTACATAAGCGTCTAGTATTATGCTGGTTATTGCGTAACTTGGTATCAATTGAAGCATTTTGGTGCAAGTACGGCGTATTTCATTAAGTGAAACGTTTATGGTAAAAAAAAAAATTTTTTTAAGTTGAAAAAGAGATATTTAAAAATGTGTGCTTATTGAAATACCTATTGAAAAAAGCGAAGAATAAATTAATTGTTTTTAACATTTTTTAAAACTTCATAATTATGAAGATTCATTGTTAGCGTCAGAATGGCTGGTTGCCTATAACAAGCGGCTCTGAAACTGTATTCAGGAATTGCTATCCAATTGCTTATATTTGCTTAACTTCTTCAATAATTGCTACATATAATACATTCGGAGAAATACCAATATTTTTTTGACCAGCCTTTCTGACGTCAGGATGGCTGGTTGCCACCGTGTTCAGAATGAAGGACGCAAAATTTCTAAAAGTATGTTATATGAAAAATTGCTTCAATCACGAATTTAAATTTCTGCTTTATTATATAAAATAAAAATTATTATATACGATGTGAACGCCTGCACGATTTGAACAACACGCAGCCATAAAAAAAATTGTTGAGGCACTTCTTCGTATAATTTTTAATAAACACTATATTTTTTTATCTAATGTGTGTACGAGTATGAAGCAGAAATTTAAATTCGTGAGTGTAGCAATTAGTAAGCAATTATTCATATAACATACTTTTAGAAATTTTGCGTCCCATTTTAAAGTTTCAATCATTCCCTACAAATAAAATTATAAACGCTTTGCCGTAGGTACTTTCATCTTTATATTTTTTAAACGTTGCTTTATTGACCGAGCGAACGATGCAGACACAGTTCTTATCCGATCACCACGGAACTTGGCACAAGTGTATTCAGTTTTTTTTTGTAGGCTTTTAGGATTGAGGGAAAAATGGGGTAAAAAGGGTCAAATAATGTTTTTAATGTTTTTCTGAGCTTGCGGCTCCACTTATTATCTGATCTTAAAGAATCATTGCAGAAGTAGGTATTCATTTTTCAATATTACTTTTAGGTGGACCACCGGCAAGAAAAAGTGCCCGTAATCCACCCGGATCCTTATGTATATACACCTTAAGAGAAGAACTCAGGAGGGGAATGATGCGTCATACATATTTTCTCCACTGTACCACTGGAGGGGAACCACGGAGCATACCAATTTTACCCGTCCTACCACTGGTGGTATAAACCAGTGGTACAGCGGAGCATAACCCGTATTTAGGTACATTTTTGAAACCATGTTTTTATCTTGGTTTTTTTTATTGGCTTACGGGGAGAAATCCCATAAAATGTTTTCAATGCTCGCGAGGTCTTCTGATCGACCATAAGGCCGGGTTTCTATTGACGCGGAGCGGGGCGGAGAAAAGCTTTGCGGTGCACGAATTGACCAATCACTATGCTCGAAATCTCCGCTCCGCTTCAATGGAAACAGCACGAGCGGGGTGGAGCAGAGCTGAGCGGATATTCATAATAAAAAACAGCGAGCCGATGCGGTGCGGAGGACAACGAGCATTGGGGTGCGGAGCGGAGGACAGCGGAGAGGAGGGAGACGCTGGTACTTGGGAATCCTAACGTCTCCCTGGGGAATCAGATAGGGGAGACTTCAGGCCGAAAGGAAAACAATAAAAAGGAGTTTTAGTATCTCCCATCACTGAGTGGAGACGCTAGTACTAGAAAATCCTTGCGTCCAAACCAGGGGAACCAGCTAGGGGAGAGGTCAGTCCGAAACCTAGCGCTTAGCAGTCGCCCGCGACTTCGTCCGCGTGGGTATTTGGAATGAAATGAAGGCATTTCTTGACAGAGCGAGCGAGCGAAGCCTCTTTATTTCGAGATTGGATAATTTTGCTGTCGACCCTATTTTGTACACTATTAAAACATGACGTAAATTAACTGAAAATTTTAAGAAAACCCGGAAAAAATTAAATCCAGCATTTTTCTTTCGGAATTCGTTAGGTGGTATTCGGTCCACTAAATTTAGACTACCAGTGGCCTTCCATTTGGTCCGGTGCATTAGCCACTACCGCGACCGCGTGTTGATAAAAATACTTGTATGCCTTTTATGAGCACAATCGTGTGAGCAAAAAAATACATGGACGTTCAAGGTTTTTTCTATTTTTTTTTTGTAAAAGCGATCCTTATTTATTTTGAATTTGATTCAATTGCCTATGCAAGTAGTTTTAATTCTGATATTTTCTAGTCCTGTATGCGTCTGTCGGACTAAAAGTAGGTACAATCCGCGCAAGATGAGAATGGGGTCGGCGGCCATGTTGGTGACGTCATAGTGACGTAGATTTACCTACAGTACCTACTGGTTTGTTATACGTACTTTTCAGCGATTGATGACGTCACGGAGCAGTTATTGTGACAAGGTTCTATCCCACTACATCGTGCATGACTTATAGGTACTTTAATTGTAACTCTTCGCCGCCTGAACCCTGGTTTTAAAACCTCATAGATGGCTTTCCATCCGACTTTTGTTTACTATGAAGCCAGAAACATTGGCATTGGTATTAGTTACTGCATTTTTTAGAGGACGTATGTAACATTTCAATGGACTACATGTCAAATAAAAGAAATTTATGTGTACCTAACTTTTTATTTTAAAGAGATTCTTTTTATCTCTTTTGACATTAAGAGCTTAAAGTTTATAATTAGGTTTCTAATTAGTTAGTAATATCTAAAAATAATAATAGGTACCCAGGTTCTATATCTATACTTATAATAAATCTGTAGAAGTGAAAATTCTGTACATTGAAAATATCAAATAAATTAATGGCAGTGTTACTAGACCGATACTGAACCCAAAAATGTGGTTAAAAAAATTTTTGTGTCTGTCTGTCTGTTTGTTCAGGGATCACGCTAAAACTACCGGTTCGATTACGATGAAACTTGGTATAATTATTCTTTAATATCTTGGGCACCACACTGGGTACTTTTTATCCCGGAAAAGTGTATACAATAAAAAACAAACTTTATTTTGCGGTTCGATCCCTAAACCTGATTACTGTACCAACCGCAAATAATAAATTTGTCGTAGGTTACGTCACCCGCAGTGAAGTTCACTAAGGGGCCCTGCACACGGCTAAGATACTATAATATTTTAACTTAAGATACAATATCGCTCGCCATACAATTCAATGGACTATCACACACGACGAAGATAATGAATAATACGAGTATTTCATGTTTTCGTATCTTAAGATGAATTTTTATGGTATAATAGAGAATATAATAGAGAAACGTTGTAGGGGGGCTTTATGAACGCAATAAAACCCAAAACAATGGTTTTTAGAACTTTTGTCTGTTTGTGTGAATGTTACGCTAATCTCAGAAACGGCTTAACCGATTTGAATTTTGGATTTGAATTTGCGGTTTGGTTTTCAGTCGGTTCATAAATAAAAAACTTTTGTAGATCTAAAGTAACACGCAGGCGGAGCTGCGGGCAACAGCTAATTAAAAAAATAGAATCATAGTATTTTATATTCTACAGGCAAATGTTCCCGTGTGCGTCAGAAGTCATTTTCTAACCTCAATGTCAAATAATAATGTGGCATTAGTGCCACATTATTATTTTATTAGCTCTTAGGAGCTGAACTTCTTGACATCGCAAATTGCGTCTTGGATGGTGCTGATTTCCTAACACTTGGCCCTGAAACTGCTACTGGAAGGTAGAAACTGTAAAGTGTATGAGTTATATATGCAAAGAAGCTGAAATCTGTGTGTGGTCAAAAGGAGTGTTCTCAGATTTTGAAGAGCAGGTTAATAATAAATAACTAAATATTTTGAACATTCTCACAATACGTCATCTAGCCCAAACTAAGCTACAAGCTTGTGCTATGCTATCTAGACAACTAATAAACATACTTATGTATTTTTAAATACATACAACTATATACATACATAGAAAATGCCCAAACTCAGAAACAAACATTTGTAGATTACACAAATATTTAATTCAACCCGGGAATCGAACCCGAGACTCGAGTCGAAAGCCGATGCACTACCGACCACGCCACCGAAGCAGTTAATGTTTAAACCGAGATGTTTTTAAGACTAACACCATAGCCACTACCCACACTTCAAATACTAATATAGCAGATTCTCGATCAGATTTTAATCTGAGATTTTTCACAATTTTTACACAAACTTTTTACATAAAATCGATGCTTTGTTCTTATGACTTCTGTAATCTATGATCTTTTACAGATGCCCTTACCCTGTGACCAGACCGCAGGTATAGCGATATCCGGCGTTTTAGCTTCCTATCGATGCATGGCCGCAGCGATTATTGTAGTCACAACTACTGGTAAATCGGCATCTATGATTGCAAAGTTCCGACCTAGATGTCCAATAATTGCAGTTACAAGATATGCGATTATTGCAAAACAAATGCACTAATGGAGAGGTGTGATACCTCTTATTTATGAAGGTGAGAATTAGATCTAGAATATAGACCCCTCTCCCAGAATTTATAAAGGAATTAGACGCAAAACCAGCCCGGAATCTAGAAAGCTGCCAGTCAAAAATTGGGTTTAGATTCGGATTACAAATTGTTCTTATTTTTTGTTGTATGGCTCTCGGTAATGGCAGTAGCGCAGCGCACCCCTCTATTGCGTGGGACCATCGAGAGAAGAAGTTGTAACGAATATATGCCAAACTCTCGCTACTTTTTTTTACAACTTAATCCAAAGTCCGACGATCTTTTAATGACCTTTTAATGTCTTCTTCCGGTACCATTTCAGTCTTCTAACAATAAAGTGTACATATTATTGATCTAGGATTATTAATGGCAAAAGATTAATTTCTCTCTACTCTATTTGTTTGAACTTAGGTACATTGTGAAAGTACATAACAATATGTAGTACTTTCTTTACCGTCTAAGGCCCTTCGCTGCGTTAAGCGGGTTCCCGTCGCGGGTGTCCGCTCCGCGTGCTTGATTCATGATTCATATTTTCAAGAGCAGCGCTGCGTGAGGCGGATAGCCGTCGCATGCGACGAGGGCAGCGGGCCCCGCGTCGCGTGCGACGGGACACGCGTCGTGTGTACGCGCGACGGAGCACGCGAGCTGGTCTGTTTCTACAAAATCATTGAGCGCCGCTCCGATATCCGTGTCGCACGCGCCGTGCTGGTACAGTCTTTGAAATAAGTTGGTTACAAATTCTCCACACAACAGTCTAGACGTGACATATGGGTTGATTGGCTGACGCCTTTGTTCACGTCGTCGTCTTTTGGTTAAGTAATATATCAATAAATAATACATTTCGACTGTACACCCGCGCGATCAAAATTATACTAGCGTCCGTCGCTGCGATATCGCGTGGACCCGCGCCGGGCAGGCGGGCGCACGGCACGGACATCCGCGTCGGGCACCCGCTTAACGCAGCGAAGGGCCTAAGTGTTGGATATTATTTCTAGATTCACCAGCTGCATCGTGGATCCATGACGTAGGAAAACGGACATATTTTGGTTTGAAATTTGCATTGGAAAGAGGTTTTGTAAGGATTGGCAACCCATAATAACTATTTCTGGTTGGAGACATGGCAGTGGCTTTACAAATACTATGCGCGTTATATACGCATCGTTTGATCCGATACCATTTTCGTAAAATCTTTATTTTTATTTATTTATGTGTTTTTAGTAAAACTTAAATAGTTGAATTTTAACTTTTTATACTAATTTAAATACAATTTTATAGTTTTATTAACATTATATTCATGTTTTTTACTTTATGATAAGATTATGATTAAGTAAATAAAGAAATAAACTAAAAGTCAAGTATTTATTAATGCAACGCGGTTTCTTGATGCGAATTAGGTAGAGGAACTGAATATACTAAATGTTCCATGTATCCGCTAAGATCCTATGACCGCTAAGGGTTGAGCAGAGTAATAGAGGACGCACCATACGTAGTTGAGATTGGATTTGGGTGATATACCTACCGTTATAAATCCAAACCATATACTCGGTAACGTCCTAAAGCAATTAGAAACTGGCTGGCTTAAAAACCTTAGGTACATTTCATTACATACAATGTGTAGTAATAATTGAGCGTTTCGAGTAAGGATCCAAGTCAAAATTCTCCAAACAAAATCACGATCTCTGATGAATCTGATGATCAAATGATCTTTCTTTATCAGAATAATTTTCATCGTATGTGGCCTCCTTGATAAAAAAAATCTGACTTATGGTTTGGCTCTGATTAGAGAATAAGAATAATCAAAGGTTTGACGTTATACATGACATTTGCATTCAATTACCTACGTTTCTGTTTAATTGAGCTTTTTAAATATTTTACTATACTTTGGTAGGGAATACGTTTATTATTAAGAACAATAATTTTACTATTTACACACACACAATGACTTGGCCAACTTTATTTGACACAAAACTAAACGAAGTAAGTACCTCTATTCTACATTTTCTTCTTCCTAAAGCTTATATTTTTACAAGCTTTTATTTACTTTCACTTATCCCAATGTCCGTGTGTAAATAGATCTAGCAAGTTAAATTTAACACACTTCTCGGTTTCCGATTGAGCTGAAACTTTGCATGCGTATGTAAAGTGCATGACAATGCAACATTATGAATGATAAAAGCAAATATATTTTTAGTGATATTATTTATAAGTAACCCTGTTCTTGATACATTTAAGTGTAAAGCGTTTGAAGATACGTTCTTGTGATATGATAATGTTGCAATAAAATATTAAAACAGAGACAAGGGCGAAATGATACACCATTTTGACGGTTAAATATGAAAAAAGGAAAGGATGACACAACCAGGATATAACCTTTTCTTTTTCCCGTTCCCGTACACAACTGGAACCGAAATTATCAGGATTAAAAGTGTATATTATCTAGTTCTAGATTAAGTATTAAAATTATTATATTATTATATCGTTTATTCATTTATATTCTTATTTTATACATTTTTAAATACATTTATAAAAAACACAAATACATTTAAAAATATAAAAAATAGTGACCCACCAGTAGCGGAGTAGGACCCAAACTACCGGTGGTGGAGGCTACAGACTAAGAAACCTCCTAACAATACGGCACGTGTCGAGGATAACAACCTTCTGAATCTGACTCTTGATCCAACAATCTAACGAGAGTCTCTTGAGATGTTGATCGAGACTCTTCGCTATTAATCCGTTTGCCGAAACGACCACCGGGACAATGATCGTCGAGTCTACGTCCCACATGGCGGTTATCTGGAAGGACAGATCGAGGTACTTACTAAGTTTGTCCTTCTCTGCCTTCACGAGATTCTCGTCATGCGGGACGGCGATATCGACGAGCACTGCCCGACGCTGGGTCCGATCAACCAACACGATATCGGGCCTATTGGCAACAATAGTCCTGTCCGTGATGATTGATCGGTCCCAGTAGAGCAATGCACGACCATTCTCAAGAACTGGCACTGGTGTGTACTTATAGTACGGTACTTCAGACTCAATAAGGTCATATTGAAGAGCAAGTTGCTGGTGGATGATCCTGGCTACTTGATTGTGCCTATGCAAGTACTCGGTGTTAGCAAGATACGAACAACCGGAAATAATATGGCGAAGTGATTCACCAGGACGGTGGCATGCTCGACAAATGTCGACCGTACCGTCCTTTATGATGTATTTCCGATAGTTGTTCGTCTTGATAACCTCATCTGCAATTGCACAGGCAAAACCTTCAGTTTCCCCAAAGAGGTCCCCAAAACGCAGCCAGGTCACCGATGCGAGCAGGTCTACATCGAGTCCTGTTAAGACTCGGTAGAACCGCCCGTGTAGCTCCTTGCTCTTCCATACTTCCTTACGGTCTTTAGTACTTAACACCTTTGGTTTACGCCAGTTCTCGTTAGCCAAGGAAAGAGGTGTAAGGCCCTTGTCAACTTTCACAACATCGCAATGAATGTCACATCCATTCTGTAGGAAGTAATCCCTGAGACTGCACACTTCACGGTTGTGGAGGTTCTTGGCATTCAAAAAGCCTCGACCCCCCCACTTCCGTGGAATGTACAGTCTCATGACAGACGATCGTGGGTGTAACATTCGATGCAATGTCAGTTGTTGACGGACTCGCCTATCCAGGGCGTCTAGTTCCGTTTGAGTCCACCTAAGTATGCCAAAGGAGTACAACAATAAAGGTATCACCCACCCGTTGAAAGCCCGCATTTTGTTACCACCGGACAAAGAACTGTTAAGAACTTTTGTCAGGCGGCCAAAAAAACGTTCTTTCACCGATTTCTTAATATCCTCTACCGCTATACCCAATGACTCTGACATACCTAGGTATTTGTATGTTTCGGTCTCGGTGAGAGATCTGAGAGTTATTATCTCAGAAAGTTGTAGATTCGGTGAATTTACAACCTTCCCCCGCTGTACATGCATAACCGCACACTTATCAACACCGAACTCCATCTTAATGGCATTACTAAAAACTTCCGTAGTTTTTAATAATGTCACTAAATCTTGGTGCTTCGGTGTGAATAGTTTGAGGTCATCCATATACATCAGGTGAGAAATAACCTCACCCCCTCTACGAAACCGATAGCCTAGCCCTGAATCCTTCAGCAATGTGCTAAGTGGATTCAGTGCTAAACAAAACCACAATGGACTCAAACTGTCGCCCTGGAATATACCACGCTCAATCCTTATCAAGTCATGCGAATCAGAGGCGTACCCACCACTACCTGGTTGACGAAGGACTGTGGTCCACTGCCCCATACACGAGACTAAGAAGGATTTAAGAGTCGGATTAATTTTATACAACTCTAAAATCCTCCTCAGCCATGAATGAGGCACCGAATCATAGGCCTTCTTGTAGTCAATCCAGGCAGAAGAGAGGGCGCCCCTACTCCGCTTGACCTGTTGGCTAATGGCCATGTCAATAAGGAGTAGCTCCTTAGTACCACGTGACCCAGCCCTACATCCATTCTGAGCGTTATCTAAAATATTGTTAGACATTATGTGTGAATTTAATTTACTTCTCAGAATGGATGTAAGGAGCTTGTAGATGGTAGGTAAGCAAGTGATAGGTCTATAGTTTTTAGGTTCCGTGGTACTACCTGATTTATGGAGCAGGAAGGTGATGCCAGTGGTCATAAAAGCGGGTAAGGAACCAGACTCGAGGGCTTCTTGATACTGTGTTGCCAAGCGTTCATGCGAGCTCTGAACCCACTTTATCCAAAAGTTGTGCAATCCATCCGGCCCAGGACTTTTCCAGTTCGGGGCCTTACGAATTGCACAACTAACATCTTCGGAGTCTATGGTAATAGACTCCATGGGTTCGATGATACTGCATTCACGCTCGACGACACGGATCCAGTCGCCCTCCGAATGTTCGACGGGCACCGACCATATGTCACGCCAAAATTGATTCATAGTGTGAGCATCTGGCAGTTGTCCGTCGCTCAAACGTTGTCCAGTTCCCTCCCACTCTCGGTACACCTTCCTTTGGTCACTTTGGAAGATGCGATTCTGCCAGTATCTATTTACACGCTCTCTATAACGACGGATACGGCTTGCCCATGCATACACTTTCTGTTTCAGAAAGTCAATACGTTCCGTGATATTGGTTAAGTATTGCTGGGGACGAATACCGGTCCCAGCGAATGCCTGACTCACGAAACGCATGACCCGGGGACGACTATTTCCCCGGCTAAAACAGATAAGCTTCGCAATGAGAGTCCTAAATGTGCCGATACGTCGCTCGATTCTTGCCTGCCATACGGGCACACCACCCGATCGTGGTGCACGGTTAAATTCAGGGAATTATTATTATTAATTATTATATTATATTATTTAAATTAATTAAAGACCCCGCGCAATATATTATTTAGGCCCTACCAAATGCAACCTTGAGATATGACCACACTAATATGAAACACGTTGTATATTACCCATGAACCTAATTTTATCCAAATAAAGCGTCATCAAACAAGAACAGCTTTACTTACTTTAGCATTTATAAAACCGCTGGGCGCCACTGGAAATACATACTGATGCATACCAGAGACGCCCGGCAATGGACGAAAGAGCGGCCGCGCTTGCGCGAACTTAAAAAAAAGTATTTATAAAATCTATTGTTAAGCCGTGCAAATATTACGAAGTTTAATTTCCAAAACTTCTGAGCTCTATCTACATCCTCGAGGCCCAAATCATCTTCACCTGGACGTGGTGCACCTGCTTACTTGGACCACCAAAGTGACTGCAAAATGTGAATGTAATAAACGCTTCTGCCTACCCTTTGGAATTAAGACTTTATTCTGTATGAGTTGTGGTATGAGTATAAAAGGAATTTTATTTAACGACACGTAGTTAAAACTAACATTGTGTCCTTCTCTATTAAATATTTTGCTTTATACGTGCAGTATGATGCAATGGAAATGCCTGGCCAACAATTGAATGCATCTATGGCCATATCTCCGTTGGATCATCTCTTGAACTTGACCATTTATACTGCCCCACCGTGCCAGAGGCTTACAGCAATTATGGCAGCAATGGGTAAGTAACATAATTCTCTTTTACCACCATCCATAACACGCTTACTACTAATATACTACGAGTATTATAGAGGTCTTAATATCGATCGATGGAACTTGGTGGAATTTGCAACTCAATACAATACATATTTAAGAAAACGCACATACTTTTACCCTATATTTACTTTGAGGACCTTACTGGTTTTGCTTCATGGTTTTATCAAAGGTGTTCCACTATTATAATTAAGCTATTAGGTAATATTATGACTTGAAGACGTAGAAACAGACAAAACTATAAACTACATATTTTGTACATTTTAGGAAAATCTACTGCCGACGTTGAAACAATGGAAAAGATGATGGAAGCGGGTATGAATATAGCATTCCTCAACATGTCATTTGGGGCGAGAGAGGAACACGTGGAAATAATTAAAATGCTCCGCGAAGCTGCCATAAACTATAGTAAAACTATGGGCAAGAATTACCCAATGGCAATTGCTATGAGTTTATCCGGAAAGAAAATTAGAACGGGAAAAATTGCCGATGTGCGTACCTCACACGTCTAGGGATATACAGGGGCGTTTACTGCATCCACATTTCGCTAGCCACTTTGTTGCACCTACATAATAAGCACATAATAAGCCATTGGCAAAGAGCAGTAACAGCTTGATAGATTATTCATGAAATACACTGCGGAGCCTATGGTTCCAAAACAAGTTTCCATGGGGAACAAGAAATCAACGAACTTGACGGAACAGCCGTCTTCCACTAGTTTGTAATCTAAACTATCTAAATCTAATCTAAACTGGTGCTCTATTACGATTTAATTTGCGTGAAATTCAAGCTCCTCCAGTTTCATCAAAATCATCTGACGGCGAAAAACGTACCTATACATTTGATCTCAAATTTTGATTACTTGGGCTAGGGGAGTCTTGGTCAGTTGCCACAAGGTAACAGCCGGGTGGTTGGAATACTGTCGTTTTTGCGATTTATATCATAAAATATTCATCAAAATCAGTCCAAACATTCAAAAAGGATCTACTTATTACTAAGAACTATAAAAAAAACAACGCTCGCCATTTATATTAGTTTGTCTAAATGGTTAAGTTTAAATTTACCTACATAACTTTACAGACTTACGGTGGCTCAGTGGAACTAAAAACGGGCAATTCTGTAAAACTTACAACAGACGAGACTTACAAAGACAGATGTTCTATGTACACAGTATATGTAGATTTCATGGACTTAGCAGAACAGTTGAAAAAGGGTGCCCATGTATTATTAGATAATGAAACAATCGAGTTAAAAGTCGATATAATATCAACTACTACTCTGACATGCATCATCGAGCGTGGTGGCATACTTGGATCCTATAAAGATGTTTTTATACCGAACGTTGTATTAAATATGCCTAATTATACAGAGAAGGATGTCCTTGATATCAAAATGGGTGTAGAGAACCAGGTAAGTTTAGTACAAGCACACACCTCACCTGATTGTAAGGGATACCTTTGTAGCCATAGTCATTACTCTCGTTTGTGAATAAGTAGGGATACGGAAGAGAGACAGTAGACATGAGGATTTTCTCATATACTTACTGTGAGAAACAGAGCCTAGGCGGCAGCGACCTTCGCGGTGATCTCCGTAAAAGCAAAATGCAAAATGGCCCGTCTCCCTCCGTCTCCATGCGGGCCCTCGACGAACACTTTAAAGCGTTGATTCTAACTGTTATAAAAGCCTCGCCCCAAGATCTTACAGCCCCAATCCGACTTCAGCTAAGACTTAAAGACCAAAAAGAAATTGCAGAAGTAATCGATATAATAAGCAGGTACTTTCGGGAAAAAGGTAAAAGGCGTGTAAAGGATGTGTGTGTGTGTGTGTCTCATATGACATGTTTGTCATCAAATGCATTTTCAAAACAGATTGACATATTTATCACCCCATTTGTGAATTCTGCCAGTAATATCTCTGAATTAAAAAATATAATGGGCAGTCAAAATGGAAAGAAAATATATGTAGTTGCGTGCATTCAAACTGTTGAAGGATATCGGAATTACGATGAAATACTCCAGGTATGTGCACACTATCTTCTATAGGTACTATAATAAAACAACATTAATTTAAAAATATAATATGAAAAACAAACTTATCGACGCAGCCGATAACTATGACATTTTTCGGAAGAACTCTGACAAATTATCCCAGGTTCCCAGAAACGGCAATATAACTTCTCCAATATAAGTTCGAGTGACTGATACGCCCACGTAATACCGTGGGACTAACAAACGTATCCTGGGCATATCAGACGCTACTGTCAACCTCAGGGATATAGACAAGATTTTATGTATGTTTGTTTTAAGAAATGTATGTACATACATAGTACATTTTTAGGCTGGATTATGCTAACTTTGGTCTTCAGGGAGGCGTTGAAAGAATTAGGAAATAATTTCTTCTTAAAATTGGGACTGTAAAGCTTATTCACACCACTTGAGGCTTAGTTAAATAAATATAAACTAAACTTCGCCTCTTTTATGCTTCAATGGCTTTTGCAGGAAGTAAATGGCATCATGATAACACGACAAGAACTTGGTTCCGACATTACCCCAAAGAAACTTGTGATAGCCCAGAAAAATATGATTGCGCGTGCTAACCGGGTAAATATCTCACATTTTGAAGAAGTAGTAATAAAAACAAGCCAAGTGCAAGGCGGACGCGCTCACGAAGGATTCCGAACTATATCTATAAAACCTTTGGGGTCTTCCAAGGAGGTATCTTAGGGCCAAGAAACGGCAAACAATCATGTCTGCTCCACTTAGATATTTATTTTATTCTTTCCATGTCTCAAACTGTTTTCGGCGAAATGTGTCGTGCGGTGTTCCTCAGAGGTTGGACCTCTCCTGTGGAACATCGGATACGTTGGGTATTGCGGGATGCGTTGCCTGAGGGCGTCAGCGTTACTTGTTACGCCGACGATACCCTAGTCACGGTGCGGGGAGCAACGCACCAGGACGCAACACACAAGGCTACGACTGAAGTTGCTGCAGTCGTGGGTCGGATACGACGGCTGAGACTTGACGTGGCACTGAATAAGTCCGAGGCTCTGTGTTTTCCTGGACCTCGGCGCGGGCCACTCCATACTCCTAAATGTAGGGAGCGTTAGCATCGACATCGAGCCCTCAATGAAGTATCTGGGGCTCGTACTCGTGGAACTTAGGACCATATTTTCCCAAAGTGACGGGGGCAGCAGCCGCGCTATCGCGACTGATATCCAACTTAAAGGGACCCAACGCCTCCTGCAGGAGACTGTACCTGGGGATCTTGCGGAGCATGTACGGGGCTCCCGTATGGGTGGCAAGACTGACGGCTAACAAGGCTTCTACATTACACAGATCTTATAGCCGCGACCCTTTATGGGACCTGGAAGCGAGAGCCCTTGCGTCATTGTTCCAATGTCACAAGGAGGCGCTGTAGTGGACCACAGGCCTGCGTCTTCTTTCAGTGCTTCCCAGAGGCGCTCGGCAATGGACGTAGGTGCGGCCGCGGCCTTGGGCCGCGAAATAAAAAGAAATGTCTAAAACTGTGTGCCCGCAGTATTACGATTAATACCAAACGTCACGCTTCCTATGTGAAAAAGTACGAAATACTACTATAGTTCACTTTTAATAATATAACCCGAACGGTTTGGGAACCGGTCAGGTGGTGTTCAAAGTTAATAAAGTAGTGGAATACTATAAGTGATTGTAAGTCTTCATGATGTGTTCCAAGTGCCGGTAATCGAAAGTATAAACAACACACAGAAAGCCAGTGGCCCTGACGGCATTCCGGCGGTGGTGCTACGAAAATGTGCTGCTGAGTTGTCTCCAGTATTAACGCGTCTGTACCGCCTGTCATACTCTACAGGCCTCGTGCCGGAGGCCTGGAAGGAGGCGAACGTACAACCGATCCCCAAGAAAGGGGATCGATCCGATCCAGGCAACTATCGACCCATAGCTGTCACCTCAGTCATTTGCAAGGTGCTCGAGCTTCTTATTAATAAGCAGCTCATGCGATACCTGGAGGATCACTCGCTACTCGCATTCCGGCGGTGGTGCTACGAAAATGTGCTGCTGAGTTGTCTCCAGTATTAACGCGTCTGTACCGCCTGTCATACTCTACAGGCCTCGTGCCGGAGGCCTGGAAGGAGGCGAACGTACAACCGATCCCCAAGAAAGGGGATCGAATCAAAGAAAGAATCAATCAAAGAATCAATTTCATTTATTCAGTTTAGGCACATAAAGAGCACATATGAATGTCAAAATTTTACAATTTTGTCAAGTAATATTATAAAAATACTAAATTAAGTAAGTACATAAATAACCATTAGAAAATGATTCTTTCGCTGGTTCGGTAATTTGGTTCTCCTGAGAAGAGACCAGCAAGAAACTCAGGTAGATTATCCATTTTCTTTTTTAATATTGTTTTGTTTACATTGTTACAATTAGTTTCTATTGTATTATACGAGTGGCCAACAACAGAAGATTAGGGTGACCATGCATTTTTATCATTAAGATATTCGTCTACATTATAGTAGCCTTTCATCATCAAACATTTTTTAACTACTATTTTAAACTTATTAAGAGGCATGTCAACCAAATCCTGAGGAATTTTATTATAAATTTTTATACATTTGCCAACAAACGAATTACCAACTTTATGAAGTCTAATTTTTGTCATTGCCAATTTATTTTTATTTCTTGTATTAAAATTATGGTTATCGGATTTTTTTTTGAATAGATCTATGTTCTTCCGTACATATAAGATGTTGTCGTAAACATATTGAGAAGCAACTGTTAAAATATTAATTTCTTTAAATAATTCTTTCAGCGAGTCACGGGGTCCGAGTCTATAGATTGCTCGTATAGCTCGTTTCTGTAATATGAATATTGTCTCAATATCGGCAGCTGAGCCCCACAGCAGCAGACCATATGACATAACGCTATGAAAGTAGCTAAAATAAACTAATCGTGCCGTTTTTTCGTCAGTCAGAGACCTTATCTTTCTAACCGCATAGGCAGCTGAGCTAAGTCTTCCTGCCAAGGCTGTGATATGAAGACCCCATTGTAGTTTACTATCTAGAGTTATCCCAAGAAAAACTGTGGTATTGACTATTTGAACTAATTCATTATTCATAGTAATATGAGTATCCACCTGTCTAACATTGGGCATAGTAAATTTTACACATTTTGTTTTCTTCGCATTGAGCAGCAAGTTGTTACTTGTGAACCAATGCAATATTTCCGAAAGGGTATTATTTACATCGTCAAGTGCTACTTTTTGTCTATCACTTTTAAAAATTAATGATGTGTCATCAGCAAATAATACTATCTCACAAAGATTTTTAGTGAAATAAGGAAGATCGTTTACGTATATTAAGAATAAAAGGGGTCCTAATATAGAGCTCTGGGGTACTCCCATGACTAATGAGGCGCCAGAAGAGTCGGTGCCATTAATGTTTACTTTTTGTACTCTACCAGTGAGGTAAGACTCGAGTAAGCCAAGTGAGCTGTTCGAAACACCATAATAACCTAATTTTAGTAGCAAAGTCCCATGACCAACACAATCAAAAGCTTTTGATAGATCACAAAATATACCAATAGCATCCTGCTTTTCCTCCCAAGCATCAAATATATGTTTCACAAGTGCAACTCCTGCATCCGTTGTGTTCCTGCCTTTAGTGAAACCAAACTGTTTGTTATGAAGTAACTTATTGTCTGTAAAATGTGAAAGCAATTGATTAAATATTATTTTTTCAAAAATTTTACTGAGGGATGGGAGTATGGAAATAGGTCGAAAATTTGAAGGATCACTTTTGTCTCCTGCTTTAAATAAAGGATTGATTTTACTGTACTTCATAAGATGAGGAAACTGATTTTCATCTATACATTTATTGAATATGAATGCAAGGTGAGGTGCTATAGCGGGCACTATTGATTTTATTATATTAGTTGAAATGCCCCAAAGATCCTCGGTATTTTTTATATTTAGTTGTTTAAAAGTTTTAAGTATAGTGACAGAGTCAATATACTGAAAATCAAAGTTAATTCTACATTTATCAACACTAGATTTAAGAAGAGAATTGGCTACGTTTTTTGACGAATTTAACTTATTTGTAGTGGTGATTGGAACATTTGTGAAGAAAGATTCAAATGCATTGGCCACTTCAGAATCAGTTTTAATATGTTTATCATCTATTTTTAACTCGAAGGATCGATCACGTGACTTTGCTTTACAAGTTTCTTTGTTAATAACATTCCATATTGCCTTCGTTTTATTATCAGATTTTTCAATTTTAGCCCGTATATAATTAGATTTAGCTGTTGAACATACTTTTTTGAATAGTTTGGAGTACTTTTTAATCTGTTCAATTACTTGTGGCTCATTAGTAGATGCCTTTGTCTCGTATAATTCATATAATTTCCTTCTACTTTTATAGATTCCAGGCGTAGCCCAATCACTAAATTTTATTTTAAATTGATTTATATTTTTATTGTTTTTTTAGTGAAAATGTTATCACATTCGTATTTGATTACTCCGAACAAATCTCCGTAATGATCATTCGGGTGTTTATCATTATTCAACTCCAAAAGAGGTACTTTATTCTTAATGTTTTCTTTAAATTTTTCTAATCTATAAGTTGTGATTGGTCTACAAACAATATTTTTTGATAATGGAACATGTTGGAACTTAAATCTAGCTAACTGACCTGCATGATCTGAATTTACAAAATGTATTATAGATTTCTCATCTACATCGCTGTTAGAAAAAATATTATCTAAGCAGGTAGCTGATGTGGCTGTGGTGCGTGTTGGTTCACAAAAAAGATTTTGTAAGTTAAAAGATTTAAAAAGGTTGAGGAACCTTAGCGCGTTCTGAGAGTTTTCTAAAATATTAATATTAAAATCGCCACATACAACTATAGTCTTCTTACATTTACATACCTTTTTTAAGGCTTCCTCCATAATGGACTCAAACAGGTAGTAATCTCCAGAAGGAGGTCTATAGACGCTAATAATAATATATTGTTCTAGCTCTGCACATGATAGTTCAATATTTCGCTCACTTGTGAGTGCTACTACGTCTTTTCGGTCTTTTGATTTTAATTTGTCATTAATTAAAATGAGAGACCCACCTCTTATGGCGGAATCTCTAGTAAACGCACTAATGATTTTATAATTATCAATATTAACTAAGAGTTCATGTTTTTTTAACCAGTGTTCAGTTAAACAAAGTACATGGATACGTTTTTCATTTAAAAATAATTCTAGTTCTAACTCTTTGCCAGAAAAGCCTTCAATATTTTGATGAATTATATTCATGAACATAGACTTTTCCTTTGTCCTTAAATTTAATTTGCTAGGGATTTCCTCTATTGTCCTACAACTAAGTTTAAATTATTGTCACCCTTTTCAGGAACAGATTCCAAGGTCACAAGACAAACATTGTCACTTTTCTGCTCAATAAAAGCAGATTGTTTAGCCAAGTTTTTGGCTGAATAACTAATAAAATATGATAGCGAAGATGCTATCTGTCTCCTAAAATATCTATTCAAATAGAATTTATCTTCCGTCAATAACAATTTATTTTCTAAATACATGTTAATGTCAATCAGATGGAATTTATTTGGATTATGAAATGTCAATGTATGTATTGTTTGATTTAGCTTATATCTAAGATTGTTTTCGGCCTGTGACAAGCCACGGCTATAAGGAAGTGTGAATAAAATAATGTTTTTAACATCTAATAAGCTCAGTAATTCTAAACAGTTTACAATTGCATTTCTGTCTGCATTTCCCCTATCTCCCACCAAAATTAAAAGTGTACAGTTGCTGTTTAAATTACAATTTTTAATTTTTTTTATAATGTTACAGTAAGTTAATCCCGGCATACAATAGTTAGTAACATTTTGTTCTAAATATGAACTAAGTAACTGGCCCATTGATTTCCCTAATTCATCACAAAACATCACTATTTCAGATTTAATCATATTTCGTTTGGTGAAGGAACTACTGGGTTTCTTGTTTGACTCAAGTGAAGGGCTTATGTTTGAAGTCAGCGAGGACTTACAGACCGGCTCAGGACTAATTAAATGGTTGTTTGATGTCAATGTGGAATTTGGACTCATAAGCTTCTTCATGGCCAGAATGTATTCCTGATACTCACTTTTAACATTACAATACCTGTCAGTCATTATGTCTAGTGAATTTTTTAAATTATTAATTTCTGATTCTAACTTTAAAATATTGTTATTATGATCAGAGATATTATTTTCAATTAATAATGAATATCGATCCGATCCAGGCAACTATCGACCCATAGCTGTCACCTCAGTCATTTGCAAGGTGCTCGAGCTTCTTATTAATAAGCAGCTCATGCGATACCTGGAGGATCACTCGCTAATCAATGATCGGCAATATGGCTTCAGCCCAAAACGATCAACGGGTGACCTCCTGGCATTCGTCACGCATGTATGGGGTGAGGCTATGGAAAGGTTTGGCGAGTCCTTGGCTATTAGCCTGGACATCGCCAAAGCTTTCGATAGGGTCTGGCATGCTTCGCTCCTTTCCAAGCTTCCGGCATATGGTCTACCTCCTCAACTGTGCAGCTGAATTGCCAGTTTTTTAAACGAGCGCCGAGTGCGGGTCCTCTGCGATGGCCAGGCTTCTCGCTTTTTGCAAGTGAATGCCGGGGTACCGCAGGGGTCAGTACTGTCACCAACTCCCTTTCTTCTGCATATCAATGATATGCTTTCCCTCGGGAACATTCATTGCTATGCAGATGACAGTACATTGCACGGGAGTTACTCGGTTCGTCCGACGGCGGGGCGATCTGTGATAGAGGAGGAGAGACGACATCTCGTGGGTGATCTCGACCGAAGCCTCGACAGTATCTCCCAATGGGGTGCCGAGAACTTGGTCGAGTTCAATGCCCACAAAACACAGGCGTGTGCATTTACAGCGAAAAAATCCCCTTTCCTTCCCCTACCCACTCTTCAGAATGCAATATTACCAATGAAGGACAATCTAGACATCCTTGGCATAGACGTTCGTCGAGAGCTCAATAACACAAAATACATTGAGAGATGTATTGGGCTAGCTTCGCGGAAACTAGGAATACTGAACAAGGTAAAGCGATTCTTTACACCGCACCAGAGGTGTCTGCTGTACAAAACGCAGATTAGACCCTGCGTTGAATACTGCTCTCACCTCTGGGACGGCTCCGCGAAGTATTTGCTGGACGCACTCGACGCTATGCAGCGACGCGCTTTTCGCATTATAGACTGTCCGGAGGTAACGGGAAGCCTTGAGCCGCTAGCCCAGCGCCGAACAATTGCTTCCTTGGCCGCGTTCTACCGTATTTACCACGGTGAGTGTTCTGAAGAGCTCTTCAACCTGATCCCACCCTCTCCCTTCCGATCCCGAACAACGCGTGCCGGGCAGAGATGTCACCCTCATACCGTGGAAACCGTCTTTGCGAGAACCGAGCGTTTTAAACGATCGTTTCTCTGCCGAACGATGGTGGCTTGGAACGCCCTGCCTGCGCACGTGTTTCCTCGTACATATAACCCTGGGCTCTTTAAGCGAAGCGTGAAGAGGCACATTACAGGGTCGTCAAGTTGAGGGCCACTCTCTATAGTATTCCTGTGTACTGTGAGAGTCGCCCTCAATTGCCAGACGTCGCCTCAGCTTACCATCAGGCGAGTGGCGTCAATTTGTCGACCTAAATATAAAAAAAAAAAAAAAAACACAAAAGTTTATTAATGTTTAATCAAAGTAATAATGTGGCAAGATTCTAATTTATCAACTTTACGTTACAGGCTAATATTCCAATCTGTATCCGTGCTCATCTTCTGAGCAGTATGGTTACTTCTAAAATTCCACTTCGGTCAGAACTTCTTGATATATCTAACTGCATCCTGGATGGTGCTGACTGCTTGGTACTGGGCCCTGAAACAGCTATTGGAATGAATCCCGTGGAGACAGTTATCTGTATGGCTAATGCTTGTAAAGAAGCCGAATCATGTATATGGACAAAACAAGTTTTTCTCGACTTCGTGGATAAGGTTAGATTCATATTCTAAATGTTGTTACGCATAGGGTTTTCACAAAGATAAGTGGTCTGCAAGGGGTGTACGTGCCGACCAACGCTCGAGGATTTGACACAGAAATGCCCGTTTAAAAACAAAGTACTACCAAGATGCTGCATGATGCTGCATCCATGCTGCTGATGAAGCAGATTACTGCTGCACCAAATGTCACCCTGTCTTTACGCTTCTTCTTCAAATCTACAATGGCAGTGCAACAAAAAAAATTAAACGTTTCACAGCGGCCCTAGGAAACCCCACAACTTCATTTTACGAGGTGGAGTTCACTAATATCCGTGGACTCCATGCGAACCTCGATGCCATCCACCACCACCTTGAGACGGCACGGCCCGCTGTGATGTTCCTCACGGAGACACGTCTTACCTGTGTTACCCCGGCTATGTCATCGAGGAACAATTTCGAGATAAAGCCGGGGTGTGCGTGTTCGTTAGGGCGGATGTTTGCTGCCGCCGGTTGCGCTGCCTAGAGAACCCCTCCAACTTTGGCTGCACGTAGACCATGGCTCTATGAGCCAGATCTACGTGTGCGTCTACCGCTCCCACATATGGGATTCTGAGACAACAAAGCTCTTCCAGTACCTCAGCGAGACGGCTGATGAAGCGCAGGTGCGGTTCCCGAACGCTGACCTAGTATTTCTGGGGGGCTTCAATGGCCATCACATTGAATGGCTGGGGTCTCTCAAGACTGATCATGCGGGTAGGGCCGCCCATGCGTTCGCTCTCTCCCACGGTCTGACCCTGATGGTATGCGGGATCACCCGGATACCAGACAGGTTAGATCACGCGCCCGCTCTGCTGGATCTACTGCTGACGAGTCGCCCAGCCTAATACAGTGTTTCGGTAGGAGCCCCACTGGGTAGTTCCGACCACTGTGTTGTTCACGCTGGCATGAAGGTGTCACCTCCTGCACGTCCTGTACAAACGTCACGACGACTATGGCACTACTCTTCAGCGGATTGGGACGGTCTACGCGATTATTGATGGATTATTACATCCCTTTAACTGATGTCGCCAGTATCCGCAGAGCCCGTCCCTGGTTCGGGCGAGATTGTGCCAAAGCTGTTCGACAAAAACAGTCGGCATATTGTGCCTGGATCAGGGCCCGGGCCGTGCGCGACCCAAACGTGGGCCACCTCAAAGCAGCGTACAACCGGGCCACAAAATCGAGTAAGAGGGCCTTTAAAAGAGCGGATGCCCAGCGCGTCGCGCGGCTTGTTCAGGAGCTCACTTCCCATCCCACGGGCAGCCGTGGATTCTGGCAACTGGCCAAAGCCGTGCATTCTAACTTTTGTCAGCCCTCGCTGCCACCGCTGCGTTACCCAGATGGAACACTGGCTCACAAAGCCCAAGAGAAAGCCGATATGCTCGCAGACCTCTTTGCGGCTAATTCCCGGGTCGACGACTGTGGCCTGCAGCCCCCCGCCATCGCCAACTGTGGCCACACTATGCCTGATATTGTTATAAGGCAATGTGATGTACGGGTAGTGCTGCGGTCACTCGACACGCGGAAAGCCAGTGGCCCTGACGGCATTCCGGTGGTGGTGCTACGAAAATGTGCAGCTGAGTTGTCTCCAGAATTAACGCGTCTGTACCGCCTGTCATACTCTTCAGGGCTCGTGCCGGAGGTCTGGAAGGAGGCGAACGTACAACCGATCCCTAAGAAAGGAGATCGATCAGATCTAGGCAACTATCGACCCATAGCTGTCACCTCAGTCATTTGGTGAGGTCAAGGTGCTTGAGCTCCTTATAAATAAGCAGCTCATGCAATACCTAGAGGATCACTCGCTAATCAATGATCGACAATACGGCTTCAGGCCAAAACGATCAAGGGGTGATCTTCTGGCATTCGTAACACATGTCTGGGGTGGGGCTATGCAAAGGCACGGCGAGTCCTTAGCTATTAGCCTGGACATCGCCAAAGCCTTCGATAGGGTCTGGCATGCTTCGCTCCTTTCCAAGCTTCTGGCATATAGTCTACCTCCTCAACTGTGCAGCTGGATTACCAGCTTTTTAAACGAGCGCCGAGTGCGGGTCCTCTGCGATGGCCAGGCTTCTCGCTTCTTGCAAGTGAATGCCGGGGTACCGCAGGGGTTCGTACTATCACCAACTCTCTTTCTTCTGCATATCAATGATATGCTATCCCTCGGGATAGTTACTCGGTTCGTCCGACGGCGGCAGGGAGGGCGATTTGAGATTGAGGAGGAGAGACGGCGACTCGCGGCTGATCTCGACCGTAACCTCGACAGTATCTCTCAATGGGGTACCGAGAACCTGGTCGAGTTCAATGCCCGCAAAACACAGGCGTGTGCATTTACTGCGAAGAAATCCCCTTTCCTTCCCCTACCCTCTCTTCAGAATGCATTATTACCAATGAAAGACAACCTTGACATCCTTGGCATAGACGTTCGTCGAGAGCTCAATAATAAAAACTACATCGAAAGATGTATAGGGCTAGCTTCGCGGAATCTAGGAATACTGAATAAGGTAAAGAGATTCTTTACACCGGACCAGAGGTGTCTGCTGTACAAGACGCAGATTAGACCCTGCGTCGAATACTGCTCTCACCTCTGGGACGGTTCCGCGAAGTATCTGCTGGACGCTCTCGACGCTATGCAGCGACGGGCTATCCGTATTATAGATTGTCCGGAGGTAACGGGAAGCCTTGAGCCGCTAGTTCAGCGCCGAACAATAACTTCCTTGGCCGCATTCTACCGTATTTACCACGGCGAGTGTTCTGAAGAGCTCTTCAATCTGATCCCACCCTCTTCCTTCCGATCCCGAATGACTCGTGCCGGGCAGAGATGCCACTCCCACACAGTGGATAGCATGTTCGCGAGAACCGAACGTTTTAAACGTTCGTTTCTCTGCCGAACGATAGTGGCCTGGAACGCCCTGCCTGTGCACGTGTTTCCTCCCACATATAATCCTTAAACGGAGCGTGAAGAGGCACATCAGTAGGTTGTCAAGTTGAGGGCCACTCTATAGTATTACGTGCTGTGAGAGTGGCCCACAATCGCTAGACGTCGTCACGACTTACCACCAGGCGGGCGGCGTCAATTTGGCGAACAAAATATAAAAATAAAAAAATTATTACCGGCGTAAAGTGGGTAGGTATGTACATAATTATGTATCTGCGTAGGTATCTCTTTGAGGAAACAAGCCATATGTACGTATAACGTGTTAAAGTCTGTTCGTAAATTACGTAAATATGGGTGGATCGATCTTGACGAAATAAAAATTTGTAGATTAGAAATAAAGAGATGCTTAGATGCTGATGCTTAGCTGAACAAATATTAGGCTACTTTTTATTCTAATAAAAGGTTCTTGTGGGAATAAGTAAACAGATTCACAGACGCAGAATCAGGCGGTTCTGGCTTATCTATTTATGCAACCCGTCGTATTAAGTAATACGAAAGCCTGTATCATAAACAAATTGGTCAATTATGTCATGATCTTGCAGACAGTTATACCATGCGAACAAACCACATGTGCCGCGATGGCCGGAGTGATGGCTGCTCAAAGGTGTTTAGCATCAGCTATAGTGGTAGTCACCACAACTGGGAAGTCAGCCGAGGTGGTCGCTAAATATCGACCTCGATGTCCTATAATGGCGGTGACAAGATACGCGCCAGTAGCAAGACGACTGCACTTGTTCAAAGCCATTCTTCCTCTTCTTTATGAAGGTGAGTTTTATACATAAGTACTGATGTCTAAACGGGACTTAATCTTGATAATATTAAAGATCAACCCGTAACAATGGTTGGTATAACCCAACCGAAACGTTGTCGGGAAGCAATAAGGCATTGTACCCTATTGCTCCCTACATCACGTTTATATTATAGGTAAAAGCATGGAACATTATATAATAGTACAAGTGGTATAGGTGAAAGTTTGTAAGTTTTTTTTTTAATTCCGAGGCCCAAGGCCGCGGCCGCTACTACATCCGTTGCCGGGCGTCTCTGGTAGGCACCAGAAGGTATTTCCAGTGGCGCCCGGCGGAAAGTTTGTTAGTGTACCTACTTACTTGAGAGGGTTAAGTTTTACGCGCCTATGCATGTAGTTTTCTTTATTCCAAGCCTATTCCTAAACTAGTTTCGATGAAGGAGGTCTCAAATAAAAGGTATCCCACTTTCTGAGTGTTGTGAGTGAGGCTACAACAAATCTCAAAAAAAATTGTGGAATTAGCGCTAAAGTCAACGTTGTTAATTATATAATACCTAATTGATAAGAAGGAAGCTGACACTCCTGATTAAGAAGCTAAAATAATATACCATCAGTTTTTGCCTATCTAAGTATAGTTACAAACTCTTATATTAGAAGCCGTAGCATAGCTTCATAAAGATTTTTTTAGACTTTTGCGATATACGAGATACCTACGTATATTCCAGAGTCCCCCGAAACCTCGTGGGCAAATGATGTTGACAAACGAGTTACTTTCGCCGTGAAGTGGGGAATGGAGAGAGGCTTCATTAGAGCCGGCGATCCAGTTGTGATCGTCTGCGGATGGAGGCAAGGCTCCGGGTTCACTAATACTATGAGAGTTATATATGCGGCAATATAATTGTATTTTTAATTTACTTTTAGTGTGTTTTCTAAATAAGTTATTAAAATTTCTAAAAATTATTTATTTGTTTGTGATATATATGTAATCACGTCTTCGTCCCTAATATTGAACAGTTATGTCATTTATGTCCGCATCCTGATAGCGGCTATGAAATTTCTTCCCTCACACATACACGTATCCAAGCTCGGAGTGTGTTCACCATTAAAATGTCTACTAATATCTAATATTGTTGACTGATTGAAACTTGCAACACAAGTATATACAATAGGTCGGTATCATGTTACTTTTTCACAAAATTAAAGGATATATAAAATACACACATGACTGGGTTTCACCGTACGGCGTTTTCATAAGCAAATCAAAATAAAGCCAAGTCCAGCTAAAGCAATACGATAGCCCCCTATTACGTGGTACCATCAAAGTGATTGGTGAAATGTAGACTTTATAAACGCCTCTTGGGGTAAAGAAGCGATCTTCTGTTTTAAAATGTACATTTTAAAAAACCCCATGTGATAAATTTCTAAGAATGGCTCAAAGTAAGAAAGAGGTTCATTCACTCGCAATCTTCATTTTAGGTTACCTTAAAATTTTATGTGTAACACGGAGTCTATGAAGAATTTTAAATTTTCACTCCAACGTACTTTGAGTTGGAATCTATTGGCACTTCAAAGCTCCACGAAAAGTTCAGGTGACGGAATGAGGCCGAGTGATCGGTATCAAAGGGTTAACTTCACTCGTTGGCCGACGAGGCAATTTGCAGAGCTCTCTGAGTGCCCAAATTGAATTTATGTAACCTCGACTTTAATACTGACACACAGATCAAAATGTTTTACCAACTAGATGAGATGTGAATATATCAACAATACTATCCACTTTTATATCGTTATTGCAATTATTAATATTGTTACTTGTTGTTTACAAGTAAAAATACACTAGTCGGTGTCACACCAGTGAATTCGTTGAACCTATTACTCTAAAGAAATCTACATTGTACTTTTTATATCTCACCTAGGTATGTGCTTGCTAATTGCCTTATCTGTGAGTAACACTTCACATAAAGACTGCTCAATAGCCATTCGCCCGTCATACATAAGCCATTAGAGGAAAGGTACATATTATCATTTGTTTCAATGGAACGATTACAACTCTGTTACCGTATTCCCTTTCATTTGCAAAGGTTTAAATACCTTGAAGAATGAGATACCAATGTTGGTGACATAATCCCAAGAGTATCGGTACAAGATATACATAATTATAGACTAAAAATATTTACATTACAAAGTATCGTTTAAAAAATCCTCCGCGTCATTGCCGACTGGGAAGGTTCCCAGAATGCTGGCTGTGTTGCCACGTTGGATGGCGATACTTATTCTTTGGGCCAGCCTTCTGGTCCTGAGAAGCATCGATTAGGCGTTTAGCAATGTCTCTATAAAGGCGGCGAGCACTCGGACCCCATGACCCCAGTGTCTCAACCCCAAACAGCTCAAATATGTAATCACCTGCTAGGTTAGCATATTTACGCCGTTTAAGGCCTTCAGCCGATGCAGCAGCAGCGCCGGCACATCCGGATGTGCTTGGAAGGTGTGAAGGTGCTAAGGTGTCAACGCATGTAGCGTCCCACACCAAAGGCCTTCCCATCTTCCACGCTAGCAACGACATACCGTCCGGTCTCTTTCCATCGCTTCGTGCTTAACCATTTGGTTCACGTACGGCCGGAAGACCTGCGGTGGAAAGAGCCCTATGAATTATGTCGTTTAGAATAGCGTGCAGAGGTATACGACCTGCACTTCTACTACAAGAAAGGCCATGGTGTCCCAAATTATCGACGGCTACTCCACTGGTGCAATGATGCGGGGATACACAAGGTGTACCTAGCCGAAGGCAAGTGGCAATGCGGAAGGTTGTATCATCCAACATTGTACCGATGTTGGGCGATGGGAGCGCCTGGATTAGATCCGAAGGATTAGTAAACTGAAGTGGCAGATGGTCGGTCACATACCACGAAGATGGGATGTTTGAAAGATATTCTGGAGTGAAGATCCCGTAGACAATAACAAGTGCAGTTTGGAACGAACGGTTTGGACGAACTAGTGGTAATCGCAGGGTCTCGTTGGATGCAGGTGACTGGAAGTATCCAGTGTGACTTGCCCATTGTAACTGCAACGAGTTCGTTACAGAAGATGTTGAATAGTAGATGGAGATGAGAGAGATACTCGTAGAGAGCTGAAATCATGATGATGATTTCTATAACTTAAAAAGTTAACAAATAAAAGTGGCTTTACGTAACTAGAGTACATTCATGGCAACATTGAGAATTAAGTAGCAAAATCTATTTCGACTCACGGAGCTATGTCGGCTAGTACCATTTTCAACTAAGTAAACCCATCGTCTGTAACGGATGCAATTACACTACCCCTACGGTCAACTATGACGCTGGACGTAGCGTTGTTAGAGACAGGTAGTTACGTCCCAATTTGGTGAAAGCAATTTCAAGTATTCAATGTTAGTTTGAATGTATGCGTTCATAAGAATTTGAGGACGTATGCTATGAATAAGGATTGTAATTCGCTTTTTCACAGCTATTACTGTAGTAACCCAATTATAATTCAGCTTTTAAACTATAACTAGAAAATAAAGGAAATTTACCAAAGCTTCCAATAAATTGCGTTATGTTTTTGTTTTGTGTTGAAGAAAAAGCGCTGATTACATATCTATATTTTTGTAAGATAAAAGTGAAGTAGAAACGATACAACTCGAATAACAATACTCGAATCGACTTTAAATTTATTTTGTAGTCATAAACGATGACTCTTAAACAAATAACAGGTGAACAATAAACCAAGATACCAAAATAAAAATGTCTGTAATAAAAGCAGGGAATAATAGCACTTTGTAGCGCATCAAGTCGAGATGGGCGGCTAAATTGTAATGTTTACAAGTTAAATTAGATGAGAGCCCTTGATCGTTATTTTTAATGGAGGAAACTCACCTTTTGCGGTGCGTTGGTAGCGGAAACACTAAATTTGTTTGATCGCAATGTTCGCTTACAATGACATAATCTGCTTTCTTGCTTACTTATTTTGAAATTAGTTAAAAGGTATATTTTGAATTATAATATAATATAATAAAAATATAATAAACCGATACAAAATACATAAGTAACAATAAAACTAGGTTTGCAGCCTTGAGCTTTCGTATAGGCAATCATAAATAAATAAATAAAAAATAATTAAATATTTTTGAACATTCTCACACAACGTCATCTAGTCCAAACTAAGCTTGTGCTATGGGATCTAGACAACTGATAAACATACTTATATATTTCTAAATACATACATAATATACATAGAAAACACCCAAACTCCGAAACAAACATTTGTGGATCAAATACTGAATGGAATCAGGCGTTGCCTGGCGAAAGTCCATGATAATCAAACAGAGAACAGCTGTGCTCTTTGAGACAGTCTTGATAATGCCTCGTGTAGAGGTGAAACATATGTCGACGTTTATAACGTCTTGTTTAAAGCGAAATTTATGCTATTATTTTTAAAAATTAAACATCATATTTACCATTGTTTTATTTGTGGATTACACAAATATCTGATTCGACCCGGGACTCGAACCCGAGACTCCGGAGTCGAAAGCCGATGCACTAACCGACCACGCCACCGAAGCAGTTAAATGTTTTCAGAAATAATTAGTTAGTTAACGGCAATAAATTCACCATGGGGCCAAGATAATTAATTACATACTGCATATAATCTAGGCTATTTTACAGAATATCATAGTAAAACCTAATGTACACAATTCTAACCACAGCAATTAGGAGTAATCGCAGTGTGAATAATTACACCGCAACAGTAGATGAAGTCAGCAGACCCCGCAAACGTGACTACGCCCAGGACCATCGACCTCCATGATCGGGGCCTGAGGACGATGGATTAGCAACCCACCGTCCTTACAGAAGCAGGCTAGAAGGGCTTCGTGATGTGGGGCTTAACCCCACGCACGCCTCCACTCACCGACGCGGGATAAAACCCGACCCCAAAGATGTGGGGTAACACCAGACTACCACGCAGGTGGCCAAGGTCCGCCGGGCGCCACTGTGAATTCTCTCAGTGTCTACCGGAGGCGCCCGGCAATGGACGTAGGTGCGGCCGCGGCCCAGGGCAGTGGATTTCATATTAACTTTAAAACTTTTCTCAATTTATCCTACATGTCAAAAGACAAAAATTCGTGTAACATCAAGAACGCCAAAATTAGATTAACAGGCAACAACATTGAAAATATGATTTGTTAATCTACTTATTAAGTTAATGATGTTCAGCTACTTTTGGAATACTAGTGTTCAGCTACTTTTGGAATACTAATGTTCAGCTACTTTTGGAATACTAATGTTCAGCTACTTTTGGAATACTAATGTTCAGCTACTTTTGGAATACTAGTGTTCAGCGTTTTATGGACGTTTGTATGTTGAGTTTATTTTGTTCTCGTGTTGCGACACTGACTGACATTTTTAGTGTTCAGATGTTTTGGAAGTTTGAATGTGTTCAGCGACTGTTGGGGCCGACTGTACATACTGAATGGAGTCAGGCGTTACCTGGCGAAAATCCATGATAAAACAATGGAGACTATGATGTTTAATTTATATATAATTGTAATGATTTCGCTATATATAGATAGGTACATATTTGAAGCGATACGTGAATCGAAACCGAAATCTCTGAAGTAGCAGTCCCACATTATAATTACATAACTAGTTAATAATTCGTTTACCGAAGGCTTTTCCTCTGTACGTTTTAATACTTCTGTAGGGACATATCATTCGTTTATGACACCATTATATGTATATTTGTATGTATATTAAATGTATACAAACATACTATAGTAGTCATTATTATATTTAGTTTAGTAGCTACATGTGTGTAAAAGAGGTTACATAAACATTCACGTACACTGTACTCACACAAAGCTCTGCTTACGCCTTTTTACTTATACCTAGCTATGTCAAAACACGCAACGCTAGATCGCGATTGCGTTGTCCTCATTTTGTTTACAATTTTCTTTTTACCGTTTTATTACAATTTAGAGATTAAGCGTATATATGTTATACTTATAATCCAACTCCAGACCACTTCCATGCGAAACTATTTACCTACTTTTTGGTTACCATTGCATTGGTCCCCTATATGGTCAACTATAACAGTGACATTTTCGGGTTGCCTTGGACACAATATGGTTATCGCATATGACTGCACGAAACAAATTGTAATTAGTGTAATTACACATAACCTTATTGTCTTTTTTTGACACGGAAATTCAAACCTTTGTTGAACATTTTTAAAGTTTATATTTATTTGTACTTTACCGTCTCACAATACCTATTTAGAAGTACATTGTTATTTCACTGAACTAGTAGTACTGGGTACTTAATTAAATACACATTTAGTTCGTCTTTATTATTTCAGCATTGTGCCAAGAATATTTGTCAAAGAAAATTAGTTTCACTGTAATTACAAACCGTGGTTGGTATATAATTTCCCTGCAGACTTGTACCATCTAGAATATTCTTCATTTATAAAGAATTTTGAACTGCATTTCGAAGGAACCAACTAATTGGATGGTGATTTTCTAGTATCTCCCTGATTGCAAGGAATTATTAATTGATGAATGGCATAGTATTATTATTATCATAAACACTGACAAGTCACGTGGTTAACATCGGTACTAAGTATAAATTTTGGCCGGTGTAACCTGGTCGAAACTTCAGGCAATAAAAGGTTTGTAGCTATGCATATGTATATCTTGTAATTCCCGTGTTTTAGTATATGTAATCATCATCTCAAAAAGAACGAAGTTTTGGACAAATTTTTCAAGTGGGCTTAGACCGCCAAAACCGAAACTATAAAGAATACCGAAAAATGGTCCAAGGAGTCACGAGCCCGATTTTGATGAGCCTGGGTTTTACCCGATCATTGGATTTTTGAGAAATCAAGTATCCTAGCCGGTAATCGAACCCGTTGATTTTGAAAAAAATTATGCCCTGTATTATTAGACCATATGATAGTGGCGCCTGTTAAGAATCAAATTCTGGGAATTAATGTAAAATTTTAATAAAATTCATATTTTATGTAAATTTTAATTCATACAATTTATTTTGTTCGAAATTCTCAACAGGTCATATCTATTCCATGTTCTAAATGATGCGCAATTTCCAAAGACCCTTTCCTTTAGTCTGCCGTATGACATGTCATAACTTCCCAGAATTAGACCCTTAATAGGTTAACCTTAACAACACTATCGTATAGTGTAATAATACAGGTCGTGATTTTTTCTTTTTCAAAATCAGTTGATTCGATTCCCAAATAGGATTATTAATTTATCAAAAATTCAATGATGAGGTTTTAAGTTTCATCAAAATCGGGCTCGTGACTCTTTTGAGCATTTTTCGCTATTCCTTATTGGGGAATTATAAAACGATCGAATAATATTCTATCCGTGCGACCACATTACTAAGTGAAGTCGCTCACTTAGTAATGTGGTCGCACGGATAGAAATACAGAGTGAGCGACTAGAAATACAGAGAGGGTTAATTTCTTCTTTACAAAATGGGTAGGTTAGGTTAGATTAAAACTGTGACCTCCTATGACCCAGAAACGACTTGCATCGCTCAAATGTTATGAATCGCTCACTTAGTACCTATAGTCAGTCGCTCACTTAGTAATTTCTAGTCGCTCACTTAGTAATTTCTAGTCGCTCACTTAGTAATGTGGTCGCACGGATAGAATATCACTCGTTTAAATACTACCCTTCCTTATTGTTTCGGATTTCGCCATGCAAACCCACTTGAAAAATTCACCTGTATATCGATATTTTTTCCAAAACTACCTTCATTTTAACACGTCGTCGTACACTCAGACAGGTACAAAGTCAAAAGGACAAAAGAGGTTAATAAGGGGTAGTGAAGTGTGGTAGCCTCACAGGGAGTGTGCCCTATCGAGCCCAGCCCGACACTGAAGAGGTAGTAAGCGTCTGGAGTATCGAACCTTTAGGCTGTTTCGAATGCTTACATCGCATTTTTGAATATTGGCAAATACCGTTAATGTAGGTTGTTGAACGTTTTATTATCTTGCTGGTTTATGCCGCGTTTTAACCACGTGTGAACTTTGGTAAAGGTAGATGAAAAAATAAAATAAAATAAAATAAAATAACGTTTATTATCTTTGAAATTTTCAGAAAATTATTTAGATTCGTCAGAAGTTGGTGTGACTCTACCGAGGGTTCCAAAATGCAACGAGACTGAGAAGAGCCCTCAAGAAACTCAGCTCGGCTTTTTTCAAAATATTTCATCTTAAATCTAATACAGAGTTATTTAGAAAGGAGCAATTCGTTACGTTGTTACAACCAGGCCGCCTTGTCATCTAAGAAATCATTAATACTATAATAAGCTTTATGGCACAATTTACTTTTTATTAGTTTTTTAAATTTATTGACAGATAAATTTGCTATTTCGGTTGGCAATGTATTGTACATTCGAATAAAGTTCCCCGCAAAAGAATTACTCACTTTATGAAGCCTAAATTTAGGAACAGCCAGTTTATCCTTATTTCTTAAGTTTAGATTATGATTATCACTATTTTTCACAAATTTACTTTTGTTCTTGTGGGTATACAATAAAATTTCATAAATATACTGTGAATACACTGTAAGGATGTTAATATGCTTAAACTTATCTCTTAATGACTCCCGAGACCCCATTCCATAGATAGTCCGGATAGCCCTCTTCTGCAACACAAAGATGCATTCAATATCGGCAGCGTTACCCCACAGTAGTATGCCATAAGTCATGATACTGTGGAAGTAGCTGAAGTAGACAAGACGCGCCGTTTTAATGTCTGTAAGTTGTCGGATCTTTTTGACAGCATAGGCTGCTGAACTAAGCCTGGCCGAAATTTTCCCGATATGAGGCCCCCATTGCAATTTGGAGTCTAACGTTATGCCCAGAAAGACAGTGTCATCGACCAATTCTATTATATCATCCCTAACCTTAACACTGGTTTTAACAAGTCTTACATTAGGTAAGGTGAATCTTACACATTTAGTTTTATTTTCATTTAATAATAAATTATTAGCACAAAACCAGTGGACTATCCTAGAGAGGGCAATGTTTACATCGTCAAGTTCGCGCTGTCCACGTTTAACTTTAAATATTAAAGAAGTGTCATCAGCAAACAAAACTACCTCGTGGTCGTCTCTTATGAGGTGAGGGAGATAATTAATATATACTAGAAAAAGAAAAGGTCCCAAAATTGAACCCTGCGGTACCCCCATTGCTACAGGAGAACCAGGTGACTGTTTACCATTGATCACTACTTTCTGGACCCTATCACTTAAGTAAGGATTGACGAAATTCAAGGCCGTCCCCCGGATTCCGTAATGATCAAGTTTCTTAGTTAAAGTCTGGTGCTGAACGCAATCGAAGGCCTTAGATAAGTCACAGAATACACCATAAGCATCATATGACTCATCCCAGGCCCCGTATATACACTCTAATAATTTAATTCCGGCATCAGTGGTGGACCGACCACGAGTGAAACCGAATTGTTTTGTATGTAATAGTTTATTAACGTTAAAGTGATTTTGCATTTGATTAAGCATAATTTTTTCAAAAATTTTACTAAATGTAGGTAGTACAGAAATGGGACGGAAATTGGACGGATCTGAAGTACTACCCGATTTAAACAGGGGAATTAATTTACTAGATTTCATTAAATCAGGGAACACACCACTATCAACACAATTATTAAATATTATTACTAGTTCAGGAGCAACCATTTCAATAAAAGAATTTTTTCTTGATATTTAAAGATTTAAAAGTTTTTAAGATGGTGTTTATGTTAACTTTACTGAATTTAAATATAACGTTACAACAAGGAACGTTTGCTTTTAACAAAGATTCTGCAATGGGGGTTGAAGAGCCTAGGGTTTTTGTCAAATCTACAGGAATTCGGGAGAAAAAATTTTCAAATTCGTTAGCGACCTCGAAGTCTGATGTAGTTATTTTACCATTTATATTAAGTTTAAATTTAAAATGATCTTTATTGTTCAAGCTAGCCATAACAACTATGAAACAGTATTATAATCCAATCTCTTCGAAAACCGCTTTACTGAACCAATTTAAAACAAACATCAACGGAGTTACAATAGATAATACCTATCTATTCTATAAATTTATTTTTATATATTTCTGTATGTAGCATTTACCGCTTGGTGGTTACCATTGAGAAACAAATACCTAGTTCGATTCCCTACTGGATACTACAGGATACTGTTTGCAATCCCGCGGATTGTGGACAAATTCAATTTTCTTCGCACCGATAGCTAAAACAATAACATGAGTTTGTAGCTACAGAATGTACGAGTATAGTCATCTTAATCGGGTATGACGTTTAAGTGCTTCTCAACGTAAGCAACATAAGAGGAAATTCAATAGTAAATAGAAGCCTTGAGTGCCTTATTTTATAGGAATTGTTACAAAGCTGCTCGGACTGCTGTAATTACTTACATATAGAATTGTAACATCGGTGTTAGTTGTTGGAATTCATGTTCGAATTATAGAACGGTTATTATCTATTGTACTTATAATTGACCGAGCGAGCGAAGCGTCTCAGTTTTAACTCGAGGACTGCCTGATTTGGCGTTGTTGGTATGTGTGTCAGTTCCGGTCTACAGGCCGCATTTTTCAGCCGATTTTCATGAAATTTGGCACAAGTGTTCTTTGTTGCAAGGCGCAACTTTTGTCGAAGGAATTTTTCGATTGGGGGAAAAATGGGTGAGAAATGAGGGGAAAATGCGAAAATAACGCGAGATCTACTGTTCACAGAACCACTAGTAATATATAGGTAACGGCAATTGGGACGTGAGACTAACAGAAATACTAGGAAAATTTGGGTGTACAATACATACCTCTCCCCTACCCCCTTGGGGTTATCAAACTATGTATTACGAACTAGGTTACACCTATAAGTTCCGCTTGGCGCCACTGGAAACGGCAGGGTGCCACTGGAAACCGCCGGGTGCTACTGGAAATACCTTCTGGTGACATACCAGACGCCCGGCTATGGACGTAAGAGAAGCCGCGCCTGTGCGGACCTAAACAAAAAATACCTATAAGTTTACCTACTAACTGACTCGGCAAACTTTGTTTTGTAATAGATACAAACTTAAAATATACAAAACATATATTAGACCACTACTTGAATATGGATACCAAATTCGGAACCCATACTTTGTAAAGGACATCGACATACTGGAAAATACCCAAAGAAGAGCTACTAAAATACCACATGGTTTCCGAAGTAAGCCATACGAAGAACGTAAGAAACTTCTAAAGCTAACAACCCTCCAGGATCGAAGAACAAGAGGGGATCTCATTGAGACATATAAAATCCTAACCTACAGATACAATTTGCCTAATATGCGGGATATGTTCGTGCTCCGACAAACACCGTACTCGTCCCGGGGACACAGACTCACACTCAGCTGGACACACACACAGTCCCTTACTGCCTAGACAAATGGTTAATGACCAACACTCAATTGTGAACCATAGAACAATAATTTAGTTAGCGACTTTAACAACAAAATGTGAAGACTTTCTCTGTGAACACTGTCTGATATGGACATATCAGCAAATTGCTGCTTGTCCATTATGCTATAATAATAATAATAATATTAGGCCCTGTGAATACTCTGTTCGGGTCACAGAGCGCATCGATTACCTGAAGCAGAAAGTTTATGCGTGGGCGAACCGCATAAGGCGGTACAAAAAAAGAGTGGACAGATACACTCAGAATCGCTTGTTCCAAAAAAATGAGAGGTGGGTATATAGAGGGTGGGAGCGACCTAACTCGGATGTGACTGATGGGAGTCTACCTGATGCTGTTTCTACAGTTAACTTCTGGAAAAGCATCTGGTCGACGCCCGTCAGTCATACACAGGATGCGTGGATTAGGGATGTTGAGCGGGCGTGTGAACCAATTCCAGCTATGGAACCTATAACCATATCTGAAGAAGATATTGGTTGTGCAGTTCGTTCGTTGCCAAATTGGAAATCTGCTGGACCGGACGGACTGCACAACTTTTGGTTAAAATGGTTCCGTAGCTCACACGCTTGCTTGGCATCTTGCTTCCAGTCATCCCTTGAGTCATCGTCGCTTCCAGCTTTTATGACTACCGGAGTAACCCACCTCCTATACAAATCTGGTAGTACCACAGACCCCAAAAATTATAGACCTATAACTTGTCTACCTACCATATACAAACTTTTTACATTCATCCTGAGAGTAAAAATATATTCACATGTACAAAACAATAACATCTTGTCAATCTCTCAGAATGGATGTAAAAGTGGGGCACGTGGTACGAAAGAGCTCCTTATTATTGACATGGCTGTTTGCCAGCAGGTACGCCGCAACCGAAAGAACCTTGCGAAATGCTGGATTGACTATAAGAAAGCGTACGATTCTGTGCCTCATACATGGCTTCGGAGGGTGCTAGAGCTGTATAAAGTTGATGCAACTCTATGCACCTTTTTGGGGTCATGTATGAGACAATGGAGTACGGTTCTTGTTTATCCAGGGTGTCGTCAGGTTCTAGGAGGTGGTGTACCAATAGGGATTGAGAGAGGTATTTTCCAGGGTGATAGTCTGAGTCCGTTGTGGTTTTGTCTAGCACTAAATCCTCTCAGTACGTTACGAGAGGGTTCAGGGTTAGGCTATCGGATGCGCAGAGGGGGTCAAATTTTGTCCCACCTTTTTTACATGGATGACCTAAAGTTATTTGCCCCTAATGGCCCCGATTTGATGGCTTTGCTAAAAGTTACTGAAACTTTTAGTAAGGCCATCAGTATGGAGTTTGGGGTAGATAAGTGTGCGGTCATGCATGTAAAAAGGGGCGGGATTGTGGAATCTGAAGGAGTCAATCTTTCAGATTTCACACGATTTGGGTCGCTCTCCGCAACCGAAACCTACAAATATCTAGGTATGTCTCAAGCTCTGTGTATTGCTGAGACTGACATGAAACAGAAGTTGCAGGATCGTTTCTTTGGCCGCCTGAAAAAAATACTGAAAAGTCTTTTATCAGGCGGTAACAAGGTGCGTGCTGTCAACGGCTGGGCCATGCCAGTCTTAGTTTACTCTTTTGGCATACTTAGATGGACTCAGACGGAGTTAGAAGCTCTGGATAGGAAGGTGCGTTGTCTATTGACTTCATATCGAATACACCACCCACGTTCGTCAGTAATGAGGTTGTATATACCACGGAAATGTGGGGGTCGAGGATTTTTAAATGCCAAGACTCTCCATAACCGTGAGATATGCAACCTTAGAGAGTATTTCCTACAGGTGGACGTGGATATGCATCGAGATGTTGTGGCAATAGACAACGGACTGACCCCGCTGTCCCTTGCGAAAGAGAACTGGCGCAAACCTGTAATATTAAGTGTATCTGATCGGAAGGAAATATGGAAGAGCAAGGAACTGCATGGTCGATTTTATCGGGCTCTAAATGGGCCCGATGTTGATTCAATAGCATCGGTATCCTGGTTACGATTTGGTGATCTCTTCGGAGAAACTGAGGGTTTTATCTGTGCAATCACTGACGAAGTCGTGATGACGAATAACTATCGGAGATTTATTGTCAAAGATGGGACGCTAGACATCTGTCGGGCATGTCATCGTCCCGGAGAATCTTTAAGACATATTATCTCTGGTTGTTCCCGTCTTGCGAACGGTGAGTATTTGCACAGACATAACCAAGTAGCCAGGATAATCCACCAGCAACTTGCTCTAAAGTATAATCTTGTCGACGTGGAGGTACCTTATTACAAGTATGTGCCCGACCCAGTTCTTGAGAACGGTCATGTCACATTGTATTGGGATCGATCTATTATCACTGATAGGACTGTTATAGCTAACAGACCTGATATAGTGATAATGGATCGATTAAAGCGCCTTGCAGTAATTGTCGATATCACTGTGCCACATGACGAGAATCTCGTGAAAGCAGAAAAAGATAAACAAATTAAATATTTAGACCTAGCTCACGAGATTGTCGACATGTGGGATGTGGATTCGGTGATTATTGTTCCGATAGTCGTATCTGCGCATGGGCTAATAGCCAAGAGCCTCGACCTCCACCTACAGAGGCTCGCGTTAGGCAGCTGGATCAAGGGCTTGATGCAGAAGGCGGTTCTGTTGAATACGGCCCGTATTGTGCGGAAGTTCCTGTCTTTGGAGCCCTAACCACCGGTAGCTTGGTCCCTGTACCCGATGCCGGTGGGTTACTGTTTTTTATATTTTTAAATGTATTTTTTTATAAATCTATTTAAAAATGTAATAAATATGTGTTAAGTGCTAATAAAGAGAATAATAATATAATATAATCTCGTTAAGGCAGAGAAGGACAAACTTTCTAAGTACCTCGATCTGACATTCGAGATAACCGCCATGTGGGACGTAGACTCGACGATAATTGTCCCGATAATCATTTCGGCAAATGGACTTAATAACAAATAATAGCGAAGAGTCTCGATCAACATCTCAAGAGACTCTCGCTAGACTGTTGGATCAAGGGTCAAATACAGAAGGCTGTCATCCTCGACACTTCACGCATCGTTAGGAGGTTTCTCAGTCTGTGACCTCTACCACTGGTAGTTTGGGCCCTGCTCCGATACTGGTGGTGGTCTCACATGGTGTTTTTTATAATATTATAAGTAACTTTTTATATAAGTATTGTAAAAAAAATTATGATAAGAAAATAATTGGAATAAATGGAATAATAATAATAATATATATACCTAATAATAATATATATATACCTAATAAATACATATAGAAGGTATCTACTTACCGTTGTTTAAATACACATCAATCACGCCTATTTCAGCAGAGACATTATACAGAGTTTGGGTGTTGTCTATGTATATTAAGTATGTATGTAGTTAGAAATATACTTATTAATTATGTATGTTTATCAGTTGTCTAGATCTCATAGCACAAGCTTATTAGCTTAGCTTATTTTTGGCCAGATACCTTTGTGTTCCTAGCCGGGACCCCTCCATGGGACCTGGAAGCGAGAGCCCTTGCGTCATTGTTCCAATGGCGCAAGGAGGCGCTGGAGCGGAACTACAGGCCTGTGTCTCGAGAATGCTTCGGTAGCTATCTGTTTCGCATCCGTCGCGAGGTCACACCCCAGTGTCAACACTGCGAGGTTTCCGACGACGACACCGCACTCCACGCGTTGGTGGAGTACTCAGCGTGGGCGAGTCAGCGCCGGGACCTCGTAGTGAATCTGGGCGTGGATACCCTCTCGCTGGAGACCATGCTTCAAGCCATGGTCTCCAGCGGGAGTAGGTGGAACGCGGCCGTGTCCTTTTGCGAGCAAGTCATGCTCGCGAAGGAGGCGGCCGAGAGGGAGAGGGAGCGTACCCTCCCCGCCGAGTTCCGTAGTCAGCGGATTCACTCACTGACGCGGGATAAAACCCTACCTCAACGACGCGGGATTCTCATCCCGACCAAACCCGCGCAGAGACCACAGAGGTGGTCAAAGTCCGCCGGGCGCCACTGGAAATACGTTCTGCCTGTAACCAGAGACGCCCGGCAACGGACGTTAGAGCGGCCAAGGAAAAAAAAAAAGAACTTTGTATGAGAATGTCCATAACTATTTATTTTATATCTAGTATACGCTCATATTTCGTCAATCATTTCTTGTCTCATATAATAGGGACCTAGTTTTAAGGGAAGGAGGGAACGGACTTTTGTAGATCACCATAGTACGTTCATCGGTAGGGGCACCACTAGATCACTCTATGTTTAAAACTTAAATCACACTGGTACGTGGGAAATAGCAACACACTGATCCTACGTCTTACGACGTAGGATCACATTATCTACGCGCTATGACACGTGTGTGACAGCGTCGTACGTGTGGTATAGCATGGGAACACGCGAATCTGGCGCGGTGACGCGTAAGACAGCGTGGTGGCAGCGTGGTTCGTTACCATACAAATTCTATAGGCCAGATCCTGTTCAGATGTCATAATGCATGGTATATTATACGTCGCATGTGAAGGATGAGCTTGCCCGTCCCTTTAAGGGACTTAAATAGCCAATATTAATAGGTATCATCTATTCTTTTATTATCTTCTGTGTGCATCAGAATCCTTTGTCTCAAGTTACGACGGTATCTGAGCTTTAATGATCTAAAATGTATTTTTTATTCCAAGATCCGTGGACAGGTTTCACGAGAAGTTTTAATTACTTTAAAGTCTGCTTCTTGTATTCTGTTGAGGCAAGACATTGTTGCTACAATGGAAGGGAATATATAGTAGATACAGGTACTTATAGATTATAATATACTGTACATAGTAGGTACCGACCTAGGTAGGATGGAATGCGTGAAAGTGGATATGATAAAGAGAGGAGTGACCAAAGATCTGACAAGGATGTGTGGAGGAGAAACACGTGTTGCGCCGACCCCTAATAATTGGGATAAGGGCAGGTAGGTGATGAGTAGGCACCCATCTACTTATAAAGTTCGAGTCCTGCCGATGACATCAGTTTTTGTGATCTATTTAAAATTTCTTTCTTAATATTTTAAGAATAGAGTAAGCAAACTCATTGAGTAGCGGCTGCGGGCTCGCGGACTTAAAAAAAACCCTCTAAGATCTTTGTGAGAGCCATAAACTATGCATATTAAATTATAACACTAGGGTTCATAAACATGACCACTATTTCGTCAAAAATATATTGGCAAAATGTGGGGTACACATCCTCATATTTTTTTGCCAATTTAATTAAAATAAAAAAGTCAGTATAATTCAGATAGTGCCTACGCCCTCTTACACTCACTCTCTGTAACATGTCCTTAGCAGTATTCGTTCGATAGAGGTAGATACCTACACTAAAAACTCATTATTACTTGAAAATTAATTAACTCAGTTTATTGACTTTATTGAAATACTTTCGTAAGATTAACAATTTTGTAAAATAAATATATATAAGGATACAGCCTCAGGATTCTTAACTTCCATTTTAGCTTTTAATTTCCTGTTACAAACATTCTATATTTTGATGATTTCTAAAGATATACCTAAATTAAATATTACTTACGAAATGGTCACAAAATTCAATTATAATGATTACATTTTTTTAAGATATGAATCTGTTAAACTTCCCTCTGGTTTGTGTTTTTGCAATACGAACGTAGTAAGAATTTGAGAATAACTTTTAAGAGCCAGTCACAGATATAAGAATGCGCCTCATATGCTATTACACAGTTATATATACCTTATTACACAGTTATACGTTTTTAGGGTTCCGTACCCAAAGGGTAAAACGGGAACCCTATTACTGCGACTTCGCTGTCCGTTCGTCAGTCTGTCTTTGGCTGTATCTCATGAACCGTGATAGTTAAAAAGTTAAAATTCCCAGAAGATGTATTTCTGTTGCCTCTATAACAACAAATACTAAACAACAGATATAACTAGGTATGCAATAGGTAGAGGTATGCAACTAAGTGTTAAATTTTCGAACGTAAACAATTTATTTTTTTATGTTCAAACTTTTTTTAACTGCAAAACGTATGAAAATCAATTTTTCGGTGATTATTCCTCGATGGTATGTCCGATTTTCATTTATTTTTTGTTCTAAACCACCCTCACGCCACACGTTATCACTGTGGTAAGTTTGAAGGAGATCGGTTCAGGCGTTTAGGAGGAGTATGCGGACAAACGAAATACATGAGTCTCCCATACAACAAACGTGATTTTTTTTGCCGTTTTGGTACGGAACCCTTTGTGCTCCAGTCTGACACGCCCTTGACCGATCAGGTACCTAGTAGGTACCTACATACGGCAGGCTACATTAGTTATTCTGTACAAACTTTGCAATTATATAACTTGTTACGTGGTTCCACAGTTTAATAGCCATGCAAAGACAATTTCAAGTTGCATTCCCATGGTATACGCCAAACGTCAGACAAGTTGCGGTTATTGCGTATCTTAAGTTAAGTAGTTTCACAAGAAGTTTAGCTTTGTGCATATTTATTATGATTTATGCAACTTCCGTACAACTTTTAAAAGAACATTTCTAGGTGGTAAGAATGTTATTAACTAGGAGGTACCTACCTATCTACATAATGTGCGGTGCAGAATCTGTCTCGAGGGTAGTATAATATGGTTTCCCTGTGTGGTTTTAATGGCATACCTTTTTTTTTAATTCCGCGGTCCAAGGCCGCGGCCGTTCTAACGTCCGTTGCCGGGCGTCTCTGGTTACTAGAAGAGGGTATGTCCAGTGGCGCCCGGCTAACGGCTTACCTGGGTTAAAGTGTTTTAAAATTCACTTAAAAAAATGTAATTAAATAATTAAAGATATGGATGACGTCCCGTCACAACCTAATGCAAAGTTGAGAGGTCAACTTAAACATATTATACCACCTTATCGGCCGGTTTCTGAGTGTCTAGTACCAGTTCCTCACGTTAATTTGCTCGAAATACGTTTTCGTATTCCCCATACATTTCACACCAGCGCCCCTAGCGGTAACGTCAGGGAACTGCGAGAATTGTATGGGGGAATACGAAAACGTATTTCGAGCAAATTAACGTAAGGAACTGGTACTAGACACACTCAATTGAGAATTTGAAGTTAAGTAACCGTTGAGCACGTCAAATGTCCATGTTTTTTTTCTGAATTTTGACATTTGGCGTACCTACTAAGTGTACCCAACTTCAAATTCTCAATTCAGAAACCAGCAGCAAGTTTGCTAGCCACAATTAATGGTTTCTTATTATCGAGTAAAATATCAGGCAATCTGTAGCTTCATTAAGGCGTCTTTCACGTTAGCCTGTAGGTAGGTGCTTACTTCTGTACCTACCTTTTAATTAGGTTTAGTCATTGATTTATATAGGTACTACTATCTCAATGGGTATAGTCATACTACGTTAGCTTTGCTTAAAGCTAAGCTAGAACCATGCCACAAATCATCTATAACATTCGATTTCTGATATTTATAACTTACTTATTCTCAGCCGGCGGGTACCTACCTATACGCTAGGGAAATTAGAATGTGAATTTTCATTCACTTGTTCTCGCGGATCTACACTCATGGTTTCTTTGTTTTCATCGGATATTTTAAGGATAGGTAAGCACTGCCTCGTGTTTACGGTGTGTACCGTGTAGACATGGAGAATCTAATAATAGTGCCTGATAACGGCAATAAGGTTATCTCCAATGACGTGGGATTAACAAAATTACTGGCACGGTGTGGGTGGCATAGACGTGATGTATTGTTATTGCAATTGTATTCACTGCCACAATACCTAGGTACAATTGCGGTAACGGAGACTACCTATACTAAAAAACACACACACAAACAACACGACTGGTTCCCCAAAGAGGTACGTAGAGGCATATTATACACCCACGTTCCACGTCTCCCGTAATAGCAGGGAGTGAACCCATTGCCGCTAAACGAGGCACTTTTATGTGTACCAGAGCCTCTTCCGTTGATCGGTAGGGTGCAACTACCGATCAACGGTTTCAGGTAAGGTTGGCTTGGTTGGACCTCTACATTGAGCTACATCCACCACACGGCACTATTAGTACTATTTGAAACACTGTCCAATTGGCACGAATCCTACATAATTAAATTTCAAAAATATTTATATTAGTTTCTTTTTTGTTATCAATATTGTAGTTTTTTAAAGGTAAGTTCACATTACTTTCCTATATCTTGTTGTTTGGCTTACTGTTGTTATGTAAATGCAACAAACTAAAATTATATCGATTTTGCTTATCTAAATGTTGGAGGCTTGTAAATAGCGATTTGGTTATATTTATTTAAATTGTTAATTAGTCTGTAAGCCTGTTGTAATATTCTTTAAAAAAGAAGTTGTTGCTCTGTGAGCCCCTAAGATATTGATGAGAGCTTTAGCACAATGACATAACCTAACACATTATTGATAATTTCTGCGACACCATTGGTGGAAATCCTCATACCAAACCTCTAAGCCAATGGCGTACCTGCCTTCACTAACTTGTGGTGTAGTAGCCGTAGCTGCCAATATAATATCCAAGGAGTCTATGTTGATATACTTCGACATATTAGCCCTCAGGGACATGAACACTATTAAAAGTTGTGTCCAACTTTCAGAGTACCTATACTACCATAAATAGTGTGTTTAGATCCCATCTAAACACCAAACAATATCTGAAATGTAATTCTTACAGAATCAATCACCTACCTACTGGAATAATTTACCTAATTACGAGTATTAGATGCGAAAATAAGGACCGTGTCTATCTGTTACAGACATGGTAGTAACATGGTAGTACGTTATATTTTTTGGTGTTAATTATATAGGTATATTATTCGTAAGCAGTTCAGAATTAATTGTACCATGTCTTCACACACAGTACACCTCACCTACAAGTAGGTGGACTAGGGTAGAATTTAGGGTCTGTGATCTTTTATTTCATTGATTAGGGTTCAATTATTGCAAACGAAGGATGTTGTTTGTTTTACATACATACATACATAGCATCACGCCTTTTTCCCCGAAGGGGTAGGCAGAGGTGTGCAAATACACCCACATCTCGCCAGCTATGTTAGGTCCCATGTAATAGGGGGCGAGCCTATTGCCATTTACCGGGCACAAGTTCCAGACTGGGATACTTATCTGGGTAAAATTCTAAAGAGAATTATACATTATCCACCAGACCCGGGAATCGAACCCGAGACCTCGAGTGTGGCAGTCCGTACATAGTACCATTGTGCCACCGAGGTAGTCGTTGTTTGTTTTATCTGTCTTATTCTTCTGTGATCCTACTATGATTACTATGAAGGTCCTACCACAATGTAGAGTATTGGTCTAGTCCTTCAAGGCCCTTAGCAGATCCCTTACCATAGTGCTTAGAAGAGTTAGTAGATAACCAATGATAGCGCAAGAAATTTAAAAAAATGTCTTAGTTGGGTCACATGACCGACATTTTCTGCGGTATCATTGGTTATCGAATATTTTCAGATGTCATGCTCATAGAGCTGGTGTGAAGGAATTTCTTCATATGTAAGTACTTAAACAAGATAAATTAAAAAATAATTAAAACTGTGCAATAAAGCCGAAATTCATTATAGTAATATCACCTTGCAGCAACGTAAATCGCACTAATTGCTAGCGACAGCTAAACTAAGGCTTTTTTCTGATTCCCGCCCGTCGCGCCACCGTTAGTGGTGCTCGAGACGCGGAATTCGTCACCTGTTGAAAATAATTAGTCAAAAAAGTCTGTAGTAGGTAAAACAAAAATGAAGTTGCTGCATAATACTCGACAGCTAGCTCTCTGCGTTAAGCTCTCGACGTGAGACTTCGAGTGAAAAATTCAGAAAAAAAATTTTTTGCCGAAGCAAAATATTCGAACGAGTATGCTCACTCATCTGACAACATTTGAAGTTGGAACCGAAATTCTTTGTTTTTTATTATCGCCTGTAAACCTATGAATATTCTAAATTGATGATTTCTGTGTGAACAGGGTCTTAAGTTCTCCGCCCAAGGCCGCGGCCGCCCCTACGTGCATTGTCCCCCCAGGTATGCACTCGGAAGTATGCCCTGTGGCACCGGCGGACTTTGGCCTCTATCTAGGGTTGGGGCGGGTTTTATCCCGCATCATAGGGGTCGTGTTTTATGACCGAGAGTTATATTGCCAGGTTCTTTCTCTCGGTTCTACTTATTGCTTTGCGAATCTGGCAGTACATGTAAATATAGAAGCAATGACATTTTTTATTTTAAGTATTTACTGACGTTTGTAAGAGCCATTTAGTGACCTATACAAATAAATAAATCATTTCATTTCATTTCCCGCGTCTGTGAGTGAATATATATCTGCGTGCTGCGTTGACTAGCCCACTCCCGGCGCTGACTTGTCCACGCGCTGACTCGCCCACTTAAGCAGTAAGCAGGGCCTCAGTAGAATACAAACCACCACCCCATTTCATCCAGAGGGTGTCGTGCGAAGCGATAAATAAATGGAAAGGCACACAGATGAAAAAATGAAATGAGATGAGGAGACTCCAGAGAATAAAATCTCGACACATAACCCCATGTTTTCAGCTGGACAATGGCAATCGCCTTGTTTTCATGAAATAACCATAATTATTTTCTACGTGGTTATACTGTAACAGGATCCTAGGCCTTTTCCTTAAATGACACTAATAAATGCGCAAACACCAAGATGCCACATAAAAAAAACCTCAATGTCAAATTTGTCAAACTAAATCAGAAAAAAAACTTCAAATTTGTCATTGATTGTCATTTTCCGAATGTAAACATATTGATAGAGTTGTATTTTTATGTATTTTTATCAGTGTAGCATCTCCTTCACATACAGACAGGTACGAATTACAAAATGGACCAAGAAACTGCTAAAAAGCTGTTGGTAGAAGGTGGAACTTTTGTATTTCTTGGTGTTCCCCAAGAAACACAATTCGGTATTGATATGCAGTGTTGGAATACTGATGATGATTTTCGCGGAATAAAAATGATTCCTCCAGGGTTACATTATATACATTATTCTGGTGTCAGTAAAGGCACAGGCGATGTATCAATAAGGTAAGCAAGTTTATTTTCTTTTTGTCTGTCTCTGAAAACTTGCGCTTTTGTTTCAGTTTTGGGTTTTTGAATGCTTGGAGTCCAGTAACATCGTATGCTATGTTTGTACAAATCGATAAATTAGATACTATTTTTCATAGTAGGTACTAATATATATGTCATTATTAAACACTTTAACACAACAATTGAAAAATTTTATATTTCTGTTTTAGGTCGGGCTTCATGCACTATTTTCACAAAAAAGAGTTTTTAGTCAAAATGTGGGACAAAAATACAGAGGATATGAGCAGAGAAGAAATTACAGATGAAAGTGTACAGCGTCTTAAAGATAACCTGTTGAATCTGGACAGGAGCCTTGGACCATACCCGTATGAAATATGGCAGAAATGGAAACTACTGACTTCACAAATTACAGGTTTACCTCCTTTCTTACTTAGAATATTTCTATAATGACATTGAGAAAATATTATTATGTATGTTTCACATAAGTATAGTCACATATGTTCCAGAAGGTGTAGGAGGAGTCATTGTAATACACCCAGTTTAGTATCTAGATCCTATGTAACAGATATATAACAGAGTCTAAAACCTTTACATGTTGTGTTCCCCAGAGCACCTTCATTCATTATTCAGCACTTTCGGATGAGGTTGTGTTTGGGCATTTATGATGTATTAATGAATCATCTTGTCTTTTTAACATACTTATATAAAGATCTTAGATAAGGTCTAAGAGAGGTAGTGCAATAAAAAAAACATTATAAGAATCTCCGATTCACACTTTTCATTAATTCATATTTTAAAAATGGAGTGTGAAATAATAGAGTATAATTGTTTAATATTATCTCCACATTCATAGTATAACTTTGCACCTCCAACCTTTGTAAAGTTTGTTGCCTAAGGTTATTAATACATTTTACATACTGCTTACCCTACAAGTTATCTAGATTTTAAGATTTAGAATACGCCATCATGATTATAAAACCTTTTGTAATTTCTAGCTGAACTTGCAAAAAAACTTTCACCTGAAAACGGTGTCATTAGAGCATCTGTAGAACTTTTATCAACTACCAATGAAGATAGGCCACGTGGTGTTAAATCCTCAACAAGTGTAACAGAAAGCCAGGATGGTACAGATATGTCCACCACCGAGTCCAAAGATGGCAATGATGAAGCTTCGGGACAGTCCGATGCTAAGAGAGCTAAAAGAATCACACTCGAAGAAAGAGAAGACGCAATGTTGCCAGATTTAAAACCAGCACCTGGTAAGTTGATTAAAGTTATTGAGATTACTTTAGATAATTTTTACAGTAGAGCCATTTTAATAGGTAACATTTGACAATTCACTACAATTAAACAATGCAACCTTGTAACGGCGGGCATAAGATAATATGTTTTTTCGTTTTGTTAGAACTGCACAATCGCTTAACTTTTTTCAATTACGATCACATATTTATTGTAATAATGACATATACGAGTAATTTTACGTTTTGCTTTCACTAATAAACCATTCTAAACATAATAAACAATTTCTGATCTAAAGAACTGAACGTCGTTACTATGTTGCGTCACTTAACCCTATTTCTTTTTAAACACTAGTTGATGTTACTCTAAAAATCGAAAGCTGATAAGTAGAATCGAAAGCTGATAAGTAGAATCGAAAGCTGATAAGTAGAATCGAATGCAATAAATATCACCATAAATTAATAACCACGTTGTGATTATAATAAAACATAATTATATTAATTATTCTTTTAAAATTATTCAACTGTAGGCACCTTATTCAAGCCATACTATTATTATTAAGAAGAAAGAGTTGTATTGTTGTAACAAATTATTCTAAGTTAAACTCTTTCCTCTCTCCTCTTTGGTCTTCAGTTCTGGTCTTAATAGCTCATTTGGTCAGAGCATTTAAAAACTTAAAAGTTAGTGTGCAGATTTCATAAATTCTTTCACTTAATACATGAATACTTAGTTCAAATATCTGTCTGTAGTAATATCATGCTGGTGTACTTAAAGGACCTACTCTGGACCTTTCTTGTAACTTGTAATAATCCTTGATAACTGAAAATGATGGAACTGGCAAGGGATGGGGAGGTGTTACCATCTACTTACGTAGCGATCTTCCGTACAGGATCGTTGCCAGCTCTCCCTCGAAATATTCTGCCACGGCAAAGTTCCTTGTCTTAGATAACCTCTAATATAGCTAACCTAGGTTAATGGAATTAAAACAATTTTAGGAGTTGTATATTGTCCCCCGTCCGTTGATTACTTCACCGACCTTGAGTTAGTTTTAGAATCGTTGGGGACTGATTACCAACATCACATAATCATGGATGACTTTAATACTAATCCCTTTAAACCTCACTGCCCTCGGTCCAATAAATTTCGTCACATAATCGAGTCAGCTTGTCTTCACGTTTTACCTCTCCAACCAACTCACCATAACTTAAACGTGGAAGACACCTGGCTCGATCACATACTTGTTTCCAACCCTAACCTTGTCTCGTACCATGGCCAACTTCCTGCTCCCGCCTTCTCCCGTCACGATCTCTTATTCCTCTCCTACATGCTCAAACCTCCTAAACCTACTCCTAAAGTACTGCACTTGCGTAGCTTGGCCGGGGTAAACATTGACGAGGTGCGTTCGGATGCCTCGGATATTCACTGGGACGACCTTTTAGTTGCGGAATCGATTGATGACAAAATTCGGATTTTCAACCAATCGGTCCTTAACATCTACGATAAACATGCGCCACTCCTGAGAGTTAGACTAAAGCACCCCCATCACCATGGTTAACAGATGATGTCAGATCGGCTATGAAACGAAGAGATCGAGCTTTCCTTAAATTCAGAAAGAACCGATCTGACATAAATTGGGAAGCATTTAAGGTAGCCAGAAATCGCTGCAACCAGATGGTACGTAACGCCAAACGCCGACATATCTTAAGCAATATAACGTCTTCCAGTTCGTCTGCCAACACTTGGAAATTTCTGCGGACTCTTGGCGTCGGCAGGATTCAGGGAGTGGGCCTTCCGGAGACGATCAGTTTGGATTCCATGAATTCCCATTTCGCCACCACAACTATAATGGATCACGTAGCTGAGCGTCACACGGTTGGTCATGTGGCGGGCTTACCTAAAGCCACTATAGAGCCTTTTAGTTTTCAACCAGTTGCACCAGATGTTATTAAAAAACTATCCTCTCCATTAAATCCAAGGCTGTGGGCTGTGACTCCATCAGTCGTGATATGATTGTGAGTATTCTCGACCAATTACTTCCTGTCTTGTCACATATTATCAACTACTCGTTGGAGTGAGCCACGTTCCCTTCTCTTTGGAGTAAAGCCTTTGTACGCCCTCTACCCAAAATTCCTAACCCTTCTTTCCCAAGCCATTTTCGACCCATCTCTATCCTGCCGTTCCTGTCCAAAGTGCTACAGGCTTGTGTATACCATCAACTTGCAAGTTTCATCCTACACAACGACATTCTGAATCCGCTGCAATCGGGTTTTCGACCCGGTCATAGCACCACCACCGCCTTACTTAAAGTGACTGACGATATCCGAAATGGCGTGAAGGACGGAAATGTCACCATCCTTGTTCTTGTTGACTTTTCAAATGCTTTTAATGTCATCAGTCACAAGATTCTTTTGTCAATCCTTTCCCACCTTCAAATATCATCTGATGCGCTGGGTTGGTTCTCTTCTTATCTTCAGGGACGCCAGCAATCGGTCCGTATTGACGAGAAGCCCTCGGCATGGTGCGCTCTTGGTGCTGGCGTTCCTCAAGGCGGAATACTATCTCCTATACTATTCTCATTGTTTATTAATTTCTTAACCCAGGAACTTCGATGTGCGTACCATCTATATGCTGACGACCTTCAATTGTATACACGGGTTAGGGTGGATGATTTGCCTGTGGCGATTGGCGAGGTGAATCGGGACATGCAGAATATCAGTGACTGGTCTGAAAGGTTCGGATTGTCCGTTAATCCGGGAAAGTGTCAGGCCATCATTCTTGGTTCCTCGCGTAGAATCAACCAGGACCATATTATCACGCTCCCACCAATTTGTTACAATAATATCGTTGTTCCTATTAGTACTGACGTGCAGGATTTCGGCTTACGCATCGATTCAACCCTAAGTTGGAGTCCTCAGGTTGCTTATGTAAACCAGAGGATTACAGGGATGTTAAGATCTCTGTACCCCCTGAGAACACTGTTACCGACCACAACCAAGATAACGCTGGTGCAGACCTTACTATTTCCTGTCATTGATTATGGTGATGTATGTTACTTCGACCTGAATGCAGACCTCCTCAATAAGCTGGACCGTCTTCTAAACAATTGCATTCGATTCGTTCATAATCTTCGTAAGTACGATCATGTCTCTAGTTTTCGTTCAGAACTGCAGTGGTTACCCATACGACAGCGGCGTAGTTGTCGTGCTCTGACAATGCTCTACAACATCATACATTATCCGTCTACCCCCTCGTACTTGTCTACCCAGGTCCAGTATTTGTGCGCTAATTACAGTCGTAATTTGCGGTCTGCTGATAATCAGCTTCTTTTGTGCCCTAGTCATACATCTAGTCTCGTCCGCTCTTCGTTCTTTGTCCAGTCTGCCCTTCTTTGGAATGCCCTTCCTCAGGATATCAGGATGTCCACTACCCGTTATAGTTATAAGAAAAAAGTTCGTCACCACTATCTCAATCTACTGACAGAGCTGTCGCAGTAGCATTGGAAGTATCTTTATTGTTTAGTATAATGGCTTTATGTATGTATGTATATGTAAATATTATATATGTATATAATTATCTATGTTATGTTATATATGTAGTTTATTGATGGTATGTATTTTTTTTAAGTATTTCAGATAGTATTTATGATTAAGTATAAAGTGTATGCACCTACCCAGTACATTCTCTGCATTACCCTCAGGTTGACTGGTAGAAAATGCCTCCGGCATTAAGTCCACCTTTGTACATTTGTTTGTGCATAAAGCTTTACAAATAAATAAATAAATAAAAATAGCAACACAACATTATAGGTATGTCTCCTTTATTCTTGTGCATGTAGGTTAGTGAATTCGTAAGTGCACGATAAGCTAATGTTGCTCTTCTACGGGTTTCTGAATAACAATAAGCCTATTTAACATTTTGTTTGTCTCGACTCTCGATCTAAACTTCTATATTACATCTCAGTGTTCGTATTGAGGTCAAATTGATACAAAAATAATATAGTAATTCTGATTTGTGGACGTTTCTGGATGTGTAGGTACTGGTGTCTGTCTACGCATTTCAATTCAAGACTATTTTAGTTATAGATTCTTATTCTTATGCCCAAATTAAGCATGGACAATTTTCGAATTTTTTATTGTATGATTTGTAACCAACTTGGTGCCTGGTACCTGGTGACGCGGTTGGTTAGGTCCAGTAGTTCTCTGGTCTAATCTAACCATTGTAGAACTATACTACTGTAAGTTCTCTCTGAAGTATAAACCGCGCAAGATGACAATAGGATTGGCGGCCATGTTGGTGACGTCATAGTGTCATAGATTAACCTACAATACTGTTTAGTTATCCGTACTTTTCAGCGATTGATGACGTCACGGAGCGGTTATTGTTACAAGGTTCTATCCCACATACATCGTGCGCGGCTTATATACATTTTGCATTGAAATGGATACAATAATTGTATTATTCCAGGTATGTCAATGCGGTTCACAGAAATTCCACGTGATAAATTCCCACCGGGAGCCACGCCTGAAGAGGTCACCAAGCATTATTTGGACCAATCTTATTCGTTAGACCTGATGATTGCCCAACATGATGAGTAAGTAATACAACAGATAGAATGGCATTTTTTTACAAATTATGTACACAAAAATTCCTCGAAGACCACTCTATCCATTGGTGAAAACCACACAAAAATCCGTTGCGTAGTTTGAAAGATCTAAGCATATGGAACGGGCGATTTAGTTTTATAATATGTATATATATATGTATAGTGATAGTGAAGTGATTACGGTTGTGAATGTGTGAACAACGATAGTGCAATTATCTGCGCTTTCTAGATGACCAGTTATGTAAAACGTATCTGGAGTTCTAGATCATAATCGCGTCTGTCATTTTGCTGTTCGCGATAAACTGAAAACCTCTTGCACCGATTTTCATGCTGTTCTCATCAATGGATAGAGTGGTTCTCGAGGAATGTGGTGGTCGCTAGTTGTGTTATATCTCAATTCAAGACATTGCTGTAAATAATTTCGTTTAATATACTTAGGGCCGAATAGTGAAACATCACTCAAATAAGCAGATACTCAAAATGACGTTTTCGTATGATAAATTTAAGTTTAAGTACTGCTCAAGTATTTAAACAGCATTTAAATATTTGAGTGACGTTTCAGTATTCGGTCGTATGTCGGTGCCTTTCGACCAGAGATGTTATATTGCCATGGATGCGTTTGACATCCACCAATCATATTCATTTGTCCACACAGCACGTCATAGCTATAAGCTGCGTAAGATGGCAATGGGACTGGCGGCCATATTGATGACGTCATAGTGTCCTACAATACTGTTTTGTTATCCGTACTTTTCAGCAATAGATGACGTCACGGAGCGATTATTGTGACAAGGTTCTATCCCACTCACATCGTGCGCGGCTTATACATCCTCGCAGCATAGCTACATAGCACACCTCTGGTCGAAAAGCAACGGATTATCTAACTAAATAATACTTACCTATGGATACTTTTGACTGTAATATCATAATTTCAGGCCACTGCACATAATCGGTGAACTACAATTCTCGTACCTATGTTTTCTCATCGGCCATTCTCTGGATGCATTCGAACATTGGAAGAATCTTGTTATACTAATGTGTTCATGCGACGATGCGATACACAAGTACCGTAGCGTATTCTTTCATTTCATCAGAACTATTGAAATACAAATTGAAGAAATGCCAGAAGATTTCTTAGCCGACATTGTTATGAACAGAAACTTAGTGTACAAGAAACTTCGTGAGTTTTTCCGTACCGCGTATGTGAGTAAAGTTGATGGACGTCTTCTAACTATGATTGAAAGGTTCAAGGAGAATTTAACGGATAAACTTCAGTGGGACTTCACAGGATTGGATGCCGATGACGATGATGAAAAGCCGGTTATTGTACAGTTAGATAATGTGGAATAGTTAGATAGATATATAGCGAAATAGATATCTCTGGTATTCATGAAAAATGTCGTTCCTTTAGCAATAATATGGTCATGCCTATCTGTGTAATAAGAACAACATTGGTGTTGAGCTGTGTAAAGTAAAATGCAAAAATATTTCGATGATATATGTGAAGACGAAATACAAAAACTTTAACCTCTACAGCTCTTATTCAAAGAATTAATTATAATTGATGATATTTGATAGAATAATGTCAAAATGTTGCATTTCTTACTGGCACAAATTTATTTTCTTTGCATATTATGACCACTGAATAATTGCAATCGTACTATTTATACTGTCGATTGACGGCACTTGGTGGAATCTGCTACACATATTGCACAAAAACACATATACCTACTTTTCCACAGTTATAATTTTATTTTTGCTGACCGGTTTCACCTCACAGCATCAATAAAATTATAACAGTGGAAAAGTATATGTGTTTTTGTGCAATATATATATGCAATCATAATAATATCTCGCTTTTAAAATGCTATCGTTAGTTAAACCCTGTTGAGTTCTACCACGAACTCTACGTTTTTAAGAGCAAGCTTCACTTTTATTTAAAGATATTGAAAAATCTTTCGGTATCTGGCTCATACAAGAAAATTAGCGTGATTTGACGGATACTGTTCCCAAAATTAGTATCGCTCTACGAATTTAAAGGTTCAACACGGTTTAAAAGTTGTAAGCGAAGTTTTATCAAATTAAAACTTATAAAACAATATTTGCAATCGTCTTTGAGCCAGGAACGCTTATCGAGTTTTACAATCTTAGCCATAGTAAATGGAATGGCACATGCGATAATTATGACATATGTCATAGATGAATTTGCTTTAAAAAAAGCTCGAAAGATAAAATTGTAATTGAAATTCATTGTACCCCTTCCCTAGTGTATCCGCACGCGGGTCGTTAAACACCTTACCCATTTCGAGGCTTCAGGCGGCAGGTCTTTGCTAGGCCCTTTTTTAAGTATGCCTACGTCAATTGCGCCCGGCAATTGACGTAGGCCGCGGCATTGGGACCGCCCCACGTACGCACTCGGAATATTCCCTGTGGCGCCGGCGGACTTTGGCCACCTATCTGAGGTCGGGTCGGGTTTTATCCCGCGTCGGTGAGTGAATGTGCGTACTGCGGGGCTTAAGCCTTGCACTTCTAACCCGCTTCTGTATATACGGCGGGTGGCTATAGCTCGCCGTCCTCAGGTATCGATCATGGAGGTCGATGGTCTTGGAAATAAGTCTGCAACGCCCTCGCCGCTCAGTTCGGAACTCAGCGGGTAATGAACCCTCCCTTTCCTTAGGAGGGCTCTCCATATTAATATAATTGCATGTATGTTTTGTTTGTTTGTTCGTGTATTACGTAGAAACGGCTGAGCTAAGCCGATAGCATCAGCTGGAGGAAGATCTCCATTGGGTATTCGTTTTGTGAAGAATAATCGTAAGGCAATAAATAAATAAAAGTAATTTTTTACAAATTATTATAATGTTATTATTAACTTAATTATTTTATTTACTTTTGAGCATTGAACAAACTAAAACGATAACACCATTTTGCATTTTTTTTTTGACAGACATTGGCGGTTTCCACGAGCGATTTTTTAACGCGCTTAAAAAATACTTCGGAATAGATCAAATGCATTGCCTAATATTTGTTAACACGGCAGCGGATTTATAACGCGACAGATTTTTCAGTGTTGTATTTTAAGCGCAGGGCGTAAGGTCAATTCCAGCTAGCCCAGCTGGCGTTAAAAAAACGTTACGATTTATTCAACACTCGTGAAAACTGGGCCTTAGTTTAAATATTTAAATAGAAATATTTGTGGAACCCAATCCTACACGTCGGTTTTATTTAATAGTAATTGTACGAAGTTAGTTCAGGTAAAGAGTATTTGAATACATTTTATCCAGGTAATGTGTTTCCATGGGTATCGGGCATAAGAAAACCCCGATAACTAAATCGCGCTATAGCCACCATGAGTACTAAACTTTGCTATGCGCTGATACAGCGTTGGATCTTTTCAAATGAACTGGCTCAATTTATTATTATTAGTATTCTAAGTAGATATATTTGTATTGATTTTCTTTCATTTAATATATTGTAATATAATATGGAAGTCAATAAACGGTACCTGTAAGTACGTGTTTTATTATTAAGTATTTTAATGCCTGATATCTATAGGTGTAAGATACGTTTCCTACATCTAAGATGGGTACGTAGGCGTCTCAGAGGCCCAGGCTATTTCGCCTGCAAGTAGTTCACCTGCAGATAACGGAAATGTGTATATAGACTTGGAGCCCATGACTGACAGACATACATCTATCTATATATAGAAATGGGGAATGTCCCCCTTAGCTCTCGAGAACTGCTTGTGCTCCAATGATGGTTGACCCCTCCATGGATATCCCTCGATCTGGAGGCAAGCCAAAAAATCGAAAATTTGGTCTATTCCCACTAGTTACATTGTAGTTACATTAATGTAACTAGTTGACAATTTTTATTCCCAGTAGTTACATGATTTAGGAATTATATTTTAATGTAACTAATGCGACCATCTAGCTACATTGCAGTTCAATTAATGTAACTAGTTGGACATTTTCATTCCCAGTAGTTACATGATTTAGGAATTATATTTTAATGTAACTAATGCGACCATCTAGCTACATTGCAGTTCAATTAATGTAACTAGTTGGACATTTTCATTCCCAGTAGTTACATGATTTAGGAATTATATTTTAATGTAACTAATGCGACCATCTAGCTACGTTGCAGTTCAATTAATGTAACTAGTTGGACATTTTCATTCCCAGTAGTTACATGATTTAGGAATTATATTTTAATGTAACTAATGCGACCATCTAGCTACATTGCAGTTCAATTAATGTAACTAGTTTGACATTTTCATTCCAAGTAGTTATATGTTGTTATTGTATTCCTGGTACATTTGAGGTTTGTGTCTTTTATAATGGACAATTATTTTCATCTGTACTCGGTGCACCTGTTGACGCATTTCTTTATTTTTCATCGGGACAAAAAAAAATTATCGTGCGCTTAGTAGGGCAGTATGGATATATCTTACCACAGAGCCGCTTGGGTCCCTTAACTCTCTATTCTAAGATACACAAACAACAAACGTACTAGGAGTACAGAACTACAAAAGAGCACTCGCCAACTCTTATCTCGCTCAGTTCGGTTTATTCAAAATGTGTTCGAAGAAGTTTTGTTCAGAAACCGTTCACCTTTGATCATGCTTAAAAAATATCATATAGATTCTTCTGTTTAATGCTTTGATGAGGAAGACAGAGCTGTTTATTGTACCCATATTTCGTTAGTCACTTTGATGGTGAGGCCATTGTTTATTATAAATGACACGAACGTCGAATGAAATACTAGGACTACAGAACTACATAAGCACTCTCGAAATATCATTCGAATCTCGATCCGTTTAGTTTATTTAAATGTGTCAACAGGTGCACCGAGTACAGATGAAAATGATTGTCAATTATAAAATACACATACCTCAAATGTACCAGGAATACATAACAACATATAACTACTTGGAATGAAAATGTCAAACTAGTTACATTAATTGAACTGCAATGTAGCTAGATGGTCGCATTAGTTACATTAAAATATAATTCCTAAATCATGTAACTACTGGGAATGAAAATGTCCAACTAGTTACTACAATGTAACTAGTGGGAATAGACCGAAAATTTGACCTAGCCCTAAGGGGTCAAAAGTCATAGGCCAAAACCTAAGGCGAGGTGCGGCGCGAAGCACCGCTCAAGACACCGTACTAGTCACGTTATAAAGGCTGAAAATTCCTCAAAGCATGTTCCCAACACAGGTAAGAACGGCCAGTAAGTATGGCCAGTAAGTATGAAGTGTCGGTTGTGGTTACTTCCGGAGATATCAGATAGCAAAGGTGGTTAAAATAGCACCATACTTACGTCATTTTATAAAGCTTCAGTTTTTTATATTTTCTTCGGAATAACAATAGAAATCACGTCACCAAATCCCAGACCCCTATCTATCATACTATTCTATCTATCTATCATGTTGACAATTCTATCATGTCATCTATCTATCATGTTGACAAATTGTTGAGAACTACGGTACTAAATGTTTACCTGTACCATGGAACACGCCACGATAGCTCTCGTCGACCGACTTACGTCATTGCTGAGTACAAGTGATGAAGATATATAATAATCCCTCGCTATGTAACTCAGTAACGGTCCCCTTTGTTGACAAATTCAGTTTCTGAATTATCGTGTCCGTTGGAAAAATATTGAAAACACTAAAGCACATAATACTTAAAAGTATATTCAATAACAATCATTCTTAAATATATCTTTAAAAACAATGGTCACGTGATTACTTCTTCTTGAACTTTTTCTTCATTGGTTTCTTCGTAGCAGTTGCGATCTCTGAAAAATATTAGATACAAGTTTAATGAATTAACTTCTAAATAAGTTTTCAATAAATGCATAATATAATAATATGAAAATACCTACATACGGACCTTTATTCCGCCCTGTACCACTGGATTTCCCACTGGGGTCACAAAACGGAAAAAATCTTCCGGTTTGTTCCACTGTTTGTAGAAACATACTCCTGTTATACACTTTGAATTTGCAACTTTTGTAACATTCAATACAGGTAATAGCGCAGTGCCGACTTATGAAGATTCCTATGCATTTAACTACCAACCCTTTAATGTTAAAAACATGTATTATGTATGGATAATGAATGATTCTAACGACACTTACATTGAAAAACAATATTTATTACCTTAAAATAATAAATAGATTAAAGTTCAATGATATTTTATGTAAAGATGCGTTGTTCGTGCCTAGGCATGGCACATGAAAATGAAGGTAAATTACCTTCATTTATGTTTAGTTACCTCGGTAACCAAAGTGGTGACAGGTCGCTTCATAATTTCGCTTTACAATCATTTACAATTTAATTATTTACTCACGATAAATGCTGTGGAAATTGCCTTCATGCGTTTTCAGACGTTGTGTAATTTACACCGCATCCGTCAAAAAAAAATGTGTCATTTTATGCGTAAGTTTTAACAGAAATGTATTTTATTTGATTTTTATGTGGCTGGCAAACGATGTATGTCACATGATGTTAGGGGAGGTTAGGCATTATGATACCTACCTATGTTTTTCTAGTGATGGTATTAATTTAATATAAACATCGGCAAATTGTACATGTGTTCTTTATTAATTATTGTATTAAACAACATCCCACATTTGACCACAGATTTAATCTTATCCGTATTATGGAAAAATTCATCAACTTTAGAATATATTATGCACACAAAAGCTCAGAAACAACGAGAAAACGAAAAAGAAACAAACTAAGTATGTTTCAAGGAATTTACATGAATAAATATAATCATTTTATATTTTTAAAGGATAAAAATGTGATTTTATGTTATTTTATATTTTAAAATTTAAGTTGAGTTTTTAGCTAACTATTATTTCTAGCCTTTGGCTCGCTACCCGTTACATGGAACTGTTAAAGTTACTGACGAAATGCGGATGAAATTTTCGGGGAAATGGAGAGGATTAAATGTTTTTTTTAATTATATTTTATTTAGTGATTATTTTGTTAATATCTTGAATAAAGATGATAATTAAGACGGAGCGTAGCGGAGTCTTCTCTAGATGGTCCCAATCGAAAATGTATGTAAAACGATACCGGTCGCAATTTTAAACCTATCGACATGAAATTTGGCTGCAGATAGATCACATTAACGTGCTTTGCTGTACAGTTTTGGTATATGTGGCTTTTATAGTTTTTGAGTTATAAATTACGTTCTCCGTCTTATTTATTTCGACGTAACCGCCCGTGTCAGGCGAATACCTAGTAATTATGTTAGTTTTGTTATTACTTATAGTTCACGTATGTCTTAAAGTAATATAATTTTAACTACTAGATATAACTACGTGAAATTCATGTTTCCTTTTCTCCCTCACATGCCTCAAAACCAATATGTCAGTTGCGCAGAATCACAGCGCAACTAATGACAGTAGTATTGTCTCGCCGTTTCTAGAAGCCACAATATACGTGCATCCCGTGTCTAAATGTAATTATAAAACCGTCATTGTTAAAGTTCTGTATTGTCTATTTCATCTATTAACGTAATGCTTCTAAAAAATGTCCGACAGTTATTTGTCTATTAATTAGTTGCATCTGTAAATCAATAATGACCCTGTCTTTTAATTTATACTTATAATAATATTAATATATATACATAGACATAATGTGCAGATATTCCTTAGACACTTAATATTTAATTAATAATACATAGTATATATTATGTAGGTTTATGGGCGTAATATATGTATATGTCTATGTATGTGTATGTATGTATATTTGTGTATATATATATGTTTGTTAGTATTAGCTATGTATATAGTTATTAGTATTTAAGTTTATCCTGTTTCTCTAATGTCATCATAACTTTTATAACCTCTTAGCACCTACTACTAGTTCTCTCTGCATCACCCTAAGGTTGACTGTTACACAATGCCTATGGCATTAAGTCCGCCTATGTACTGTTACTGTGCATGAAGTGTAAATAAATAAAACAGGACGATTTTTTCCGTTTAGTGACCCCAGTGGCAAATCCAGTGGCACAGGGCGGAATAAAGGCATACGGACACTACTGACATTATGACATATGTCATATGAAAATATGAGGATATTAATAATAATAATTTTTAACTCAATCTCTCTTTTTTTGACAGGACTTTGATTTTAACAGGACTTTCTCTGCCAGAAACTTAATGTTATAAGGTACTCCTTATAACATTAATTTACAGGATACGTATCCCGGGAAAGTGTTCCCCCCAGAATCGGGAACTAGGAAATTACTCCCCGAAATAGGGAGGCGCTATAAATAGCGCGGGGATGCCCGCGCTTTTTGTAGCTAGTTTAAAGTTTAAGTAAACACCACCAAAAAATAGGTACTAACTTTGAGGAGCTTTGCGTTGAGGTCGCGCCCATTTTTTCTGGTCGTTTTGTATCGGTACCGGTAGCTCTTCACCGCTGAAATAATAGTTAAAGAACCACGTCAAAAATGTAAACCAAACTGACTTCAAATTACCGAAATGGGACTAAATAATTCACGGAACGGGAGCTTTCAATAAAAAAAAAATTTCAAAATCGGTTCAAGAGTATAAGATCAAGAGCCTGTGAGAGAATAACCTGACAATAATAACTCAGGACCACTCTTTTCCAATTGCCAGTAATTACAACCATGCGAGTGTGATTTTAGTCAGAGACGCCCAGGACTTTAATTGGCTGTGCCATAGCGGCTGCCACGTAAGATTTTGTTGCCTTTCATCAGCATTTCATCGCAAGGCAACGGGTTTTAATTTTTTTTTTCAAAATTACAATATAGCTGCTACTTTTTATTAAATTCATTCGGCCATTTTTGACATAACCCATTATAAATGTGCCCGGTGACGGCAATAGGCTTGCCCCCTCTTACGTGGGACTAAAAATACTGGCAAGTTATGGGTGTGTAATGCACCTCTTCCTACCCCTTCGGGGATATAGGCGTGATATGTGTGTGTGGGTTGAACGACATTGGTCAAATCTGATATTCGGCATTTCGTTTAATATGACAATGGTCAAAGCTGTAGTTCGTCGAATCGTCTGTTTGTCCAATTATGAAATTTGCCTGGCATCTGAAGGCATGTTTTCTACGTGCTTGTACTTTTCTTGTTACGGTGACGAGTTGTACTTTTTCGGAAGCTAAAAATGACTTTGTTTTCTTGGCCGTGTGTGAAGAAGCGTTGTCATGATGTAGGAGAACGCGGCTTTTGGGTCGTCTTTCGCGAACTTTTTCTAACACGCACCGTGGGTAAACAAATGGTAGAATACCACTCGGCATTAACACTCTTTTGATCTTCAAGTGGAGTTGCACAGATGGGACCCGTAGCTGAGAAAAAACGCGATAATTTTTTTACCAACGTTTCTCGCCTGCCTCACTTTTGTTGGCTTGTTCTCATTTTCAAACACCTATTCACAAGATTGCTGTTTTTTTTCGGGTTCAAAACAATAAATCCACGTTTCGTCTCCTGTGACAATGTCATAAACAGCATTAGAATGTCTGTGGTCGTACTTCAGTAGCATCTGTGAGCACCATTCCACGCGAGCCCGCTTCTCTCCGCTGTCAGTTCATGAGGGATCCAACGACAACAAAGTTTCCGAACTTTCAATTCTTCGTGTAAAATCTTCTGGATTTGACTCATACCAATCCCCAATAGTCCCCGAATTGTCTCATAGGTAATCTGCGGGTTTTCTTCAATTAACCGCTTAACAGTAGCAGGCCTCCGTCACTCGCTCAAGGCCGCGCGCTATATACCTACCGCTCGGCGTACCTTCAAGAGTACAAACTGGCAGAGGGCTGCCGAACGCCCGCCTGAGCGCTCGCATCGCACGGCACTGCACGTTTCCCGCGCTTACGCTTCGAAATGCAGAAACCACGTAATTATTGTGCGGATTATAGGTAGTAGGTATGCAAATGGTATGCACCATTTTAATAATAACAAAATGCATTTTTAACTTGGGTTTCATTTACTTACATTTCCTTTTGTTTTTCGTGCACCGGGATTACGTTATGTTTGGCTAACAAAAAAAGCGGCCAAGTGCGAGTCGGACTCGCCCATGAAGGGTTCCGTAGCAGCAAGTACAATAATATTTTAATTTTTACGATTTATGGCGTATTAAAAAAAACTATTTACTAGATCTCGTACAAACCAATTTTCGGTAGAAGTTTGCATGGTAATGTACAACATACATATATTTTTTGTTTTATCATTCTCTTATTTTAGAAGTTAGAGGTGGGGGGGACACATTTTACCACTTTGGAAGGGTCTCTCGCGCAAACTATTCAGTTTAGAAAAAAAATTATATTAGAAACCTCAATATCATTTTTGATGACCTATCCCTAGATATTATTTATTTTATTTTTAGGGCTCCGTACCCAAAGGGGAAATACAGAACCCTATTACTAAGACTTCACTGTCCATCTGTCTGTCTGTCTGTCTGTCCGTCCGTCCGTCTGCGTCTGTCACCAGGCTGTATTTCATGAACCGTGATAATTAGTATACCTTGAACCGTGACATAGTAAGTAATGTATTTATGTTGCAGCTATAACAACAAATACTAAAAACCAGAATAAAATTAATATTTTAGGGTACAACCCATACAACAAACGGTTTTTTTTTGCCTTTTTTATTTATTGATCAATAAAAAAATATAAATCATTATGTAAAACTAAAACATATTGGATTGACTAATAAAAAAATGGTTGATTCGTAACATTCGTTTTATTACAATAATCACCATAGGTACAACCCTAGCGCATTCTTACGATGGTATTACTCGCACGGCGGGCAACACAGTCTCGACTCTATAAACGCGTTTTTAGGTACAATTCTCCTCGTTCTGTGCAGCAGGTATTATTATTAAAATTTTGTAGGTTAATATAGAGTAGGTATTTTCGCTTTTGTATGGGAGTGATGTATCTGTTACGTAGTAACTATTTATTAATCTGTGACAGTAGCCACATTATTTTCGTTGACGGCAGTTGAAGGCCGCCCTTCACGAAATTCGTCATGTAAAGAAACTCGACCTCTCTCAAATTCAGCAAACCATCGCCTCATGGTGCTCAGACAAGGTGCTTCTCTCCCAAAAGCATTTTGAAGACGAGCGGCACAGTCTTGCGGACAGAGAGAACTTTTAAAATCATAAAAAATCATCGCTCTAAAATCTTTTCGACTTAATTCCATTTTCGTTGCATACGTAGAACTTTGATGTGTGATAAAAAACAATTGACAAATGATTTCCCGCCAATTGTTTTTTTTTTATTACTAAGAAGGTTGCAACGTTTAAAAAAATATAACATTCGAAATTCAAATAGTTCCGATTAGCTAGAAGTGCAAAACTTTTAGTGTGCCCCATTTATAATAAATATTTATGGCTGCTCCCATACAAAAAATGTTTTAGTACGAAACCCTATATCGCACTTGCACGATTTTTTACAATCCTAAGGTAACATGTATATGCTGTTCAAAGCCAATTCCTACCTTTCAGAATCTGCAGCTTCTTCACTTTCTTCCCCATCTTCGGAAGAGAAGTCATCATCATCTCCAATCATTTTCTCATACTCATCAGAATCGAATTCACACGATTCATCAGAACTACTATCACCTGTGCCTATACTAAAGAATTCTTCCATTGGTTTCACACCGGCCTCTTTCAGTTTTATTTTTTTTTCATCCTGCTGAAAAAGAAATTTTAAATATAATCCTAAATAGCAATCCTTTGACACAAATTGGGAATGAAACTCAAATAAAATATTCTGTTTTCAATTTCAATTTCAATGTATTCAATCATTGTAAATATGGGTACAATAGATGTTAGAAACAATAGATAGGTACAGAATCACCATATTTCACCATTAGGCATGCAATCTTAGTCGCTAAATTAGAAACAAAATATTATGTAAAATTTGTTAAAATTAACAATGTCACTGCATAATTATTATCATCTTAATTATAATATATATGTCAGTTTAGGTCTTTCTTAGTCACATAGCATAGTTGAATGTCAAAATACAATTAGCGAATTAACTTTGTTAAAACAAATACACATTTATCTGTACAATCAAATGCATACCGAACACATCACAGCTTGGGCAATTTTTACTGTATTAACGATTTATCAGACAAAAGTCTTGCATTATGCGGTGCCAAGCAGCTGCTGTACGCGTCACTGAACATAAGTGACCGAATGCCGTCTCGCCGAAGAGATGAAAAAGGACCCCGTACCCTTCAGGACATCATCAGCGTGCTGAAAGTTACCGACCCTGATGACGTGCCGACTTTCGCGGCTAAAAGGTTGGGGCGACTGCCCCCGGTCACGTTTGACCACGTCGACGTGACCAGACTCCTAAACGACATAGTGTCTCTTAAGGCAAGTCTGGCCGATGTGATGCTAAAGTTTGAAGCCTCACAATCCACCATCACCGACCTACGTAACGTGGTAAAAGAGTTACGGGATGCTACATCGGTTTCTAGGTCAAACGAGGCTTCAAACAATATCAACAAATATGAAGCATTGGTATGTTCACCGGTGACAACTGATTCAGCGAAATCCGAAACATCGCCGCGCAGTGACCCCATTGTCCCCGCGCGCCCCGCCACGATCCCCGCTGCGCAGGCACGGGCCGCGTTGACGTCACCTCCTCGGGGTAGCTATGCGGCTGCCGCGAGTTTGCTCGCCGTTAAACATCTGGATCCGGATGCTGATGGAATTCTTAAAGTCTAGAAGAAACGCAGGATTCAACCCTGCCGAAATAAGTGTGGTACTGCACCCACAGGGCCCAACTTCCTGTTGAAACCTGCTGTACCCACCACTATATATATGCTAGAAGTAAAGGAGAATGTCGAGAAGTATTTACTGTCATATTTAATATTCTACCCGAGAAAGGTGAAGAATTAGTTGTGTGGAGTGGTGCAACTCATTTTTTTAAGCAGATCTATTTGCCGTTGTTGAGCCTGTATGTCCTGTTTTAACAGGGTATTTTCTTGGCCTAGGTTTTCAATTTCATTATCAGCACTTTTTAATTGTTGTTTGATTAAATTGATTTCGCGTCTTAAGTCGTCAACAACCGATTGGTCTAAATTCATTTCCGAGTGTGTTCTTGTCAGCTTATTTCCTACAGTTACATTCTCCATTTTTTCATTATAAAATATCCAATAAAAATATGTTCTAAAACTTTTCCAAGGTAATTGAATGTCTTTCTCATGTGAGAAGACTTCAAATAGAGTCCAAAATAACAAGGTTTATTAAACAAAAAGAATATCCTTTCAGGAGATTCGAACCTACGACCTCAGAAGTCAGTCTTTACTTGCAGCGTTATCTACTGCGCAAATCAACTACTCTCTTCAGCTATTGAATTACTCCACTACTTTTGTATTGTTTTGTTTAGTACAGAATGTTTTGTTAAGCATGATTCATGTCAAAAATATTTTTGCATTTTAACCAATGCAGGTGAAGTTGATTTATTGAATACCAGATAATATTGTGTTTCTTACTTTGCTAAACTTGGATTGTTTATTTATTATTTAAGTAATGCACTGAATCACCCTATAACCGTTTAAATAGATTCTAGTTACTGGTTAAAACTGTATGAAGCCGGTACAGGTAATGATCCACAATATTTTTGTAATCACGTTTCTTGGTATATCTGTTACACAATTCACAAGATAATAATGTCACTGAAACTTTAGATTGCTTTACACATATTTATATTGTCAATACCCCCTATTAACCACTTTTATATTTTTTAACGCAAAATAATACGGACTCGATGTTACCATGACCGCCAGCGCCATCATATTGTTGTCTTTTAATTAGTAGTTTTAGCTATACATGGTTACTGGTAATTCAATGTCTTCCGGGTTGCAGCAAATTAAACACCTCCAGTCAGTTTCCTACATCTGTCAGTGGGGCGCTGGTGACCTGTAATTCAGGTCTCGTTACCTACCACAGGCACCAGCTATCCACACTCTAAACTACTGCATATTGTCCATACCATCTTCAACTGTCAAATGTTTTAGTTTTAGTTTGTGGATTGCAAATAAACAATTTATTATTATTATTATTCCAGTTATTCAAATTATATTCTTAACATACATTTTTTAAAGACAAGTATTATTATTATTACCTACAAAACTATATTACAAAGTAACTTTTTAATCAATAAAGTACATACAGTGTAAAAAATAAAATAGGGCTAGTCTTTCGACCATACTGCCTTGTAATGCCTTAGAATACTTTCAAAAAAACGTTTTGATACAAGTTATGATAACCTATTTGTTGGTATGCTCAGTTCTTTTTTAAACATTAAAAACAAAAAACATATTTGCGCGTGGAGCGCATGCGCGCTGATCGGCCCTTAGCTTTATTGGTTGATTTTTTGGAGTTTACTCCTTAAGAATCGATTTTCATATATAAGGCGCCCGGTATGAGAAAAATCCGAGGGGTAAAACCCACTAACAAGTAACGAAAACGTGTCACGTTTTTGGTGCGCACCTCTAGTGCGCAACTTTCTAATTTGGATGTGAGTGTATTAAGATTATTATTATTGTTATTATTGGAGTTTACTCCTTAAGAATCGATTTTCATATATAAGGCGCCCGGTATGAGAAAAATCCGAGGGGTAAAACCCACTAACAAGTAACGAAAACGTGTCACGTTTTTGGTGCGCACCTTTAGTGCGCAACTTTCTAATTTGGATGTGAGTGTATTAAGATTATTATTATTGTTATTATTGGAGTTTACTCCTTAAGAATCGATTTTCATATATAAGGCGCCCGGTATGAGAAAAATCCGAGGGGTAAAACCCACTAACAAGTAACGAAAACGTGTCACGTTTTTGGTGCGCACCTTTAGTGCGCAACTTTCTAATTTGGATGTGAGTGTATTAAGATTATTATTTCGTTTATTCCTTTACATTCTTATTTTATACATTTTTAAATACATTTATAAAAAAAAAACAAATACATTTAAAAATATAAAAAATAGTGACCCACCAGTAGCGGAGTAGGACCCAAACTACCGGCGGTGGAGGCTACAGACTAAGAAACCTCCTAACAATACGGCACGTGTCGAGGATAACAACCTTCTGAATCTGACTCTTGATCCAACAATCTAACGAGAGTCTCTTGAGATGTTGATCGAGACTCTTCGCTATTAATCCGTTTGCCGAAACAACCACCGGGACAATGATCGTTGAGTCTACGTCCCACATGGCGGTTATCTCGAAGGACAGATCAAGGTATTTACTAAGTTTATCCTTCTCTGCCTTCACGAGATTTTCGTCATGCGGGACGGCGATATCGACGAGCACTGCCCGACGCTGGGTCCGATCAACCAACACGATATCGGGCCTATTTGCAACAATAGTCCTGTCCGTGATGATTGATCGGTCCCAGTAGAGCAATGCACGACCATTCTCAAGAACTGGCACTGGTGTATACTTATAGTACGGTACTTCAAACTCAATAAGGCCATATTGAAGAGCAAGTTGCTGGTGGATGATCCTGGCTACTTGATTGTGCCTATGCAAGTACTCGGTGTTAGCAAGATACGAACAACCGGAAATAATATGGCGAAGTGATTCACCAGGACGGTGGCATGCTCGACAAATGTCGACCGTACCGTCCTTCATGATGTATTTCCGATAGTTGTTCGTCTTGATAACCTCATCTGCAATTGCACAGGCAAAACCTTCAGTTTCCCCAAAGAGGTCCCCAAAACGCAGCCAGTTCACCGAAGCGAGCAGGTCTACGTCGGGTCCTGTTAAGACCCGGTAGAACCGCCCGTGTAGCTCCTTACTCTTCCATACGTCCCTACGGTCTTCAGTACCTAGCACCTTTGGTTTACGCCAGTTCTCGTTAGCCAAGGAAAGAGGTGTCAGGCCCTTGTCAACCATCACGACATCGCAATGAATGTCAGACCCGTTCTGTAGAAAGTAATCTCTCAGACTGCACACTTCACGGTTGTGGAGGTTCTTGGCATTCAAAAAGCCTCGACCCCCCCACTTCCGCGGAATGTACAGTCTCATGACAGAAGATCGTGGGTGTAACATTCGATGCAATGTCAGTTGTTGACGGACTCGCCTATCCAGGGCGTCTAGTTCCGTTTGAGTCCACCTAAGTATGCCAAAGGAGTATAACAATAAAGGTATCACCCAACCGTTGAAAGCCCGTATTTTGTTACCGCCGGACAAAAAACTGTTAAGAACTTTTGTCAGGCGGCCAAAAAAACGTTCTTTCACCGATTTCTTAATGTCCTCTACCGCTATACCCAATGACTCTGACATACCTAGGTATCTGTATGTTTCGGTCTCGGAGAGAGATCTGAGAGTTATTATCTCAGAAAGTTGTAAATTCGGTGAATTTACAACCTTCCCCCGCTGTACATGCATAATCGCACACTTATCAACACCGAACTCCATCTTAATGGCATTACTAAAAACTTCCGTAGTTTTTAGTAATGTCACTAAATCTTGGTGCTTCAGTGTGAACAGTTTGAGGTCATCCATATACATCAGGTGAGAAATAACCTCACCCCCTCTACGAAACCGATAGCCTAGCCCTGAATCCTTCAGCAATGTGCTAAGTGGATTCAGTGCTAAACAGAACCACAATGGACTCAAACTGTCGCCCTGGAATATACCACGCTCAATCCTTATCAAGTCATGCGGACCAGAAGCGCACTCACCACTACCTGGTTGACGAAGTACTGTGGTCCACTGCCCCATACATGAGACTAAGAAGGATTTAAGAGTCGGATTAATTTTATACAACTCTAAAATCCTCCCCAGCCATGAATGAGGCACCGAATCATAAGCCTTCTTGTAGTCAATCCAGGCAGTAGAGAGGGCGCCCCTACTCCGCCTAACTTGTTGGCTAATGGTCATGTCAAAAAGGAGTAGCTCCTTAGTACCACGTGACCCAGCCCTACATCCATTCTGAGCACTATCTAAGATGTTATTTGACATTATATGTGAATTTATTTTAGTTCTCAGAATAGATGTAAGGAGCTTGTAGATAGTAGGTAAGCAAGTGATAGGTCTATAGTTTTTAGGTTCCGTGGTACTACCTGATTTATGGAGCAGGAAGGTGATGCCAGTGGTCATAAAAGCGGGTAAGGAACCAGACTCGAGGGCTTCTTGATACTGTGTTGCCAAGCGTTCATGCGAGCTTCGAACCCACTTGATCCAAAAGTTGTGCAATCCGTCCGGCCCAGGACTTTTCCAGTTCTGTGCCGTACGTATTGCGCAACTAACGTCTTCGGAGTTTATTGTAATAGACTCCATGGGCTCGATGTTATCGCATTCACGCTCGACAACACGGATCCAATCACCCTCCGAATGTTCGACGGGCATCGACCATATGTCACGCCAAAATTGATTCATGGCGCGAGCATCGGGCAGTTGTCCGTCGCTCAAACGTTGTCCAGTTCCCTCCCACTCTCGGTACACCTTCCTTTGGTCACTTTGGAAGATACGATTCTGCCAGTATCTGTCTACACGCTCTCTATAGCGACGAATACGACTCGCCCATGCATATACTTTCTGCTTTAGAAAGTCAATACGTTCCGTGACATTAGCTAAGTATTGCTGGGAGCTAATACCGGTCCCAGCGAATGCCTGAGTCACGAAACGCATGACCCGTGGACGATTATTTCCCCGGCTAAAACAGATAAGCTTCGCAATGAGAGTCCTAAATGTGCCGATACGTCGCTCGATTCTTGCCTGCCATACGGGCCCACCACCCGATCGTGGTGTACGGTTAAATTCAGGGAATTTAACGCGTGCAACACGACAAGCGGTAATAGCTCCACAGTAAAGAATCGAGTGGGTATCTAGCAAATCATTGCTAGTCCGTAAGTACGGATCTAGCAACGCATTCAGGGCTCCCATCAACGCCAGATTTCGTCTATGCATGGGCAAGCGTGGTAGCCGTGGCCTAGAATTAGGTGCAAACCTATACTGAGAGATCACATCCTCCAAAGTACTCCTTAATTGCTCGCTTACCTGGATAGATATATTACTCGTATCATTTCCCGCGTCGAGCACGGTCTCAACTAAAGTGGCACTAGTTGCAACCGTGTGTGTAGCAGATGATGGTGCACTCGTTAACGCTGGAGCTGGTCGAGTAGATAACACTTCCAGGCGAAGTCGATCAAGCACAGGTTGATCCAGCAACTTGCATCGTTGGATAGCCCGCACTTGATCCGATAGTCGTTGTACGGCAACGGTTATTGTTGGTTCAAGAGCCTGAAACAAAGGAAGCATCCTTGAACGGTATGCAGTCAGGTTGGTTTCCCCATCTGTAGCCTCATAATATGCCCGCATGACATTTTCATTGATGGATGAAGTCCATCGCATGCGGTGCACAATACCACCGGTAGTGGGGACCCTACTCGAAGCTGGTAGGCTTCGGGGTCCCAAACTGCTCGGCGGCCGGCCTCTCCCTCGCCGGCGTACAGGTGTTGGCGACGTCGGCGGGGAAAAATACTCGTCACTTGACGATGAGCTCGACGCCTCAGCAAGCACTTGTGTCGCAGGTGTGCGGTCCGGCGCTTGCGAGGCGGAGCTAAGTGATGAGTCCGGGGGTGTTGGGTGTGCATTCTTACTCCTGGCTCTTGTTATCATCTTTATACATTATTCATAATTCATCCTGTTAATTTTTTCGAAACAATTTTTGATATTTTGATGGTTGACGTTTGTCAAAGCTTCGTTTCATATTTGTAGATTTTGTTGTTGTTGTGATTCTTGTAATAAATTTTGAAATATAATATATAATGAACTTTTTGGTAATAATATTTTGAAATCTGTATGAATTTTATAAATTGAGGCAAGATTATTTTAGATAAAAATATTAAAATATTTTATAGATGAAAATGACGTATGTACAGATGTCTAGAGTTATTGTTATTATTGGAGTTTACTCCTTAAGAATCGATTTTCATATATAAGGCGCCCGGTATGAGAAAAATCCGAGGGGTAAAACCCACTAACAAGTAACGAAAACGTGTCACGTTTTTGGTGCGCACCTTTAGTGCGCAACTTTCTAATTTGGATGTGAGTGTATTAAGATTATTATTATTGTTATTATTGGAGTTTACTCCTTAAGAATCGATTTTCATATATAAGGCGCCCGGTATGAGAAAAATCCGAGGGGTAAAACCCACTAACAAGTAACGAAAACGTGTCACGTTTTTGGTGCGCACCTTTAGTGCGCAACTTTCTAATTTGTTATGGTTAGATACTCGTACTTAAGGAGTAAACTCCAGTCGTGCGTCGGAGCTGACACACACACTTTTTCTTTTTTTTCTTTTCATTTTCATTTTTTAAAGGAAAGTATAGTATTAGCGACAGTATTCGTGATTCGTGAAATTGAACAAAATTTTACACCGCCGGATATTCTGAAAGCGGCGGCTACATTAGTTGTTTAAAATCTTTTCCTAAGTATATTATTATGTTTCCATTTACTTTGGTTTATTTATAAGAAATTGGGTGCCATATGTGCGTTCTTTCATTATGTTACAATGGTGTTGTAAAATAACCTTAATGTATGAAATTAGATAGTAGTGTATAAATCTGCACACTAGATATTAGAATACTCGTAGGATACTATAAAGAAACTCGCCAAGTCGGTTCTTTAAAACCTACTCATCTTCTCATACCCTTCTTTATGCAACACTTTTATAAACTACTATTTTCCCATTCCTCTTGCCGTCCAAATAACAGCCCGGTTCAATATTACGTTTAAAATCTTTTTTAATATAAAACCTTTTTTCCTCAACTCATATGTTACCTTTTTATCAACTTTTGTATCCTTTTTGTGTACTTTTTGTTTCTTACTTGTCTTGTTCTCTTTCTCACTCTCTACTTTAGTCGGGTCTACCTTTCCCTTCTTACTTTTATTTATTCCCTGATCACTATCCAGTTTGACAGGTTGTAATTTCTTTTTTTTATTTATTTTGCTGTCCATATCACTATTTACTTCAACGGTGTCTTCATCTTGTTCTTTTTTAATAATTCTATGGAGCAATGACTCTGGTACATCAACAGGTGTGAAAAAATCATAGTTTATCCCGAGCTCACCAAGTCTTTTCTTGGTTTTTGTTATCCTGTAAATAATAATATTTTATTTTCATCCGACATCCAAAAAAGGAGGTTCTCAATTCTGTTCTCAAAATGTGTTGGGATAAGGCTCGGTGGATGATGATGATACTGAGCTTAAGTAACTTGAGGATAATGTAATGGTGAAAGAATTTTTTAGATCAGCCCAGTTCTTTTTTAGTTTACAATGTTAAAAGACGATCTGTATATAGAAATGGGGAATGTCCCCTAAGGGGGAGCATAAGCAGTTCTCGAGAGCTAAGGCTCTCGAGAACTGCTTATGCTCCAATGATGGTTGACCCCTCTATGGATAGCCCTCGATCTAGAGGTAAGCCAAAAAATCGAAAATTTGATCTAGCTTAGGGCTAGATCAAATTTTGGTCAAAAGTAATAGGCCAAAACCTATGGCGTGGTGTGGCGCGAAGACAGGCGCAAGACACCGTACTAGTATAGAAACAAAAATTTTTGTTTTCTTTTAAATATTAATGTCGCTACTCCCTAGACTAGTGTCATTTGAAAGAGGAGGTCTTTTAGACAAAAGTATGTAAAGTGTGTTCAAGGAGTTGATATATCATTATATATCGAATTAATATATAATTTGGGAATTTTACTCAAATACATCCATGATAATTAATTTGAATTAAATGGCTTATAATATCTCTGCCCTATTTAAACTGACGCCATTTTATTATACACTAGGTCAATGGAAACTAAACATTCAACCAAATATTAATATAATAATAAACTAATACATTCACGAACTAATTACAATAATATAAACGTACCTGTCCAGTAGTTTCTTGGCTTTTTTTAATTCTTCTGCGTCATCTTTGTCTGAGTTAAATGCCTACAAAGTAAACATATTAATTTAAAATTGATACATTTGTGTATGAACATTTTTGTTATAAGTGTTGATAATTGCTACCAGAGGCGTTTGTGATGATCAATGATATTGTAGAAAGTGTTGGTCAAATAAACTATTCTGAACAATGAATCTTTACAAAGGCCAAAGACCACTTTTGGTGTAATTTATGGTTTTCCTTCTACCATAAATGAAACCTGGGTGATATGTTAGAGGACAATATGAGAAATCAGTAGTAAAAAGAACCAGGTCTATAAACCTTAACAAAACTAAGTAACACAGGGATAGCTAGTAGTAGGTAGGTTGATATTTTTGTTAGGCGTTACCTATTTTGTATATTAAATGAAACGGAAATACAATTCCAATTGTCATTTTGAGGTTTGTTCAACACAGCCGCGTGTTGGCTGTCTGCTAATTGGTACAAAAGTCCCTCTCTGTGAAATTGGGTCCTCCGAGCGGTACTTAACAATGGAAACAATATGTCCAACATAAAATACCTTCTTTTAACAAAAATAACGCTTGATGAAATAACAATAGCAATTTAATCAAACACTTTCTGACTTGGTTCAACCAAACTAAGAAAAAAGAAATTGTACAGTCTTCTAGCATATGCTTTATATTTCACCTATGGCGAAAAGAAAAAAATAATTATACCAGCTATGGAAAATGGTCATTCCCCTTTATGATTCTATATCTCATACCTTTATGATTCTATACTCATAATAAAACCTAAAGTACCTTTTTCAATTTTCGTCGTCTTATACTGGTAGGGTTATGGACAGTGTTCCAATGCTTCCTGAACGCTTTACGCTTTTGCTTTTCAGGTTCAATGTATACAGCTGTAATAGAAAATAAAATACAATATTAATGGTAGCATAAGAATGCTTCGGTGGCATGGTCAGTAGCGAATCCGCATTTGACGCCGGAGTCTCGCGTCGATTCCCGGTCGGGACAAACTTTGTGTGAAGACAGATATTTTTGTACCGAAGTCTGGATGTTTCCTATGTATAATATGTATGTATTTACAAAAAAAAATGTATTCATTTCAGTTTATCTAGTACTCATATCACAAGCTCTGCTTAGTTTGAGACTAGATGGTGTTGTGTGAATTGTCCTAACATATTTATTTATTTATATTTTTTATAAATATTGTTCCTTAAAAAAAATCCCACAACAGTGAAAGAGACATATTATATACTCACTGTGTGAGTACAATGTGAAAATTCAAATGTTAGATGGTAGATCGGACTTACAAAAGCATCGCTCTGACGTAACTAAATTCTCACCTATTTACTAAAGGGTCAGTATTCCATTAAGAATCTTATACATAATATAAAACAAAGTTGCTTCTCACATGTGCATGTCCCTATGTATGCTTAGATCTTCAAAACTACACAACAGATTTTGATGTAGTTTTTTTAACAGATAGAATGATTCAAGAGGAAGGTTTTAGTATATTAATTTGCCAATTCCATTACAAATATTAAATTGTTTATTGAATCTAATATGTATAAAAACAGTTTTATCTTTTTCAACAAGCAGCTCAACTGAACTCATTAAATCAATGTAGTTTTTATGGATAGTGAGATATGTATTCTTAAGGTAATTATATCACAATTACAGCCAAATCCATTGACTTAGCTAATGTATGGCTAGGCAAACGAGAAATTAACAAACATCTTAACTAATTTATGTTCATAATATAACAAAAAGCACACCTTTGATCAATCTCTTGCCCATTAAATAATTATTCATTGTCTCCGTAACAATCTGGGCAACTGATGGCTCCTTAAACTCCACAAAGGCAAAGCCCTTAGAGTTACCAGTACGTTTTGACCGGATCACCCTTGCATTGGTAACAACTCCAAACTGTTTAAAGTATTGTGTCATTTGATGCTGGAAGAAATTACAAAAAAAACATTAAAGATACCAGCCAAATGCGATTACCAACGAGAATAAGTTATATTTAACAGCTAGAGCTTCTCAAATATTTATTTTATTCTGCTTTTTAGTATTTGTTGTTATAGCGGCAACAGAAATACATCATCTGTGAAAATTTCAACCGTCTAACTATTACGGTTCACGAGATACATCCTGGTTTCTAGATGTAACAAACAATCAATGTAATATCATTGTAAAATATATATATAGCTGAAATTTGGTATACAGGCAGTAGATAACGTCAAGGGGACATCGGACGTTTATAGTCTCTGTTAAATAATTCTGTGAGTAATAGCACATATTGACAATGTGAGTGAGTTGATATAGTTATGATATTAGTAGCTGTCGCTAAAGAAAGTAATGAGTGCATAACCAACCTCGTAGAATCCATGTGGGATGTGAGACAAATACACGAGGCCCTTTTCTTTGCGCTTCTTCCTAATAAAGCCAGGCTTTAGCCGCATGCTAAAGGGTTTTTCTGGTTTAACCTTCTCATCTTTCTTTTTCGGCTCAGGTTTATTTTCTTCCTTCTCATTTTTCTGTAAATAGGTAATTAGGCTATAGTAATAACGTGACCTCTATTTCATACAGAACGATAATCCGATGGCAACAAATATTTAAAAATAAAACTTGCCTTTATTAATTTTTTAATCCCTCTGATAGACTTCACGAATTTTCTCTGTTTCTTTGAATCTAATGCTACGTTTTCTTCCATTTCAACCGTTTTTATCTCAACTCTACTGAAACCAAAACGCTGCGTTCAAATATTTCAATTATTATTTACAATAAATCAATCTATAACCTAGCTGCGGTTTTTTGAGGTTGTACATAGCGCATGGGTCCAGGCCAGCCAGTCGAGACGAGACGGTCGAGGTCGAGTAGATGAAATTGACAGTGACAGTGACAGATAAGATTCTATCTAAGAGTTGCCATGACTAGGTTACAATCTCTCCAATTATCATACAATAGTACCTTCTCACGGAGCTGTATACCTACGGCCTACGAGTGTGAACCTTTTAACACTTGCTGTACCAACAGACAGATTTATTTAAGCAGCCCACACACGGACAGATTTAACATTTAAGGCCGTCTGAAAGTGAACAATCAAATTCTGCTGGCAGAATCCGATTGCTCAGATGGCCTTTTTTGTTTTTTCAGTCTAATGGACTAAAGTACGTAGCCAACTTCAACCTTATCGATCGTTTCATCGATCTGAGATTGCAGGCCAGGCGGACTTTGGTGTGTGGCTTTTTTTATATCAGATCGCCAAATTGACGTGGGATAAGGGCAGGCTGATGATGATGATCGCCAAATTTACGCCGCCCGCCTGATGGAAAGCCGTTGCAACGTCTGGCGATTGTGGGTGACTCTCATAGTAAGCAATATGTACTAGAGTAGCCCTCAACTTGGCGACCTAGTGATGTGCTTATGATCTTTTGGTGTGTGGGCATTATTTTCTTGTTATGGCTAAAGCTCTGTTCATACCTCTCGGATGTCCGCGCATAGACAGTAGACTTGTGATCTCTCATTAGCCGATTCATGAAACTACCAATGAGAGTTTTGCGACTGAGTGGACTCGACCAATGAGAGATCGCAAGTCTATGCGCGGACATCTGAAAGGTATGAACAGAGCTTAAAGTGATGCAAGACGGCAGAGAAGAATGACAGTTTACAACAAGCTATACTGGAGGAGTATTACCATACGTAGGAAAAAAATCATCGTAATGTATTAATTAATCACTTTCAGTCACAGCTTGCCCACAGCATGGGCGAGCTAGAGTGTAAAAGGGGGATGATTCTTAATTGTGATGTGTCAGTCTAGGCGAGCAAGAGAAAATCTCTAATAGTGTAGACATAGGTACTCCCAATACGATATGGCCATAACTGCTCCATAGCAGTCTGTCCATACCGACACAACCTGCCGCAAGGGGCAATCTAGGGCCCATGCCCTAGATTGCCCCTTGCGGCAGGTTGTGTCGGTATTGTAATACGGGATACCGAAATTCATGTGGTAGTTAGCCGCTGTACATGAGCCAGGCACAACGCTATGCAGTTGAAATTGTGGCAACCCTACTTCATGAATTATTGATTATTGATTTGCCATTAATTTTACATCTCGTAAGCTGCCATTTTATTACAATTGCCATTTTATTACAATAAGTTATTAATAGCTGCAGGTGAGAATTAGTGATGACCTTCTTTTTGGAGTAATAAGTACACCTGCTTGAAGTGCTAACATGACTGCGACTGGGACCTTGAATCAGTACTTATTATTATTGGAGCGTTTATTCAGAACCTCAGAAGCAACCTCATTAGCATTGCTACTTGATCTTCACGATGACCATGTTTACAATAAAAACCTAACATCAACCGACATTGCTAGATGCGTAGGAGCCAACTGTACAGATCCTTTAGACGAGATTGTTACTGCACACTTATTATGTGTAAAAGTAAGTCCATTTCTTTTTTAATTAAGTTTTATAATTGATCGTAATACTATGGTCATATTTATCCTAGTATTTAAAAGTTTTGATACGCTATTCGCTATTTTAGCTATATTATGTATATCGCATTTGGCGAGCCTTGCCTCTTACACAGTTAAAAATGTAAAATAATAAATACTAATATTAACAATAGCAAATGCGAGTTACTAGTTAACCCCACCTAAAGAAAACTACTAGTAAGGTAGGTGCTCGCCGTTGGGTGTGGTTGCGTGTGGTGGTGGCAAACAAAAATAATGATTAATAATAACTTTATATAGGTAACTGTACTTCTGAGATATTCATTCTTCATTGAAAATCTGTATCTATAGTCTTTCCATCCAATTCGTATACCTATAAATTATAGATGGAGTAGAGGCGCAATGCGCAGGTGCAAAAAAAATCAATAAATAGAGGGAATATCCATTGTCTCTGTAACGCCAGAAATTTAAAAAAAAATCTACTATTCTGAAAACAGTTAAAAACAGCTAAGTTCTATTTTAACTGTTAACATTTTACTACACAGTATAATAATAAATAAAACCATGTTTTAAAATAAAATACCATTATTAAAAATCACCACACACCATCCATAACAATGTCCAGCTTTGGACAATAGGGCAATGTACATTTATACTATACTTCACTATACAATAACATTCGCTCGACTAAAATCGATAAAAATATATTTCATTCAATTGATTGAATTGAATTTTTGGAAGTGTTGCCAACTATACGGATTTATCCGTATGTATACGGATTTTTAATGTCACATAAGGATAACTTTCAGATACGGATTTCATACGGATAAATGCAGAACACAAAATCATGTCTACAGGTTGCCTATATCTCTATGTCTACAGGCCACCACGCGCGTCACTACGCTCGTGGCGATAATTTGCCATTTTGATATCATAATTATAAAACGGCGGCATTCTTTAAGATAAAGGTGTTTCTGTACATACACTCCACTATTTATTTCTTCTGTGCTTATGGCAACAATCGACTAAGTTGAAATTGTTAACGGTAAGTCCTGAAAATCTTACATGGTAATCTATAATGAAAATTACACAATTCATCTTCTTAACTTAATATATAACTAAGTTACTTTCTCGCTGTCTGTCTGTCTTATACATAGGGACAGACAGATTAGATCAGCTTAGATCTTTAAAACTACGCAGCGAATATTGATGCGGTTTTCACCAATGGATAAAAAGATTTTAGCATATTATTTTTCAAGCTGGCGAAACCGCGAATACCCGTTAGTTAGTTAAAAAATAAGAAAAATACACAAATCATAAATTAATTAAGTAGGTACTTAAGTATGTTCATATTCACAATTTTTGGCATAGCCAAACATCCCACTATTCCCATTATAATACTATAATTTCATTCATTATTAGAACTTTCCGATGTAAATCAAAAGAATTTATTTTTTTCGGACATTCCAAAAAAGTACCTGTCGGAGAACCATACCATTTTTTTTAAATTCCGTTGCCATGCGTCTCTGGTTTACACGCAGAAGGTAATTCCAGTGGCGGGGAGAACAATACCTAGTCTTGCCATAAATATTGTAAGAAAGAATTTTTTTTTCTATTGCAAATAACATTTATTACTTTTTCAATGTGTTAGTTTAGTACATTAATATAAAACAATTTAAAATATAAAAAGCTTTTAACGTTGAGGCCAGTTATCAATAGAAGCACGCACTCTTTCCATGGGAAAATTCTTCACTGCCAATCGTATGGATTGTTTTAGGGACTCCAAAATAATCATGGCGTTTAGAGCAAGCCGTACTCTCTAAAACTGACCATAAATCATAATCCAGCGGATTAGTATCGGGACCAGACGACGGCCAGTTTTCAGCTCGAAGTCGGAAACGTTTCATTCCAACCAAGACTGCGTGGACCAAGATTCCCGACCCAACGCCGAGTCTTGCTGGAAGGACCATTCTTGGTTATTGAACATGGTGTTGTTAAGGGGCTTAACTAGCATGGTATCCTGATACACTTGAATATTTTGATGTATTTTTCACAAAAGTATGGTTCAGTCTCTGCTTCATAGCTAACACCCCACCAAACCATCCCTCAAGTCGGATAATGCCCTCGTTGCACTGAACAATTGGGAAGCTTCCTTAGAGCTTTGAAATACGGTCATTATGTTTGTTAAAATGTTGCTCAATTGTAAAAAAAATCTCTTTCGTAAACAATATTTTTCTGTGACCTCCCTCTACGCACCGCTTCAGTAGTTGTTTCGATTTTACCACCCTATTCTTTTATAAATTATCAGTTAAGAATGGACCAGTGCGCCTCTTATAGGCTGCAAGTCCTAAGTCATCTTTTAAAATACGCGACATGGTGCTATCTTAATCTCCCGAGATAAAATCTTTTGCTTTCGTACAGGATTTCTTTGAATTCTTGCCCTTACTGCTTTGACCACCTTTTACGTACGAACACTACGTGGACGGCCAGATCTTTTTCTGTCACAAGCAGATGAGGTCTCATTGTACCTATTAAAAGCCCGGTACACAATCATTTGGCTAATACCAAGCGTATGGAGCGTTTTAAAAATGGCATTTGGCTCCATACCTACTTTGTGTAATGCAATCATAGCGATTCGGTTCTCTTTATCACCCCACTCCATTTTAATATCGCAAAATAAAATATTTTACAATGTATTGGCACCAAATTAAGAAAACACAATAAAAAATCATATAATGACAGGTTCCAAATTCAAATGTACTATTTTGTTTATTTTTAATTGTAACAGTATTTATGGCCAGACTAAGTATTTACTGCGATAAATAAATTAGTTACGCATATGCTTAACATCAAATTCATATTATTATTCAACATCTAAAACTAAATAAAATATTCTCAAAAATATAATTAACACAAAAGTGATTTTAACTAATAAGGAAATACAATTTTGGTTGTTGTCATTTATAAATAAGTAACTAGCTGTAACGGCGAACTTCGTACTGCATTAATTTTTCTTATGTTCCGCACAACTTCTTTTTCTTTTTCAAAATATCCTTCTTCTGATAATAACGAACACAACAAAAAAAGTATTAGCGAAATCGGTCCAGCCGTTCTCGAAAAAGACAATTGCATGGGTAAGTTAATCTAATAAACGTAAATATGTACTTAATAAAGTATTTTGTGCGATTTTTGTTAATGAAATGTAATTGAAAAATTATATACACAAAAACTTTCCTCGAGAACGACTCTATCCATTAGTAAAAACCGCATTAAAATCCGTAGTTGTTCCGTAGTTTTAAAGATCTACGCATACGATTTTGTTTATAATATGTAGTGATAGTGATGATATAATATATCTTAGACATACTTACGGAATTTATACGGATTTTTAAGGACCCAGCAGATTTAATTTCTTTTCGGGTCAAAGAGTATTATAATCAAGTCACTACACTACGAGACTGACTACGTTTACAATAAGTACGTTTAATCGGGTTGGCATTTGGCAACACAGAGACCGTCTCGCGAGGACAAAATAAATATAATTAATTTAATTATACATATTATTATTATATGAATGTACATATATACGTAAATTATAAAGCCAAATAAAATAAATAAATATGAATGAAAAATATCAATATCTAATTGGGAATCGTTAATTTACCTATCAAGATGTCAGTTACCGGCGGCACCCTAAATCAGTACATACAATTTGTGGAGCGTATGTTTAGGACTTCCCAGGGGAATATACTTTCTCGTTTGATATCTTTACGCGATGAACATGTACTGAATAGAAATTTGAGTGGATCCAGTGATATTGCCAGCCTTGTGGAAGGAAACTGCGTGTCTCCATTGGATGAAATAATAATCACTCATCTATTATGTGTTAAAGTAAGTCTTTAACTTAACTTAGTTCTCAAATTTCTTGAATTAAATTTTATTTCCGTGCATTGCGGTCAAAGGAATTTGAGAACTGCCTACAGTCATACCATAGAAAATGAACTTAAAATTTACCTAATTGCATAGAATATAAGTTTCTTTTCAAATTATCTGGTGACTTAGTATTACCTATAATTATGCCCTTTTGTAACCTTTCTATTTGTCTCTATTATAGGCACTACTATCTCACAACTTTATTGAAGCTTACAACCGCCAGAGTGAATGTGTATCATGTGTTGTAAAGCTTCTGCAATCACAGAAAGAGGTTAACTGGGGCCTGCCAGTGATGTACACTGTATGTCTCGACTTAAGACTGGTTGCACAAAAAGCTGATTCAGTTTCTAGCACTGGTGGGTATGTTTAACTTTCTATAACAGGATAAGATAATTAACTACATTCCATACATGATAACTTGAGACCTGAGCACTATACTATGAAGTCTCATACCACTCAGGTCTCAACTGATCTCACACGGGTTATAAGTATGTAAACTGATTAGAAACATTTTAGCTGTAACATTTAAAACTGTACTTTTTAATTTCAGCTTCACAAGGCAAGATCTTGGAAAAAGCAGCTGAGAGCTTACTTGCATGCTTCAGAGTTTGTGCAGCAGATAACAGAGCTTCCGATGTTAATACTAAGAAACTGGGAATGTTGAACCTTGTAAATCAGCTACTTAAGATTTACTTTCGTATAGACAAGATCCAATTATGCAAACCATTGATTCGTGCTATTGATTCATCACCGTTTAAGGATCAGTTTCCAATCGCTCAACAAGTTACTTACAAATATTTCGTTGGGCGTAAAGCTATGTTTGATTCTGATTATCGCGCTGCAGATGAATATTTAACTTTTGCATTCGAGAGATGTCATAAGGATAATATTAAAAACAAACGACAAATCCTTACTTACTTAGTGCCAGTGAAAATGCTTCTTGGTCTAATGCCAGCTAAACGGGTACTAGAAAAATATAATCTGATGGAGTTTTGGCAACTTGTGTGTGCTGTAAAAGATGGTAACATTAGAGGAATAGACCAAGTGATGGACGAACACGATAGCTTTTTCAAGAATGCGGGGATTTATTTGATTGTGGAGAAGTTGAAAATAATTGCACGCAGGAATTTGTTTAGAAAAGTGACTATTAACGAGAGACAGATTCAAGAGGACCAATCAAAGGCACATCAAATAGATATTGCAAAGTTTCAAGCAGCTTTACAGCTGATGGGTGAGGAAGATGTGGATGCTGATGAAACCCAATGTATTGCATCGCATTTGATATTTCATAATATTATCAAAGGATATATCTCTTATCAACATAAGATGTTAGTAGTAAGTAAGAAGAATCCATTTCCACCACTTTCCAGTTTTGATATTACAATTGTTTAAAATTACTTATACATATTTGTTTTTGAGTTTAATTTTCTATACCACCTAAGCGTAAAATGTAGACAGTGAAACTATGGAATATTGTAACGAAAGGGTGTATATTTGTAATACGCCATGTATAATGTCAAATCTTTGTTGTGTCGGATCATATCTGCTATAATTTATTAACAAGAAACCAATAATTTTTAAATCTGCCTTCGGTTGACTGCTCAGTCCTGCATTTCAATTATTTAGCCAACTAATTAATCTTGGTTGTTACCCTGAATCTTTACACCTACCCTCTACCCTTTACCATCATTACCAACTTGAGGAGAACCTCGCCTCAATGGTAGGTATTGGTGCATGGCTAGTAGACGTCGTTTCCCAAGTACCTACCTATGCGGCCGATTGTCATACGATCATAAAGTGTATAATATACATTTCGGAACGTATTTGCAAGACTTCTGCAAGTTCTTGATGCAGGTTTTGTACGTGTCTCTGGTGAAATAAGAATCTGGCTCTGGTGAAATGCTACTAAGCCTTCTCCACACACCCCCTGGAGGTACCGTCTCAAGCATCTAGTATATCTAGCCAGTTGATGTTCTAGTAACGAGTGTTGGATAGCCTAGCCTAAAATACCATGCTGATGAAACAATCTCTAAATATACACCTTGACAAACTACAGTATAGGCAATATGGTCTTAGAACTCTAGCCTGTCCCATAAATGAGCAAATTCACAAAAAAATTAATACAATACCTATGTGAAAGTGGACGTTAGTGTTCGAGATTGTATAAAAACGCCTTCTCGGTTGTCCATTGCACAGTGGGTACTTTTGGGACGGAAACGCTGCGGCTCGAGTTGTATTGTGCCTGATTCTCAGGGAAGCAAAGATACCAAATTCGGACAGGTCCGTTTATGAGATTTGATGTTTAATACTTGGCTACTACTAATTTTACATGTAAAAATTATTCAACTTTGTAAAAATAAACCGCCTTGTTAAAATACGATAGCAACACTTTTGAAGTATGTATGGCGGTATGAATAATATCTTCTTCGTATTTAAAAAAAATGTTTTAATAATGTTGTCAATTAATTGTGTGTCTAGTAGAAAGTATTTTTCGATGTTATTATTATAAATGTGTGGGTATTACCCGGAACACAAGGTAGGACATTACAATGTATACTTTAAGGTACTTTTAAGACTGCAACGTCTTCAGTAGGTACAAAGTGCCTAAAAGTGTCAATATCGTGCCAAATTTTCTAATTTAATACTAACGTCTTAGAACTTCGACAATTTAGGTACCTACTACTAGTTTGAGGACGTTGTTGATGTCAGTAGGTACTAGGTACTTCATACAAGATGATCATCATTGCCTCTGAAGGTGCTAGAACAAAACTGATGATTTAGTTTGATCATAATGACTAATAAGGCTTCTAATGAATCTTCCATACTTTTTACGTTTTCGTAAACTTTTTTATAAATTATGTAGATCTTCTATTTCACGAAATTCGTTTGGCCCTCGACTGTGCCTCGGTCTATGCTTACGTTACTAAGTATGGCGTGCAGTTAAAAGCATAAATATTTTTTTCCGTGGCGACTCGGGTCGCTACTACTAATACTACTAATACTAGGGGCAATCTCGGGTGTAAAACTGGGATTGTGATGTGTGTACGCAAGCAGGGGAAATTTTATAGTAGTGTAGAGTCACTACCAATATCACTACTTCCGTCATACACGTTAGATTGCCCCTGCGGCAGATGTGACGCACTTCGTGAGATAGAAATAGGTACTAAGACTTATAAAACGTCGTCATTAAATGTCTTCACTGTTGTAGTTGTAGCAGGGTGTAGTAGTGTTTTTTTTCAGTTTATTCGTAATAAAGTAGGTACCCTTAAATTATAGGTGTTATTTTGTCTATGTAAAAATAAAAACGCACAAGTAAATTCTGATGTAAGTGCAAGTGCTAGAGTCAAGTAAGTAATAAATGTTTTAAACCTACCTACCTGTATTTCGTTTTTTTTTTAACTTTCGCGTTTCATAATCTATATTTTACTTTTAACACGGGAATTAACACGTTTCGACCTGGTTACACCGGCTGTGGTCAGTGACTTCGGGTGTCTTGTAACCTGATCGAAACGTCAGGCAATAAAAGGTAACCTATACGAATCTACGCTGTATTTTGTGTGTTAATACCCGTGTTAAAAGTTTTTTAAAGGTAAGTATAGTTCGCAAATCGTAAGCTGAGCTTTGTATTTGAGTGAGTGCACGTACGTCAACGTATAATGAGACTTTGTTTTACACACACACGTGTTGTACACACAGCTTTTTTACTCTACTTTTCGTGATCACTCACACATCAAAGCTCAGCTTAGGCCTTGCGAACTATACCTACCTGTTTTTCTTTTCTATATTAATTAGATCCTGGAACGTGTAACCAACAGTTACTGGCAAGTGTATGTAGACAGTGTTATTTGAGAAACGTCTTGTTGTGATCATAATCTTTATAAAAAGAATCCTTGTTTCAAATGGTAAGTTCAGTATATTGAGATTTGAGAACAACTTTCCTGTTTCCCTCGTTTTTTATTGGGTAACACTATAGAACGTTCAACAGAAAAAAAATTGCGTAAAAACGTTATGGAACCTGGAAAAATGAAACCATCTACTAGGCTCCATCCCCTGAGAGCCCCTGCTTAGTTTCCCTGGGGAATTCATTTGGATATTTTATCCATAGCGATCCCCTAGTAACTACGGGTACGACAAAAGGTTAAGGACATGAAATGAAACTAGAATGCCTATAAATATTTTGTTTTTTATTAAATCCACAATATATTTCAAAGAATAATATAAAGGTAATAAATTTCACGAGCACATATTGCAAGTACTGTTCAAGTTGGCTACTCGCTCGTCTACGAGCATTCTTGAACAATTCTTACTTCACTTGTACGAGGCCCGTGATCAGAAGCGAGCTATGCACTGCGGAGTGAAGAAAGTTTAGGTATTACTACTCACCAAACTTTTTGACAACTACGACTACGAAAAAGAGTTTGAAGCGTTCGAATGCTGATGGCTCAGATAAAATATGGGTTTTGCATTCTAACGACATGAGTTATCTACATCTCCGGTCTCTACACTATTGCCTGAGCACACTTTTAAAAGTCCTTTAACACACACTTTTTGAATACCTACCTAGGTAGGTAGGTAGCTACTTATTTTTGTTCAATTTAAAAGAACTAAGTAGGTACCTACGCGAGTACCTAGGTACTACCTAACTCTATCAAGTTCTCAAGGCTCTCGCAAGTCCCGTGGTGAAAAAGTTTGGAGAAATATATAATAAGGTAATGTAACTCTAAAGGTACGCTTCTAGCCACATAAGTAAGTTTACGGTTATTTATAGCATATTAACAATAAATAGATACCTACTTATCTTAACACAGATACCTACGTCTTACACTTAATATATATTTTGTGATTTTAAAATAGAAACTATTAGGTACGTATTCATTTGAAAGTGTTACAATGCTCGATTTCGTGTTGATTTGTGAATTATTATATTCTTTAAATTAGTTTCAATAATCTAGGTGTTTAATGAAAATGCTAGGTGTTATCACCTAGGTATCTGGAATTGGCATACGTGTCTATCTAATTTGATGTAGGTGAGGTGGTGTAAGAATGTATTGTGGTACCTGGTGTATGTTCATTGACAAGGCACAATAGGCTTGCCCTCTACGTGAGACCAACCGGACCATAAAAAAGGCGAATGTGGGTGTGAATTCCTCTGCTTACCCGCTCGGGGATATAGGCGTGATTAGAGTATATATGTACTTGTGTATTTTGGTAACTTCAAGATATGTTGTGTACACCTTTATGATGTCTGATATGCATTTCCCGATGAACCTTCATGAATTTATTAAGCTCATATTCTTTCTACCAAGGAAGACATTATTTTCAAATGACAACACAAAATCGCTCATTGCACGTGAAGATTTGGTAGAAAAATATTAAGGAATATTTACTAAATATATATTTTCAATATTTATTTTGGTATATTAAATTTAGCGCTTACTTAAACTTATAGATAATATTCATCTACTTACGATAAAATAAGCTGACAAGAAAGTTTTACATTGAAAGCTAATACTTTTATTTTTTAAAGTTTTTGATTGTAAATACAATTTGAAGTCTCTTTAAAAAAACCTAAAGATCTGACAAGATTATGAAAAAAAAATAACTTCAGGTACAGAACACAAGTCTTTTAGACTTGGATCTTGTTAAACAATGAAATAAATCTTTTATGATCCTTATCAATATGCCTAGCTAGGCCTTCTTACAATATTATGTAGATATCATTATTATAATGAATTGTCTTATAAATGTAGTAATTTTTCAGTTTTCAGGCAACTTTTAGTTACGCTTTAAATTTTTGAGATGTTTAAAACTGGTATAGCCATATTCCATAAATTAGTTACTTACATAATATTAGACATACATAATATAATAAATAGTTACCCGCCATACAGGTCAGGTAATAAAGCATATTCAAATTTAAAATGTAACTTTGTATGTAAATACAACACCTTATAAATAGAGCTACTTACTGAAACATTAAAGAATAAAAGATGATAGATTTAAATAGGGGGAAATATTTTGTACCTTATAAAACATCTATTACTTACATTAATAAATAATATACTTTGATACTGATTAATAATTACGAAAAATAGGATACTGTTAGATAACTTTACTTTCTACCTACTTAAATAGTTGCCATTGTCTCATAGTTGATTTCAACTACGTGTTGTTTATTTTCTACCATGTTATGATATTTTTTTTTAAATACATCTGTTATTTGTTAGACAATGATAGTGTCAAAGCCCTACTTCTTGCATCCTACCCAAGTTGTTAACCAACGACTGGGGCAGGGTGTAAGAAGAACCTGACTTTATTTTGTCGAAAGAGAAAGGATAAAATAATTATTTTGTTCTTTTTGTCAATTTCCTACTAAAAACTGCCACAATTTACCGATTTTTGAGTTTAGTCTGTAGTCAAATTAAGAATTTCGTTCAGAATATTTGGCCTTAAGATTGCATTTACTTATGATCCCAATTCGGCTCGAATCCAAAGCCCCATAATGTACGTTACAGTGTGATAGTTCGTGGTTAATCGTAAAGTTTAATTTCTCTCGCCATATGTGTATTTGCGCTGCGGTAGACCTTTAAGAAGTTCGTCCTTGAATGCCGCCAGGACAGCTCGAGACATGTCTGGTTCATTTGGGTTCGGCCTGAAGTATTGTGACATTCGCCTGCAATACATAGAATTAAACCTTAAACGAGTTTAAGGATTCAGAGTTCGTTTTCCTAAATAGCTACCTGATTAGAAGGTGGAAGGAATTTTATGTGAGTAGTATTGGTTTAGTGGGTTGGAAATCTGTTCAGAGATGTGTGGTCGATCAATCTTGCGTAAAACCACTTTGGTGTATGTTATTCTTATTGGAATTATTTTTGGTAGTAATAGGTATGCCATGCCCCATGGGTAGGTTACAGTTTAAAAAGTATTTTTACCTGTTAGTTGGGTAAGAAAGCCCATCATGTGACTGTAGCATTTCTGGATGGTCCGCAATAGTGTCCGTCAACGCAGCAATCATGACATCTGAAATGAAGAATAGATCAGAGGATTAATTAATATTTAACTGAAAATACAACTAACCATCTCCGCAGTTACTTCAGTTCGGCAGACTAATTAGAAAATACAGGACAACTAGACGCCTACATTTCGCTTCGGATCTTTTTGGTTCCATACACGTAATACTCGACCAGCCATAACCGCGGAAGCTTCGTCCGTTGATCGCCAGGTGCAACAATTGCAGATAGAACATATATGGCACCGGTAATATTAGTCCGATTGAGAGGATACCAAGGGAATTTAATAATTACCTAGAACCTTCTTCTCAATAGAGCGCGACATCTGTCCCTTTTCCGCTTCTACCTCCAAGAAGGTCATGAACTGCTGCGTGGCCGCGCGAGCAGCTGCCGGGTCTTGGAAAAGGGACTGTGAAAACATCATCTGCAAACGCATATGATCATTAAAACATAGTTTATAGTTTCGATTGTCGAGACTTGTTTGAATTTAACACACGCATATCACGCCTATATCCTTGAAAGGATAGGCAGAGGCGCATTACACACCTAAAATTTGCCAGTATTTTTAGTCCCACGTAATAGGGCGCAAGCCTATTGTCGTCATCGGGCAATCTAGAAAGTGGGTTATGTCCAAAATGGCCTAATTAATTTCATAAAATAAGCAGCTATATTATAATTTTGAAAACTAAATTTGAAACCCGTTGCCTTGCGATGAAATGTTGATGAAAGGCAACAAAATCTTACGTGTCAGCCGCTGTGGCACAGCCAATTGAAGTCCTGGACGTCTCGGACTGGCTTTTAACTTAACAACAGCATAATATCAAGTCTTTATTTCAAAAGAGGTAGATAGCCGGGACCCCCCCATGGGACCTGGAAGCGAGAGCCCTTGCGCCATTGGAACAATGACGCAAGGGCTCTCGCTTCCAGGTCCCATGGGGGGGTCCCGGCTATCTACCTCTTTTGAAATAAAGATATAAATAAAGAATAATAATAATATAAGAATAAAGGCGCTGGAGCGGGACCACAGGCCTGCGTCTCGAGAAATCGAGGACTAGCGGTCCCAACTCCACCAGGATCTCATGGAGTCATGGAGGGTGCGACTTGAGCAACCCAAGTGGGGTACTACCATCATCGCGGCGGTGAGACCGATCATGGACGATTGGCTGCAGAGGCAGCATGGTGCATGGCAGCATCTTAAGAAGTGGGCGACAATAACTGTGACACAGTTCTAAACTAATACGCTTATTGTCGTCCATAATAGCACTGTCTGTCACTTTCAGCGATAGGCCGCAATTTTCTCCATGTTTAAATGTCAATTATTGAAATAAAAAATTCAAATTCAAATTCAAAAAAAGCACGCAACCAGATTCACTCACTGACGCGGGATAAAACCCTACCACAACGACGCGGGATTCTCGTCCCGACCAAACACCCGCAGAGACCACAGAGGTGGTCAAAGTCCGCCGGGCGCCAATGGACATACCCTCTGCTAGTAACCAGAGACGCCCGGCAACGGACGTTAGAGCGGCCGTAGCGGAATTAAAAAAAAAAAGAGGTAGATACACTTTTATAGCATTCATATTCGCCAGTCACTGCTGTATTTTTAAAAGAGCTTCATCCGTCTGTACGGCGTGTGGACGGCGGTTAGTTGAGGATGACTACGGCCCTATCAATGTACTTATAGTAATAGTATTAATAGGTAGAAGGTACATTAAATAGAAATATAAACTTCACCAACAGTTACTTACAGAAAGAAAGATGCTCAGGTCAACCTAGTCAGTTTAAATGTAAAGATATATTGTAAAGATTGTAAATGTAAAGATGTATTATTTATTAAAACACTAAACTCTTCGTGGTGTATAATAGCGATAAACGTACCTTAGCGAGCTGGTAAATGATCTCTAGCGTGTACTCAGGGTATAGGGTATCAGCTGGCTTCAATCTTTCCATTATTTCGTCATATTCTTCCTCCGCATTCGTTTGACCGTCACGCTCATAGTCCGACGTCGCTCCTATAATGTACGGGAGCAATTCATGAACATGGTTGTATATGTAAAAAATAGTAAGCAATGTTTGCAGGAGTTTATGAATACCTACTACAAACATACCAAATCAAAGTAAACTGGTGTAAATAATGCAACAAAATTAAACATAGGTATACTTCCGGGCGCCACTGGAAATACCTTCTGCGTGCGTACCAGAGATGCCAGGCAACAGACGTGGGAGCGGCCGCAGCCTTAGGCCGCGTAATTAAAAAAAAATAAAGGTATACTTAGTTTTATCTTTGCTACTAGAACTCCACCACACTCGGCGGAATTCTCTATGAATTGATAGTTTTATATTGGCCAGATAGCTTTTCTATTGCCTTTAATGTATCGATAATTTTGTTATTACATACTTACATACATACTATAACGCCTATATACCTGAGAGGGTAGACAGATCCACATTTTGCCAGTAGGTTTTTATTTTTGTTTTTTCAATTTTATAGAGTAAATAAAACTTTCGAGAGAGAAGGTTTTGATCACTTACCCATATAGTTCATCTGGAACCTAGGTTCATACGTCCTCTTGAATAGTTCAGGTCGACGTTCATTTGAGACCGACAGTGAAGGGATCGGCGAATAGTTATTGTTCAACTCCCAGTTTTTTAACGCAAGGCCCCGCATGATGTCAGGGTTGTTTCCGAACGACTGGGAAACGGGACTGCGGTACTGATAGTCCTGAAAAATTTGAAATAATTTATTCAGTACGCAAGTTACCTATTGTTTATTCTCAGAGTATTTACTCCACTGTCAAGGACTTCTTTTTTATTTTTGCGGTCTGGGGCCATTCCATTGCCGGGCTCTCGGGTACACACCCTACGGAATAATTCTGTGGCGCCGGAGACAGCTTTGAGGTCGGGTTTTATTTCGCGTCGGTGAGTGAAAGCACGTGTATGTTTCTAGCCTGCTTTTGTAAGAACGGTGGGTTGCTAGGTCCCGATCATGGAAGTCGGTAGTCCTGTGCGTGACTGTCAAGGATGGGTTATGTTTTACGCGCATATCTTGTACCTATGTATGAATGCACGTAATATTCTTTTCATCTCTCATGCTCTGAAAGTGGGTCATTACTTACCTAATATGCGGGTTGAAAGTTATACATTTCGGCCCTAGGGCGGAAAAGTAAAAAAAAAATCATCAGCATATCTTGAGGCGATGGCATAAAACGTATACAGCCAAAGTTCGATAGTCAATACAACATTCTGGTTTTTGAATTATCATAAACAAAAAAAAGAGTTGGATTACAATAAAATAAAACGTAAATAGCACAAACAATAATTATTTGGACAGTTATACCTTAAAGGCGGTATGACCAAAAGACTTGCCTGCCCTGAAAAAAGTGCGAATGAAAAACAAAAACTAAAAAAAAAGGCGGGAAGTACAGTACTTGATACGTGATCAATCTCTATTGTTATATTTGTTTTATTTGACTTTTATTTGCTTGTCTCGTATTCGAAATGAAAAGTAGAGTGTTTAACTCGGGTGAAAACACCCATTTCTGATTCGAACTATTGGCTAAAATATCTCGTCAGAAATGGGATGCTTTCTTCCCTTGGTTAACAATCTACTATTATTACATCATATCTTTCAAACTCTGCACAGATTTACATGTTGCACACTTCTGGACTGAACATTTTTTTTTTCTTTTAAGTTATTAGCTCAGCTATTTTTACGCAATCGGATTTTTTTCAGTAAAGTTCGTCTACTGATCAGCAGGTCTTGCAGGTGAGGTTCTCTTGGGCTTTATACACCCGACACTCGTATAACTAAAGCCATTAACTCAGTAGAATTAAACCAAATGAGTTTCTATTAATAACTGCCGAGTTTATTTTTACTGTCGCTCGTAAATAATTGTTATTACACTTTTATACTTATGTGTAAAGTAGTTAGGGAATAGACGAGTTTGCCTCGGGTGTAAATAGGGTCCAAGATCCTAAAGGCCCAAAACTAACCTAACGTTTAGAACACCTGTCAATCAGCGAACGAGGTTGTATGTCATAGGTACAGTTCGCAAGGGATAAACGGAGCTTTGCATATGTGTAAGTGCAGTGTACACACAGCTACTAAAAGAGTTTTTTTTTTCGTGGTCTCTCTCTGGTTCCCATACTAGCATGGCAGTATGGAACTTTTATGAGAATATAGTTGTAAAATAAAATGACACAATTTATCTTGAAGATTCGTAGCAAAGAGCTACGACCGTAGCAGCTGTCGTAACATCGGGTGAAAGCTATAAAAAAAGTAAGACCACTTAAAGAAAGTTGCAAGTGGATGTATGATTTCCGGAGCTCTTCTCGGTACTCAAACAAATATAAAAATACTTGTTAATAAACAGTAATGTTAATTAGCAACTTTTTCTCAGAATCGGTAATTTTCTAACAAAAATATTACGTATCGTATTATATATATCGTAGTATACGTATTTTCAACGTTAAATAACTTTGAAACATCATTTTCATTATTAACATAACCTTTTCAATATTGTGTCTTGTATAATTTGTGAACCGACCATATTACAATGTTTAACATTTGTTCTCATATCGAAATAGTTGGAGTGTAAAATGTAAAGGTCAACAAGGGATAAAATGGATAAGTGATCTCGATATATCGAAGCAGATTTTTCAAACCATATTTATTAGCTTTCCATGGATGCGTGACCGGACTATACATACATACATTACGCCTATATGCACGTTACATTACGCCTACGAGTATATTCATGTAGGCAAAGATGGTTTAAACAACTTTACCATTAATTTTGTTTGTCCCACGTAACAGTGGGATTACCGGGCACTATAGAAATACCTTTTTTTTTAATGCGCAGCCCTGGGCCGTGGCCGATACTATGTCTATTGCCGTCTATAGAAAAACCTGGAAATACCATAACCACTTTAATGCAATAAGGACAGAATGTGTCAACTTCAGTATGCCTAATGTTAAGAAATATGATTTAAGCTTAGTTTCAAATAACGAAACTCTTTCATATTGGTGGAGTCAACAGTATTCTTAGATATAACTTTAGATAGTAAATTACAATGGAACTCAACTCCGCAGCTTTTGCTGTCTACAAAGTAAGACAGCTTACTGATATTAATACTGCTGGATTGGTCTATTTTAGCTACTTTCACAGTGTCATGTCTTATGGTATTTTGCTGTGGGGCAACGCTGTAGAAACCATTTTTATACTTCAAAAGCGAGCAATACGTTTTATCTACAGTTTAGGCGCTCGGGATTCGCTAACTACCAATTCTAATATGCAATCTCGATCAACTATTTTGCTTACGGGATTGATAATCGCGGCGGTGAGACCGATCATGGACGATTGGCTGCAGAGGCAGCATGGTGACTTCATCGTGGTGTCACTCCTGTTCCTGAACAGCCTGTTCTCTTTGAGACAGTCTTGATAATGCCTCGTGAGTAGGTGAAACATATGTTGCAAGTTAACCCATCAAAAACTTAGGCGATTGTGATACTTAGGTAGTTTCTTGGATGATATCACGCACAGATTTTACTCAATTGTCACAGATAATTTTTAATGGTACTCCTATTGACTTGAGTAGAAAGTAGTTAGAAATCTGGGTATTTACATAGATCGAACCTTATCCTGGGGGGTGCAACTACAAGAAGTTAGCCGCAAACTTTTTGCAGCGGGTGGGTCCTTGCGAAAATTGCGAAACTTTTTACCAACGGCTACTAAACAATGCCTGGTACAATCTCTGCTACTCCCCATCCTGGACTATGCGGATGTCAGCTATCTGGATCTCACTGAGGAGCAACTTAATAAACTTGAGCGGCTTCAAGGCTTCAAAGCATTCGTTTCATATTTGGATTACGCAAATATGATCCCAATTCGCCTTCGCCGTAACTCTCATATACTCTCTCTCCTTTACAACGTACTGTTCAATCCTTCTACTCCTCCTTATCTTAAAGAACGTTTTAAGTTCCTTAGTGACTCACATTCTAGGTGTCTGAGGTCATCGGAGAATTTGCTGTTGCAAATACCAGTGCATTCCACAAAATTCTATGATAGCTCTTTTACTGTTGAAGCCGCACGTTTGTGGAATGCACTGCCACTGCAGGTGAGACGCGCACAGTCACTGTCGTCCTTCAAGACCTTGTTGAGAGACCATTACTTATCGCTTGTCGTTTGATATTATGTTATGTTAATCCTGTATCCTATCCTCGTAAGTCTCACTTTTTTATTATTGTGTACACTACCCGTATAGTAAGTTTAAGTCTATTATTTTATATTGTTTCTCCTTTTCCATCCTAAGGTTGCCTGGAAGAAATCGCTGTCAGCGGTAAGGCCGCCCTTTGTACATGAAGCTGTAATTTGTTTCAATGTTGTTTTGTAATGTGGTGTACAAAAAATATTTTTTATGTTATGTTATGTTATGTTATAATTGTCGACGTTTATAATGTCTTCTATTTAGTTGTTTAAAAATTCAACATCATATTTTCCATTGTCTTTCGCATCATGGACTTTCGCCAGGTAACCTGAAGCAAGAAAGAGCCTGACTCCATTCAGAAACATAAATTAGTCCTTTTTTTCTTTACTTTATCAAGTTTAAAAAATATTATCTTTGTTGTATTAATATTTCACAAAAGAGTATTTATTTACCTCCAAAAGTTTTACTTGGAGATGCTAAAATTAATAAAAAAGTTCCAAAGTTAACAAATATTCCAAGACCTTTTCAAGTATCTGGAATATTAAATTGTATACAAAGATTTGTTGCTAAAGCAATTAAGTGAATCAAATATTTTCGAAGTTCTGACTGGTTAAGTGACGTTTATTTATCTTATTTTCGTAAATAGATTACGTCAGAGAGAGAATAAATCTTGTTTTAAAGGCTTATTGTGGCTACCCAATGACAAAATTAGACATTAGAGAAGGAAAGCTCTACACAAAGTCCTATACCACCCTTCTGGCCAGCGTGGTATATTTAGGCCCATGTCCCCTCTCTTTGATGGAGGCCAATGCCCAGCAGGGGGGGCGTCAAATGGGCTGATATGAGATGATGATAAATGACAAAATATCTGTGATTTGCGCACGTAATAAGTTTAATGTTAGTCAAAAGCTAATCGGAGATTTATGACCAAAATTTAAACTTTTCTTTTGATTCTGTACCTAAAGAGTAAAACGAGCCTATTACTAAGACTTTACTCTCCATGTGTCTGTCTCCAGACTATATCTACTGAACTGCGATAACGAAACGGTTGACATTTTAACAGATGATGTATTTCTCTTGCTGCTTTAAAAACAAATAGGTATTGAAAACAGAATAAATGTGTCTACCGTACAACACACACCACTTCTTCTTCGTCTGCTTACCATTTTTTGCTCGAAATTCAAAGATTACAAAATTTTATTAATTTATAAAAACACTTATAAAAGTTAAAATTAAAATAAAAAAAATCACGTCATACTTTGACACAAAAACCAACTTCAAATCACTGAAATGGGACCAAATTAAAAGTCGCGTGGACCCGCGCCGGGCAGGCGGGCACACGGCACGGACATCCGCGTCGGGAACCCGCGACGGGCTCCCGTCTATCGCAGCGACGCTAGTATAATTTTGATCGCGCGGGTGTACAGTCGAAATGGATTATTTATTGATATATTACTTGACCAAAAGACGACGACGTGAACAAAGGCGTCAGCCAATCAGCCCATATGTCACGTCTAGACTGTTGTGTGGAGAATTTGTACTAACTTATTTCAAAGACTGTACCAGCACGGCGCGTGCGACACGGATAACGGAGCGGCGCTCAATGATTTTGTAGAAACAGACCCGCTCGCGTGCTCCGTCGCGCGTACACGCGACGCGGGGCCCGCTGCCCGCGTCGCGTGCGACGGCTATCCGCCTCACGCAGCGCTGCTCTTGAAATTACATGAATCAAGCACGCGGAGCGGACACCCGCGACGGGAACCCGCTTAACGTAGCGAAGGGCCTAAAAAAACTTTACGTAACAAACATAAAAAAGGAAAATAATATCATATAGTAGAATTTGGAAGTCGGTTGCAAAAGGGTTATATATACAGGGTTACCTGGTAAGTCGTGCGAACCCCATTCAGGGGTGGTAGTTCCCACTATTTCTGACAAATTTCAGCTTGGACCCCTGCCCCCCTTACCAAGTACCGTATACCCCTATTACCAAGTATATTATACCTAATACTAATCAATACCTACCGCGGCATTAGCCTGTTCTAGGAGCATATTTCGCAGTTTCTCCTGTTGAGCCGTCTCCTCCGCCGCTTTCATGGTTTGTGCGTAATGGGCATGAAGGTAGTCGATATTGAATTTAATCTCTTGAAGGTAGTTTATTGCTTCTTCTTTTGTCATCTGCAAAAATTAACTTACTAACAAAGTACTAAAAATCCTAATTAAAAATAATAGAATATTATTTGTAAAATACCAGTTGCTACACGAAGTTTCGCCCTCTTTTATCCCTAGAACACAATAACATAACCGGCATAAAAAGTAACCTACTTGTGTAGGTAATTCTGTGTTTCAGTTTAATTATTTTTTTATCAGCAATTATTCGGTTTTGGCCATTATGGTTTAAAGATGAAGACAAAGGCACACACTTTCACCTGTATAGGTACTTTAATAGTGTGATACGTAAGTTTGGATTTTAGGTTGTCTCCCATAACATGTTATTATGTCAGACCACTTGCTGGTGAGATTAGCTGGGGGGTCTAAAATCGTGTATCCCAATGTACCTTACCTTACTCTAGTTTCATTCTATGGTTTCAGTTCAATAATTACTTAAGACATAAGACACCAGTCTTTATTTCGAATTATTGAAGCGTCCGTAAACTGGTTCAATGTTGCATTTCGCCAACCCCAGTTAACACACTACTGACGTGAACCCACCCCTAACACAAGTGAGTAGATTAGTTGGAGGGGTTAACAGGAATACTAGTAACTCATAAAAAACAAATGGCTCTTACCATTCCTTCAACAATAAAATCTTCAACAACAGCTGTTACTCCTCGCTCATCATTAGTCCAGAAAACGTACTCTGCCATATCTAGAGGAGTATACGGGACGCCAGAATACGTGGCGCTACGTTCAATCTATACAACAAAAAAAGGTCTTTAGGTATATCAAACTTATACGTAGGTCACACTATAAGTTTTGCGTAACTTAAAAAAAAACAACATGTTAAAACCAAAATATTATGTTTATTGCTTTTCAAAATACGCTCCTTTACATTTTAAACATTTTTCATGCGATCGAACCATTTTTTAGAACAGGAGGACCACAGATCTGACGGCATGTTTTCTACGTGCTGATTGAACGCTATCATTGCCTCTTCGGAGTTGGTAAAAGTGAAACCTCTCATCAAATCTTTGATTTTTGGGGAAAATACAGAAATCACAGGGTGCTAGGTCGGGGCTATGCGCAGGATGGGTGACGAGTTGTACTTTTTTGGAAGCTAAAATTGACTTTGTTTTGTTGGCCGTGTGTGAAGAAGCGTTGTCATGATGTAGGAGAACGCGGCTTTTGGGTCGTCTTTCGCGAACTTTTTCTAACACCCTTGGTAAACAAATGGTATAATACTCGGCACTCTTTTGATCTTCAAGTGGAATTGTACAGCTGGGACCCGTAGCTGAGAAAAAAACGCGATCATTTTTTTACCAGCGTTTCTCGCATGTCTCACTTTTGTTGGCTTGTTCTCATTTTCAAACATCCATTCACAATATTGCTGTTTTTTTTCGGGTTCAAAACAATAAATCCAAGTTTCATCTTCTGTGACAATGTCATAAATTTATTCATCATTAGAATGTCCGTGGTCGTACTTCAGTAGCAACTGTGAGCACCATTCCACGCGAGCCCGCTTCTGCTCCGCTGTCAATTCATGAGGGATCCAACGACAACAAAGTTTCCGAACTTTCAATTCTTCGTGTAAAATTTTCTGGATTTGACTCATACCAATCCCCAATTATAATAGTCCTCGAATTGTCTCATAGGTAATCCGCGGGTTTTCTTCAATTAACCGCTTAACAGTAGCCACATTATTTTCTTTGACGGCAGTTGAAGGCCGCCCTTCACGAAATTCGTCATGTAAAGAAACTCGACCTCTCTCAAATTCAGTAAACCATCGCCTCACGGTGCTCAAACAAGGTGCTTCTCTCCCAAAAGCATTTGAAAGACGAACGGCACAGTCTTGCGGAGAGAAAGAACTTTTAAATCTTTTCGACTTAATTCTATTTTCGTTGCATACGTAGAACTTTGAAATGTGATAAAAAACATTTGACAAATGATTTCCCGGCAATTTTTTTTTTATTACTAAGAAGGTTATAACGTTTAAAAAAAATATAACATTCGAAATTTAAATAGTTCCGATTAGCTAGAAGTGCAAAACTTTTAGTGTGGCCCATGTACTTACCTGTTTGTAATTAATACATTAAAAATCACCTAAATTCCGTACAAATATATGCAGATTGTACAAATATATGACCCGACCCGTGATTCGAACCCGGGATCTCTGAAATAGCTGTCCCACGCTGGTCGTTGGTTAAATCCACTACGTCACCGCGGCAGTCCAAGGGATACGGCAATGGGGATTTGAATGGAAATTACCACATAAAGAGAACATTTTTTGAATTTACACATAGGACAGATTTTATCTTCGCACTGTCTTCCTGTCGGAATTCTGAACGCAAAAACTATTCGACGAATATGATTCTATGATCTAACACACAATACCTTTAAGCATTTAGATGACGCGCGCTCGAAAGCCGTTTTTTTTTTTTTTTTTTTTTATATTTAGGTCGACAAATTGACGCCACTCGCCTGATGGTAAGCTCAGGCGACGTCTGGCAATTGAGGGCGACTCTCACAGTACACAGGAATACTATAGAGAGTGGCCCTCAACTTGACGACCCTGTAATGTGCCTCTTCACGCTTCGCTTAAAGAGCCCAGGGTTATATGTTGGAGGAAACACGTGCGCAGGCAGGGCGTTCCAAGCCACCATCGTTCGGCAGAGAAACGATCGTTTAAAACGCTTGGTTCTCGCGAAGACGGTTTCCACGGTATGAGGGTGACATCTCTGCCCGGCACGCGTTGTTCGAGATCGGAAGGGAGAGGGTGGGATCAGGTTGAAGAGCTCTTCAGAACACTCACCGTGGTAAATACGGTAGAACGCGGCCAAGGAAGCAATTGTTCGGCGCTGGGCTTTTTTTTTTTTTTTTAATTCCGCGGCCCAAGGCCGCGGCCGCTCTAACGTCCGTTGCCGGGCGTCCCTGGTTACTAGCAGAGGGTATGTCCAGTGGCGCCCGGCGGACTTTGACCACCTCTGTGGTCTCTGCGGGTGTTTGGTCGGGACGAGAATCCCGCGTCATTGGGGTCGGGTTTTATCCCGCGTCAGTGAGTGAATCTAGTTGCGTGATATGGGCCAAAGGCCCCGCAGCACGCAACCCTTCTAGCCTGCTTCTGTAAGGACGGTGGGTGGCGATCCCGCCGTCCTCAGGCCCCGATCATGGAGGACGATAGTCTTGGGCGTAGTCGCGTAGTCTGGGGCGGCCTGGCCGCCGACTACGGAACTCGGCGGGGAGGGTACGCTCCCTCTCCCTCCCGGCCGCCTCCTTCGCGAGCATGACTTGCTCGCAGAAGGACACGGCCGCGTTCCACCTACTCCCGCTGGATACCATGGCTTGAAGCATGGTCCCCAGCGAGAGGGTATCCACGCCCAGACCCACTACGAGGTCCCGGCGCTGACTCGCCCACGCTGAACACTCCACCAACGTGTGGAGTGCGGTGTCGTCGTCGGAAACCTCGCAGTGTTGACACCGGGGTGTGACCTCACGATGCATGCGAAACAGATAGCTACCGAAGCATCCATGCCCGGCAACCATCTGCGTCGCACGGTACGTGAGGTCACCATGCTGCCTCTGCAGCCAATCGTCCATGATCGGTCTCACCGCCGCGATGAAGATGGCACCCCCCTTGGGTTGCTCAAGTCGCACCCTCCATGACTCCATGAGATCCTGGCGGAGTTGGGACCGCTGGTCCTCGATTTCTCGAGACGCAGGCCTGTGGTCCCGCTCCAGCGCCTCCTTGCGCCATTGGAACAATGACGCAAGGGCTCTCGCTTCCAGGTCCCATGGAGGGGTCCCGGATAGGAGACATGCAGCCTCTCCGGAGATCGTGCGGTACCCCCGTACGGTTCTGACGGCCAAGGTTCTAAGTGGTCTGTTTAACAGAGTCACGTTCCCCTTGGCCGCCAACCTATCCGCCCATACGGGAGCCCTGTATAGGGCCATACTCCGCACGATCCCCAGGTACAGTCTCCTGCAGGAGGCGTTGGGTCCCTTTAGGTTGGGCATCAGTCGCGAAAGCGCGACCGATGCCTGCGTCACCTTGGGGACCAAACTTCGGAAATGTGGTCCGAAGTTCCATCGGCTATCAAGTACGATCCCTAGGTACTTCATCGAGGGCTTGATGCCGATGCTAACGCCTCCCACATTTATGCTGGAACCTTCTGGTGGACCGTTCCGAGGTCTGTGAAAACACAGAACCTCGGACTTGTGCAAGGCCACCTCCAGTCCCAGCTGCCGTATCCGACCCACGACTCGAGCAACACCCGTCGTGACCTTGAGTGCTGCCTCCTGGTACGTTGCACCCCGCGCCGTGACGAGGGTATCGTCAGCGTAGCACGTTACGCCGACACCCCTAGGCAACGCACCCCGCAGCACCCAGTCGTAGCCGATGCTCCACAGAAGCGGCCCCAGGACCGACCCCTGCGGAACACCGCACGACACATCTCGCCGAGCTGGCCCGAGCCAGCTGGGAAAAGCTATGGCCCTCTCCGAGAGATAGGCCCCGACAATACGACGGAGGTAGAGAGGCGTTTCGTGATACACGAGCGCCTCCCTAACGCAGCTCCATGGCAAGGTGTTGAACGCGTTGGCGATGTCAAGAGACACCGCCACCACCACCTTGCCCTGCGAGACTGCTTCCTCCGTCAGGCTCTTCACGCGCATGATCGCGCTCACGGTGGAGCGTCCCCGACGGAAACCGAACTGGTTATCCGCCAGGTCTGGCCCCACACTCGTGAGATGCTTGACGAGGCGTTCCGCGATAATTCGCTCAAAGAGCTTACACACCTCGTCGAGCAACACGATCGGCCGGTATCCGGACGGTGAGTCCACCGGCCGCCCCGCCTTACGGATCAGGACCAGTTTCCCCGTCCTCCACACTTTGGGAAACTGGCCCCTTTCGAGGCATGCGCTAAAGAGCCCCATCAGTCGAGACCCGAGTTCTTCGAGGGCCAGGACCCATGCACGGCCAGGAATGCCGTCGGGTCCGGGGGCAGTGATTTTCCGGCGTTTAAGCCGGAGTACTGCCGCACCTAGCTCCCCCACCCTGACTTCGGGTACGTCGTCTTCGTTGGTGCTATCCGCGTCGGGCAGAGACGGAGCCATGCACGGAGGGACGTGCTCCTCCGCGCTCGTCGGAAACAGGGAGCCCATGACCCGCTCCAGCTGCTGCGGCTGGAGACTCTGGGTCAGTGGGGGCGCCCTAGGTCGGAGTTTCTCCCTGACCTGTAGGTACGGGCGCCCCCATGGGTTCTGCTGCAGGGTCTCCAGGAGCTCCTCGCGGGCCGCCGTCTTGGCCCGCTTTATCGTCTCCTGGAGATTACCTTTAGCCTCCCTGTATGCCTGAAAAAGCTCCGCCTCTCGGGCTGCCGCGTCGTCTGGGCGGCGACGCCTCCGTCGAAACCTGGTGTACCGGCGGCGGGCGGAGATGCATGCTGCGCGCAGCTCTGCAATCTCCGGCGACCACCAGTACACCTGCTTCCTGGCCGGTCTGGGTGTAACCCTAGGCATCGCCGCATCACAGATTTGCGACATGGCTCTCCTGAACCACTCCGCCTCGGCATCCACATCGGCAGGCCGGTCCGGCGCCGGAATCCAGGCCTGCACGATGGATGCCTCCAGGAGAGCCTCCCGATCCAGATGGTGAAGTGCCCAACGCGGATCCGGGGGATTTGCCACCGGCTGTGGGAGGTCAGGTGGGGGGACGACATCGAACCGGATGTACCGATGATCCGAGTGCGTCTCCTCACCCTCCTCCACGCGCCAGCCTGTAATACGGCGGGCGAGGTCAGGGGATGCGAACGTTACGTCCACGATCGATTCCCCCCCCCCGCCGCCAAAAGGTGGCGACATTCCCCCGGTTGAGGACCTCAAGACCACGTGTTCTGGTCCAGTCCTCAAGAAGCCTCCACTTGTCCCTGGTTTCCCGGGAGCCCCACGCCTCACTCCAGGCGTTGAAGTCTCCCAGGAGCAGGACAGGGCGAGGACGGCACGCAGCGAAGACGACGTCGAGCTCAGTGAGCCATAGCTCAAACTGAGACTCGTCAATGTTCGGCGAGATGTAGGTGGCCACGACTGCCAACCCATCATAGTCCGCCGCAACACACCCGCGGCCCCTTGCAATGATCGCAAGGCGCGAGTTGTCTGCGGCGGACCCCCCAAAGATACAACAGGCCGAGCCGTCCTCGTCCACCGGGCTTCCCGGGTGGACGTAGTACGGCTCGGCGACCACGGCCAAGTTTATGGACCACTGCCGGATGCTCTGGTACAGAAGATCCTGAGCAGCACGGCAGTGGTTCAAATTCACTTGCAGGATACGGATACGGGCGTCAGACATTAATTGACGTCCATAACCGCATCCCGCCGCGAAGCAACTGGCCGCGCAAGGGCGGCACCCCCACCGCTCTCAGCGGACGGACGAGGTTTTGGCTTCGAGGCGGAGCAGGTTGTGCTGCCGACCCGGTGATCCGCGGTCTTGCCCTCCGCCTCGCATCTAAAGCAGCGAGGCGGGGCGTCACAGGCACTTGCCTTGTGACTGGGCCGGCTGCAGCGGAAGCACCGATCGCCCACGGTGACTTCCGCTGTACACTGCACTCCGACGTGCCCCACCACCATGCACCGGAAACTTCTGGTTTTCCGGGCACGAAGGAGGTGCACCTGCGCCTTTAGGAAGCCCCCTACGAGGAGGCTTCGTCCGTCCGCCACTTTCAGTGCCGCCGCGACGGGGCACTGGACGACTGTCATCCCGTGACCAGTGGAGCCGAAGGAGATATCTGAAGCCTTCACCTGGTCACGGGGGCAGCCGCCCGCCTCCACGACGGCGGAGACAACTTCCTCCGTCGTGGCCGCGTCATCCAGACCCGTGATGCGCAATGCGGCGCATTTGGTGGGTCTGGTGACGCGGACGGCTTCTTCGTCCAGCGCGACCCTAAGCTGAGCCGCTAGGGCGTCAGCTTTAGGGCCGCTGGAGGCGCCGGAGACCTCGAGGAGGCGAGCCCCGGTGCGTGTCGTCTTGCACCAGAGCCCCCCTTGTATTTCGAGGGCCGAGAGGTTGACTGAGGACTTCACGGTCCTCAGTACGTCGGCGTACCCCACCCCTTTCTCCACACCTACCGTCGTCACCGTAAGGACGACGGCGGTGGAGCGAGGGGGGCGGGGCCTCTTCGGCGCCTTCGCCGCGGCGGCTTTGGCCGCTTTCTTGGCAGCCTTCGTCTTCCTCTTCTTGGCTCCCACTACTTCCCATCCCTCCCGTCTGGAGGGATGTAAGGAAGCAACGGGAGCGACGTTAGAGGAAGACGAGGCTGCAGGGGTGCCACTCTTCTTACCGCGCCCCTTGGCCTTCCGCGCCTGGGCCGCGGTCTCGGCCGGCATCCGGTTCGCTGAAGCGGACGGGGGCGGAGCGGGGCGGCGGACAGCGGGTGTGCCGCTTGGACCCGGAGCGGGAGCACCGCCAACAGCCGCCGCGTATGAAAACGCGGGACGCGCTAGCGGAGGGCGGTACGCCCGGTCCTCCAGGACCGCGAGGCGCCTCTCGATCGCCGTCAGGACCTGCACCGTAGTCGGTACAGGCTTCGGCGGCGAGCCGGGCTCCAGGGTGGGCGCGGTCCTAGGCGCCGTCTTCGGCGTTGGTCCAGCCGTCAGAGGAGGAGGTGGCATGGGACCTGGAGGTGCCTTGACCGCTTTGGTCAACTCAGCGACCTCCCGACGGATATCTTCCATCTCCTTTCGGGAGGCAGTGAGCTCCACCTCCAGGCTCGCAACCTGCTTGCGGAGCTTCACCTCCTCCTCTGTGACGCTCCGCTCGAGGAGCTTGTCGAGGGAGGATTGGGCTTCATCCACCAGTGAAGCCACAATCTTCTTCCTCCCCGACATATTTTTACTCCCCCGCATGGCCGCGTTCATGCGGGAGAAGATACTCATTATCTCCCGCGCGGGCGGCACACCGATATCCCTGCGACTGCGCAGGGACGGGACAGATGACGGGGGTGGTGTTGGCGGGCGCATACGGTAGGCGCCGAGACGCGTGCGCACCGTCTTTACCGGCACCTCCTCCTCCGAATCGCTGGAGAGGAGGGACCCCCATCCAGAGCAACTAGTGCTCCGGTCGCGTGGCGGTCCCTCCTTCTCGAGGGTCCTCTTCTGCGAAGCAGAACGGCCCTTACCCTTCACACTACTGGGAGCTGACCCACCGTCAGTCCCAGCAGCAACATTTCCTTGGGGCGTCGACGTCGCGTTGCAACTAGGCGGCGCGACGCGAGCCCCCAAATCAAGAGGCATCGAATTCCGTGTTTCATGCGGTAGGTCGTCGGCTGAGACTGCCCGGGAAAGGGCAGTGTCAGTACCGGGGGTCTCGTCAGGCATATCCATGATAGCACAATTCATCGCAATGTTGGCCACTCAAGTCTCGATATCGACGTTCGGTCACCCAACTTGCCACTGCGTTACCGTGGTCAAGTTGGGGTCCAGGGCGGACGGCGAGGACGTAGTCGAATCTCTTGGGGCCCCGCCCCTCGGCGCTGGGCTAGCGGCTCAAGGCTTCCCGTTACCTCCGGACAGTCTATAATGCGAACAGCGCGTCGCTGCATAGCGTCGAGTGCGTCCAGCAAATACTTCGCGGAGCCGTCCCAGAGGTGAGAGCAGTATTCAACGCAGGGTCTAATCTGCGTTTTGTACAGCAGACACCTCTGGTGCGGTGTAAAGAATCGCTTTACCTTGTTCAGTATTCCTAGTTTCCGCGAAGCTAGCCCAATACATCTCTCAATGTATTTTGTGTTATTGAGCTCTCGACGAACGTCTATGCCAAGGATGTCTAGATTGTCCTTCATTGGTAATATTGCATTCTGAAGAGTGGGTAGGGGAAGGAAAGGGGATTTATTCGCTGTAAATGCACACGCCTGTGTTTTGTGGGCATTGAACTCGACCAAGTTCTCGGCACCCCATTGGGAGATAATGTCGAGGTTTCGGTCGAGATCACCCACGAGATGTCGTCTCTCCTCCTCTATCACAGATCGCCCCGCCGTCGGACGAACCGAGTAACTCCCGTGCAATGTACTGTCATCTGCATAGCAATGAATGTTCCCGAGGGAAAGCATATCATTGATATGCAGAAGAAAGAGAGTTGGTGACAGTACGGACCCCTGCGGTACTCCGGCATTCACTTGTAAAAAGCGAGAAGCCTGGCCATCGCAGAGGACCCGCACTCGGCGCTCGTTTAAAAAACTGGCAATCCAGCTACACAGTTGAGGAGGTAGACCATATGCCGGAAGCTTGGAAAGGACCGAAGCATGCCAGACCCTATCGAAAGCTTTGGCGATGTCCAGGCTAATAGCCAAGGACTCGCCGAACTTTTCCATAGCCTCACCCCATACATGCGTGACGAATGCCAGGAGGTCACCCGTTGATCGTTTTGGCCTGAAGCCATATTGCCGATCATTGATTAGCGAGTGATCCTCCAGGTATCGCATGAGCTGCTTATTAATAAGAAGCTCGAGCACCTTGCAAATGACTGAGGTGACAGCTATGGGTCGATAGTTGCCTGGATCGGATCGATCCCCTTTCTTGGGGATCGGTTGTACGTTCGCCTCCTTCCAGGCCTCCGGCACGAGGCCTGTAGAGTATGACAGGCGGTACAGACGCGTTAATACTGGAGACAACTCAGCAGCACATTTTCGTAGCACCACCGCCGGAATGCCGTCAGGGCCACTGGCTTTCCGCGTGTCGAGTGACCGCAGCACTGCCGGTACATCACATTGCCTGATAACAATATCAGGCATAGTGTGGCCACAGTTGGCGATGGCGGGGGGCTGCAGGCCACGGTCATCGACCCGGGAATTAGCCGCAAAGAGGTCTGCGAGCATGTCCGCCTTCTCTTGGGCTTTGTGAGCCAGTGATCCATCAGGAAAACGCAGTGGTGGCAGCGAGGGTTGGATAAAATTTGACTGTACGGCTTTGGCCAGTTGCCAGTATCCACGGCTGCCCGTGGGATGGGATGTGAGCTCCTGACCAAGCCGCGCGACGCGCTGGGCATCCGCTCTCTTGAAGGCCCTCTTGCTGAACCTAGTGGCCCGATTGTACGCTGCTTTGAGGCGGTTCACGTTCGGGTCACGTGCCGCCCGAGCCCTGACCCAGGCGCGATATGCCGACTGTTTTTTCTGGACAGCCTCGGCACATTCACGCCCGAACCAGGGGCGAGCTTTGCGGATGCTGGCAACATCAGTGAAAGGGATATAATATTCTATCCCTAGACTGATCTCGCCAGCAATGGCAGCAGCGCTATCCGAAGGCGCCTTCCCTACAAAGCAGTGCTGGCTCCACGGGACGGACGCAAAGTAATCGCGGAGACCGTCCCAGTCTGCCGACGAGTAGTGCCATAGTCGTCGAGTCATTTGTTCAGCACGAGCAGGCGGTGGCACTTGGAAGCTGGCGTGCACCACACAGTGGTCGGATGTGCCCAGTGGGGCGCGTACCGACACACTGTACTCGGCTGGGCGACTCGTCAGCAGTAGATCCAGCAAGGCGGGCGTGTGGTCTGACCTGTCAGGTATCCGGGTGATCCCCCGTACCATCTGGGTCAGCCCGTGGGAGAGAGCGAATGCATGGGCGGTTCGTCCCGCATGATCGGTCCTAAGGGACCCCAGCCACTCAACGTGATGACCGTTAAAGTCCCCCAGGAAAACCAGGTTAGCGTTCGGGAACCGCACCTGCGCATCGTCAGCCATCTCGCTGAGGTATTCGAAAAGCCTTGTTGTCCCAGTGTCCCCTGTGTGGGAGCGGTAGACGCACACGTAGATCTGGCTCATGGAGCCATGATCCACGTGCACCCAAAGGACGGAGTAGGAGGGGTTCTCCAGACAGCGCAACCGGCGGCAGCAAACATCCGCCCTAACGAACACGCACACCCCGGCTTTATCGCGGAATTGTTCCTCAATGATATAGCCCGGGTAACAGAGGTACGACGTGTCGTCAGGGCGGCGTATCTGTGTCTCCGTTAGGAACATCACAGAAGGCCGTGCCGACTCCAGGTGATGGTGGACGGTATCGAGGTTTGCATGGAGTCCGCGGATATTCGCGAACTCCACCTCAAACGAAGTCAACTTTGTGGGGTTTCTAGGGGCCGCTGTGTACCGTCTATTCTCTTGTTGCACTGTCATTGTGAAATATGGGGAAGCGTGAAGACAGGGCGATATTTGGTGCGACAGTAAATGACAAAGTGCAGAGGCTAGCTTCGTCTAGAACCGTGTGGTTAGGTCGGAGCCGACCCGCCGGACGGAAGGGCTCCCAAACCCCCCTGATGCAAGGCCGCCGCTACCCCACACCCGTTACCACCCGGAGCGGCGACCCCACAACAGGATTATGCGCAACATGTGGGGCAGCCTACTGGGGTGGTTGGTCCCAGGCGGGCCCCATGACTATGTTGCGGGCGGCCGCGGCAACGCCGTTGCTAAGGGTCTCCCTGGCCGGCGAATCGACCCACACCACCCACACTAGACTCCGCTTCGCCCCCACTGGACCCCTGCCTGCCGCACCATACACCGCCCCGGGCCCGGCAGTGCAGCTGCTGAACCCCTAACGCAACCCAGCCTGGGCTGGGTTACTTGGGGGCTTTAGCACAGCTGCACGGTGGTACCCCCCCGGACCAACACTGTTGTACCACCTGGTATCCACGTAGGGGCCAAAGCCACCACATGGGTACCGTAATATACGAACCTCGTCCGTTAATCAGCAGGTGCGCCACTAGCAGGTGAGGTCGCTGGGGCCCGATAGATGTAAGAAGGGCCCCTTTGCACCTAAAACCGTTGAACACACTTGATCCCACTTCTAACATAAGCACCTTTAGATTAGCTGGAGGGGTCAAACAAAGTGTTTCCAAGTATACGTACAATATGGGCTACTTCAAATGTGGTTTATTAAGGTTTTAAAAGGGTAGACTTGTCCTTCTATTCCTTTGGTTTTGCGATTAATTGTTACAGCTGCCTCGGTGGCGTAGTGGTATGGGTATGCGACTGCCGTCCCTGAGGTCCCAAGTTCGATTCCGGGTCGAATCAAATATTTGTGTGATCCACAATAATATTTGTTTCGGAGTTTGTGTGTATAATATGTATCTATTTAGAAATAAATATGTGTGTTTATCAGTCGTTTAGATCCCATAGCACAAGCTTATATTAGCTTAATTTGGGCTAGATGACATTGTGTGAGAATGTCGAAAAATAATTATTTTATTAAAGAAAACAACATGCTGGTCATTGAGTAGTTACGTTTTGTATGAAAGTACCTACAATTTATAAAAAACAAAACCTTTTTTTTATTTCATAATTGAAATCTGTATAGGAAATTTCTTATCACACTTAATGATGAAAGATCTCTTTCTCATACTCACTGTGTTCTTGGTTTGTTGAGGAAAGTCAGTATTGAATGCACGGCGTATTGCGGTGTGCGTGTTCAGTGGGTTATTGTTGGTTGATGACCCTGGTTGTATTAGACGAGCTGCTCCATGAAATACCTGTACATTATATAAGTAAATATTATAGAACCATCATAGAGGTTCCACTCTTGTACTACGTGACAAGTACATTATACTCGTAGCTTTTTGTAGAGTAGTCTATTCTCATGTATTTTTAATTTCACTATCACAATTTCTTATCTATAAAGCCACCCTTTTTGTATTCATTTTAAGGCAAGTGTGTTCGAGTACTAAAGTCTTACCTACCATTTGGCCCAATACATCTGAAACGTTGCGTCTCATCTTTTTGATATTATTACGTCATCATAATTTAAGAAATTAGTAGGCAATTATTCTTAAGCCGGTGTGCCTATTTTCGTTTCCATTGGATGACTGTTGCAAAAGGTCATATTTTATTTTTTACATGCTTTTATCAGCGTGTCGATAATGGTTATATACATACTATAGCTACGCCCACGTACCTTAGTAGTGGTTTCATCGCTAACTGCAGTAGTCGGAGCAGTGACGTCATGAACGCTGACGTGGCTTCCATCTTGTTCGACAACACGGTGTAAATCTTGCGAAGGGACGTCAAGTTGTGCGTGCGAGTGTACTCGTGGCTTCTCGTCGCCAACGGCATCTGCTGTTCCATGTGCTTCGAGACGTGAGACCAGTTCGCCGTTGGATTGAACTGCATCTAATGTTATGTAACAATGTTGTTGAAGTTATTAACCTCAATCTTTTGTTAATTATAATAATGACTAATGATAATGACTCGGTGCTCCTGCTGACAAACGGACGATGATCTGGCTGATATTGTCCCCGGAGGCGGAAATGGCAACCTGTTACGTGGGCTTAACGAAGTGACTGGCGTAACGGGGCGTAATAACCGCTCTGTCGTGCGTCTGTGTTCGGGGATATAAACGTGATTTGTGTGTACGTTAAAGCTTTTTGAAAAGGAAGGCATATTATTCAGTGCGGGATTATTTAATTTAAATTATATATTGTTAAAAAAATATATTTATATGCTTTTAGGACATCTCATCTGGAAATTGGACAGTTTTCACTGACATTTTATACACCCATAATTATTGACATTTATTTTTGGTAATTTGATACCATTTTGAAATTTTCACTGACATTTTATAGGTACTTACTTACATAATTATTGACATTTGTAATTCAATTTATTTTTTAATTTTGACATTTTTCTAATTTATTCTAATATGTATATGACATTATTGTATCGTCGGAAGTAAATGCCTGTATCATCTAGGATAACCTTGTAATAATTTACCTGTGTTTAGCAATAAATAAATGATTGATTGATTGATTAAATTGGCACAATAAACTTAAACTTAAAAAGATTTATTAATATAGGTTATAAAATAACACTTATTAACGTCAGCACATAAGAATTTACATTTAAAGCCAGATTCGCAAAGCAACGGGTGGAGCCAAAGAGAAAAGAACCTGGCAATAAAAACTCCAGGCCACTCTTTTTTAATCATCAGTAACTACATTCATAGTATAATACAACCAACGTATCCAGTAAGATGCTGCAACTAATACATCAACAATTAAAAGGCTTGAGATGACTTCTATAGGCCTGCTTTAGCCATTCCTCCAGTCCTTTCCAAATATAGAAATCATCTTATTATTCTTTATTCAATTTAGATCAATTTGCATCGTTCATATACAACAGCAAAATCTTATAGCAATAATATTGACCTACATATTTACTCAACGTCGTCTCTAGTAGGTAATTGTGTTAAAGCTGAATTGATAGATGAAATTAATACCGTCAAGCTTTACAAGCGTACTTCTCGACTAAGTAATATAATCAATATGATAACACAATTTTGTTCTGAGCGATGTGAAAGTATCCAAGTGTGAGGAGGTACTTACCTAATCGGTGATACTCCATATGTGTGTGGCTCTGGTCGCTCTTGATAGACTCCGCTGTAATACAATTATTGTCCATTATAATAGCGGAACGAAGCGGAGTTCAATCTTAGGCGACAAGTGTAAATCGTTTGTGCGTCTACTCCTCCGAAACGGCTCCACCGATTTTGACCAAATTTGGCATGCTGGTCGACATCATACCCGGGAGTTATATATCTGAAATCACGAAAATAGAGCTGACCACGGAGGAATAATCACCGAAAATGTCCTGGACATCGACGAAAAAGTTCTTTAACATTTAGCTAGAAATTCCAAAATTGGCACGCGCGTGCAAGACATGCAGCTGGTGGGTTCGGAAAAACGATTTTCGAAATCAGATGCACCATCGAGGAATAATCACCGAAAAACCAGATGATTAAATGGTTGCCATGGAAACACGTGCGTCAACAATGAAAATAGATTTTTTTTTCATTCGATTAATTAATTTAAGTGTTCGATTCTGATTCTGATATGTAATAAAAACATTTGCTCCGCTCAACATTTGCAATTAGCAGCTTGCATTGCATACCTAGTAAGTACCTACCTAGGTACATTGTAACCTCTGGATGAGGATCCTCCCAAGTTTTTAGGGAAGCACACTACCAAAAATAATAGTTCCCAGTTCTTACTGTATAAATATGTGAACGAATAATAGAGGTATACCTTTGCTTTTGTGTTTCATTTATGAACTAAGGTCTGAAATTTCTGGGTTTATTACTGATTGTGCACTAAAATACTCTTGCATGGAATCTCACTCTCAAAAATTTATTGTCTGAGCGAGCTATAGTCCACTGAAATGTTACATTTGGGTGTGCAAAAGTCAGAGGACGCTATTTAATATTTTGGGTATCAAGGGGGCGGGGGGGGCGTAGTGTAATGCTAAATCCAAGCTTATGGGTTTTCCGCCATCTTGAAAAAGGGTTGCAATATACATTTTTAGTAGAATTAATCACGAGAACGAATTTCCTTTAAGGGGTTATAATTTTTTTTCTAATCATTTTTCGAGGAATAATTTCCAATATTAACATTTCAATATTTATTTATATATAAGGGTTTTACAGCGCTCCGAAATTAACAGTATTCGTAACTCTCCTCCTCCTAACTCGTAAGTATTACATAAAAATTAATGATCACACAGTTTTCTCAAATTTTTTCATTATTGAAAAAAAAACATTGTTATTATTGATGTTGTACTATTAAGTGTACTGTTGTCTATAACTATTTATGGACGCCTTTCCCCCACGACGAAACTTTTGAAATGATTGATTTTCACAATAATTTCTAATCCGAGTGTACATTTCCTAGAATTCTACATACATAAAATCACACCTCTTTCCTAGTGGGCTAGGCAGAGACCACGGATTTCCACTTGCTACGATCCTGGCATACTTCTTTTGCTTCCTCAACTTTCATTAATGTATTCATGCATGCTCGCCGGTTAAGGCAGGTTAAAAGCACCCATAACCGGCGGTCCTCTGACTTTTGTACACTTAGCCCCAAGAAATGTAACATTTCAATGGACTACCTACTAAGCATCTACATTTCGAGATTGGACAATTTTGCTTTCACCTGTCTGTCTGTATGTGTTCCGGGCTAGCAGCCACAGTTTATATGCGATCCTCACGAAAGTTGGCACAAGTGTTCCTTGATTTAATAAAGTTTTTTCGTCGTGAACTTTTTTGGATTGGGGGGGGGGGGGGGGGGGGGGGGGAAATGGGGGAAATATAAGTATAATAATGTTTTTACGTTTTTCCGAGTCCGCTACCTGATTTATGGTCAGATGTTTACGAAACTTGGCACAAGTATACCTTTATTTGAATGGTGGGAGATAATTCCAAAAAAATATTCGCAAGGTCTACTGTTCCACCATAGAGCGCCACTAGTAATAATCATATCATTTATTTTCAGGCTACATGAGAACATAATATGCTATTAAGTTTTATAGGGTCTAGGATTTCTTCGTCAACCGAAGGTTATACACATTAACGCTACAGCTAAAGTCAGTGTAACGTATAAGTGTTATAAGTATTTACATAAATGGCTCAAAGCCACCTCCTGATTAATGTGCCGTGTTATCCACTAAAACATAAATGTATGCAATGTACATGAAACATTATATTTGTTAGCACGAATCCATTAACCCGGTTTGGATTTAGAACGTATGATTGGTAAGGGTTGTGAAACTACTTTTTTTTTTTAAACAGTTCTATATGGCCTATCTACATACATCTGTCTATCTGTGCGTTTGTCTAATGTTGTCTGTCTATCTGTTTGTTTCGGCTACTCTCTATCTAGCCTTTTTTTTTGAAATTCTGCTAGATCGCGACCACTCCCATGTCCATTCCTGCGGGCGTCTGCGGTGACCCCAGAAGGTATATCCAGTGGCCAGCCGTGTGGCCTCTTCGGGGGTTTGGTCGGAATTAGAATCCCGCGTCGTTGGGGTTGGGTTTTATCCCGCGTCGGTGAGTGAATCTGGTTGCTTGCTGTGGGGGTGAGGCCCCGCAGCACGCAACCCTTCTAGCCTGCTTCTGTAAGGACGGCAGGTGGCTATCCCGCCGTCCTCAGGCCCCGATCATGGAGGTCGATGGTCCTGGGCGTAGATGAGTCTGCGGCGCCCTGGCCGCTGACTGCGAAACTCAGCGGGGAGGGTACGCTCCCTCTCCCTCTCAGCCGCCTCCTTCGCGAGCATGACTGGCTCGCAGAAGGACACGACCGCGTTCCACCTACCGCACTGGAGACCATGGCTTGGAGCATGGTTTCCAGCGAGAGGATATCCACGCCCAGATCCACTACGAGGTTCTACTGAGCACTCCACCAACGTGTGGAGTGCGGTGTCGTCGTCGGAAACCTCGCAGTGGTGACACCGGGGTGTGACCTCACGATGGATGCGAAACAGATAGCTACCGAAATATTCATGCCCGGTAACGATCTGCGTCGCACAAAACGTGAGGTCACCATGCCGCCTCTGCAGCCACTCGTCCATGATCGGTCTCACCTCCGCGATGACGGTAGTTCCCCACTTTGGTTGCTCAAGTCGCACCATCCAAGTCTCCATGAGATCCTGGCGGAGTTGGGACCGCTGGTCCTCGATTTCTCGAGTCGCAGGCCTGTGGTCCCTCTCCAGCGCCTACTTGTGCCATTAAAACAATGACGCAAGGGCTCTCGCTTCTGGGTCCCATGGAGGGGTCCCGGCTAAGAGACATGCAACCTCTCCGGAGATCGTGCGGTAGGTACCCCCGTATTGTTTTGACGGCCAAGGTTCGCAGTGGTCTGTTCAACAGAGTCGCGTTCACCCTGACCGCCAATCTATCCACCCATACGGGAGCCCCGTACAAGGCTATACTCCGCACGATCCCCGGGTACAGTCTCCTGCAGGAGGCGTTGGGTCCCTTTAGGTTGGGCATGAGTCGCGAAAGCGCGACTGATGCCCCCGTCACTTTGGGGACCAAACTTCGGAAATGTGGTCCGAAGTTCCATCGGCTATCAAGTACGATCCCTAGGTACTTCATCGAGGGCTTGATGCCGATGCTAACGCCTCCTACAGATATGCTGGAACCTTCAGGTGGACCGTTCCGAGGTCCACGAAAACCAAGAACCTCGGACTTTTGCAGGGCCACCTCCAGTCCCAGCCGCCGTATCCGACCCACGACTTGAGCAACACCCGTTGTGACCTTGAGTGCTGCCTCCTGATGCGTTGCACCCCGTGCCGTGACGATGGTATCGTCGGCGTAGCACGTCACGCCGACGCCCTCAGGCAACGCACCCCGCAATACCCAGTCGTAGCCGATGTTCCACAGAAGTGGTCCCAGGACCGACCCCTGCGGAACACCGCACGACACATCTCGCCGAGCTGGCCCGAGCCAGCTAGGGTAAGCTATGGCCCTCTCCGAAAGGTAAGCCCCGACAATACGACGGAGGTAGAGAGGCATTTCGTGATATACGAGCGCCTCCCTAACGCAGCTCCATGGCAAGGTGTTGATAGCGTTGGCGATGTCAAGAGACACCGCCACCACCACCTTGCCCTGTGAGACAGCTTCCTCCGTCAGGCTCTTCACACGCATGATCGCATTCACGGTGAAGTGTCCCCGACGGAAACCGAACTGGTTATCCGCCAGGTCTGGCCCCACACTCGTGAGATGCTCGACGAGGCGTTCCACGATAATTCGCTCAAAGAGCTTACACAGCTCGTCGAGCAACACAATCGGCCGATATCCAGACGGTGTCTCTACCATGCCTGGACTGATTTTAATAGAACTTTCACTGGCAGTTAGCTGGTGCTGTAAGGAATAAATTATGTTCCCGTGGGAATTTGGAACTAGAAAACTAATATAAGGTGAAGCTATGAGCATTTAACTAGTACTTTAATATAAGCACTTGTAAACCTCCTTACAAAAAGAAGGGATTAATTGTTTACGATTCAATTGATTTGAACGTTGATTGATTTGAACGACACACTCCGGGGAGTATTTACAACTTCACGCCTACAAAATTACAGTAATTTTCCTCAAGCCGTCATAAGTTACGTATAAATAATGGTAGTATATTGAGGGCATAGAAGTATATATTATCTAATTCTATGCCCTCAATATACCATGCACTACCATACACACTGCCATCAAAATTTCTTGTCGCGCTGTTAGAATTCTATTTTTAGCCATACATTTATCTTTTTCAGACTAGTACGAGCTTAATATCAATTTATCAATGAAGTGTCCAAAATAAAAGGTTCTTTCTCTGTAAATAGTCAAGCAGTGAGAGAAATTCACTTCGATCTTACAAACGTATATATTTGCGCCTTACCTATAAAAGAATTATTCGTTCTCTATTTAAGTACTGCGTGGACAGAAGTTTATTTGGCTCTAAATATATACCTATTCAATCTTAAAGGTTTCTTTTTGGTAGCAAAATGAATGGACGAATTTACCTTATTTTAACAATAAAATTAACCAAGGCTGTGTAGTAGGTATTTATTGACGCAAACCAAATTAAAGTAATATTTTAGAAACTCAGACAGTCTTTCGTATCAACAGATACAGTATAATAGAAAAAGTATGTCTGTAGGTACATTTAATATAATGAACAGACAATAAGTGTACGTGATTTAAAAGTATTAATAAAACAGAAAACTGTTGTAAGTACCAATGTCTGAAGTTATTGAGTTATAGCAAATACAACAAAAGCTCCTATAGACGTCAAAAGTTACGATACCTGTTAGGTAAGTACGTACTTAAATCCCACAAAATGTCTGGCAAAATATAGGCGTATAAAAGTTCTTTGTCTACTATTTTGTGTAAATCTTTATGTGCGTGTAGAGGGTCTCCCTAGTTTGACCGAAAGGAATTTGACAAATGTTCACTTCCCAAAAAAATTTTCGCATAATTTCATTTGCCAAATTATTGCTTAGCAAAAAATCTATTCACAAAAAATTGTAACGCAAACCTAATGTTTGGGAAATGAACGTTTAAACTATAACTTTTTTACCAACTAGTACTTTTAACATTTTTTATTTAGTCAAATATTTCATTTGGAATAACAGTTTTTACGCAAAATCATCGTTTCTGGCATATGAGGTCACAGCCTAACCTAACCTACCCATTTTGTTTAAAGAAGAAATTAACCTAATCTAACACTCGGTTGCACAAAAGTTCTATTTAAAGTTCAATTAATTAAAGGACCATTAATGATAATAATCTCATTAATTTTTAGACGTTGCACGAAGCTACTTTAGCAAAATTTTAGGAGCCTTTAGTTAATGGAGACATTAACGCGATGTTGCTATTAGCTGCCCATTTGAATCAATGAATCTGAATGATTTAAAAAAAAACGTAAACTCGTTGGATCTTTGACATCTGACATTTGTCATCGTTTGATTTAATGGCAGTCAGCACTTTGTAACATATTTCTGTTGGCAAAATTGTACTAACTTCTCCACAAAAGCTTCGAATCAAGAGAATTTGAATATTCGTCTCCTTTTACGTCTTTTATAAAAATGTCTGATGTTCATTTTTATGTACACAGGACGCAATTCAGCAAGTTTCCGAGTCACCTAAAATTTAATTAAAATACAAATAATTATTATTTACCTATTTCTTAGCATAGGTACAAAATATAACTAACTATAGTGGAACACAAATTTACCCTTTGAATGATTCTGCAAACTGTGGATTTATGTACATTGATAAGATCCCCTAAAACTTGTTGAAAAGTTCCTGTGGCGAAGAATCTTAAGCATATCAGCAACTGGCTTATGCCGTCAATTACTTTATTTTTCCGAGTCATCGGCTCCAAGTTAAGAATTTCAGCTATCTGAAGTGCTGTATGCTTAACTCTAAACCGCACTCTGAAATCTTAACCATGGTATTTTTCCAAAAAAATTACTCTGTCCGGAATATCGCGTCGAACTCTTTGATCGGAATTGTCGTCAACATCAGACAATGAGGATAAACTGGAGAGAGACACACACAAAATTTCTAAAATTGTCTTCAATATTATTTGTATTTTCGGATTTAATGGACCATTCATGACATATTAAAATTTGAAGCTACTAACGTCAAATTAAAGGACCTTTAGGGACTAATGTAGTTTTGTGCAACACTAAAATGGCGATAATCCAATTTAATGGGCGATTTGACGTTTCTTTAATTAAAACTTAAAAAAGGCCTAAAGGAGCATTAAAAATAATCTAATATTGTTTTGTGCAACACTTTATTGTTCCATTAGAGTTTAAAGCCACCTTTAAGATTTAAATGGTGTTTCTGCAACCGAGTGTAAATAGTTCAGTTCCGGGTAACCTACTAAAAACAATCTCTTTTTTCTATTAATGCAAGTCGTTTCTGGCACTCGCCGGCAGCTGCCGCGGCACCGCTCGCTTCGTTCGCTCGGCTCGTGCGTAAGAGGTCACAGTTTTAACCTAACCTAACCTACCCATTTTGTTTAATAAGAAATTAACCTAATCTAAATAGTTGAGTTCCGGGTAACCTACTAAAAACAAATTACAATTAATATTTTTTTTTCGTAACAAATCATTTCACCAAACGTTTATTGTCTGAAGATTGTTTGCTGTAATAAATCATTTGATTAAAGACCAAATGCCATAATTACATTATACTTGGTAATATTTTGCCAAGTCAAAATTTGACCAAATAAAACTATGCGTACTGAAATCATTCGAAATATTGCAACGGTATAAAAAAAGGTTGCTAAAATTTGTTTGGGTCATGGAATTTTGTCAAAATCTTTTCGGCAAAACGGCAGGCACCCGCGTGTAGAACATGCTTACCATTTTTGAGGTTCTCCAGTTGCTCCACGGGTACATCCTAAAACAAAAAGTTTTCGATTTAACTGAACCAAACACGAATTTAAACTTAAAATAAACTTCAAGTTCACAATTTAATGTGGGTTTTATGTAAAGTAGCAAACGTATAAGGGACCCCTGAGAAGACCCTTGCTAATAATAAATGTGAAACTTTTGATGTTTATTTGCTGCTCTGTCTCTGAATAACCATGGCACTGATTTTGTTGAAAAGTCGTAACAAGATACGAGGGTGGATTGAAAAGTAGTCGGCCTAACACTGATCCATTTAGTTCTAAAAATCAAATCTACCCACATTATTTAGTTCAGTTCAGACCTGTTAATTGTGTGAAGTTTGAAACGTGTGCGATAATTAGTTTTAATTTTATAAATTTATTAACAAAGCAATCTGACATCATTTCCGCAAATGGAGCAAATCGAGCAGCGTGCCGTCATTAAGTACCTCTATAAGAAGGGGCTGTCATCAAAAGCCATCCATGATGATATGGTCAGTACATTAGGGGATTGCGCTCTTTCATATTCATCCATCAAAAAATGGATAGCAGAATTCAAGCGTGGTAGAGAGAGTGTGAAAGACGAACCCCGCTCTGGAAGGCCTTCGACGTCCACTACTGACGAAAATGTTAAAAAAATACTCGACTTAATTATGGGAGACCGCAGATTGAAAATTAGAGAGATAGCCGAGATTATAGGCATCTCTTATGAACGTACTCAAAACATAATAGTCAACGTGTTGGGTTTCCACAAGGAGTCTGCGAAGTGGGTTCCGCGACTGTTTTCAGTTGAGCAAAAAAGGATGCGATTGAGTATTGCACGCGACTGTTTGCAGTTATTTGAAGCTGATGAATGTGATTTTTTGGATGGTTTTGTTACTATGGACGAAACATGGGTTCATTACTGTACACCAGAAACAAAACAACAATCAAAACAGTGGAAAAGACCTGGTTCACCACCCCCCAAAAAGGCAAAGTCGATTTTGTCGGCAAGTAAGGTGATGGCTTCAGTATTCTGGAATTCGAGTCCCAGAATACTGAAGCCATGGGTGTGATTATGGTTGATTATCTTGAAAGGGGTCAGACTATAAACTCTGATTATTACTGCACCTTACTACGTCGTTTACGAGAGGAAATAAAAGAAAAACGTCCAGGAATGATCAGAAGAAAAGTCCTGTTTCATCAAGATAACGCTCGTGTTCACATGTCTGTCCAATCAATGGCAGAAATTCACAACTGTGGCTTTGAACTGTTACCGCATCCACCTTATTCACCTGATCTGGCACCGTCAGACTTTTTTCTGTTCCCTAACCTAAAAAAAGCACTTGGGAGGTCAAAGATTTTTGATAAATGACGAGGTCTAAGCAGCAGTAGACGCATATTTTGACTCTAAGGAAGAATCTTTTTTTTTCAACGGGTTAAATGCTTGGAAGGGAAGATGGCAAAAGTGCATTGAACTTGATGGTGATTACGTTGAAAAATAAGAATATATTTCATTTATTATGTATTTATTTTCTTGGTTAGGCCGATTACTTTTCAATCCACACTCCTAGCTGATAAGCTCGAGAGGGATGAAACCTACTCTTTTTTTTATAAATACGTGCAATCTCAAATATGATATGTACTAGCATTCCTGTTAACCCCTCCAGCTAAGCCAAGTTTAAGGAGTGAGTTGGGAGTAAGTGTTAGGAGTGGGTTCACGTCAGTAGTGTGGTGGACGGGGCCTTACCTTACCCGAGTACCCACCAGGCAACGGGCTCTTCTAGACTTCTAGTACAACGACTAACTGTGAAATATCATATGGAGTAACCCGTAAATTAACAGATGTAAATTCAACATCCAATTAAGTCACCGAGGAATTAGGAGCTCTTGAATAATTTAGCGGTATCAGAGCGAACTGTTATGCAAAGCTTTAACTATGTACGGCAATACTACGTAATATAAACCTGTGGTTATGTTGAAATACTTAATGACTGCATGGTTCAGTGGCGTAGAACGTAAGATTTGATTTGATTTGACAGCTATTTACATATTCCTTTTTCAGTCTACCCGTGACCACGGCTCTTGTAAAAGGGCCGAAACGTCGGGTAATAAAGAGGTATGTATATATCTCAATAATCGCGTAAAAGACCCGTTAGTCTTAAGTTTATAATATTTACATATTACTGTACATATATTTACCTGGGTTCAATTCCCGGGTCGGAGAACTATTTGTACGATCTGCATTAGTTATTTTGGAGTTAGGTATAATTAGGTATACATAGTGTATTGTTCGTTCGAGGGGCTCGTGGTCTAGTGGTAACCGACAATGTTAACACATTGGAAAGGTTAAGCAACATCGAGTCAGGCCGGTCTTAGGATGGGTGATCATTTCTTAAGACACTGAGACCCCTCCGTGCCTTGGAGAGCACGTTAAGCCATCGGTCCCGGTTGTCATGCAAACATCTATGGCAGTCGTTAGGGGTAGTTGGAGCCCTAAATCAAAAATCCGACCGGTCTAACTACAGATCTTCGATATCGCCCATGGGTTGTGGAGGTCAGATGGCAGTCGCTTCACGGAAAATATTGATGTTCACCCGAATCGTAGTCAGACTGGAAAGCCGATCCCAACTCAGTTGGGAAAAGGCTCGGTGAATGATGAGTGTATTGTTCGTTCGTTAAGAGATTAGTGGCTCGAGAACGGCTGGAGCGATTTCGCTAATTTTTATTGTGTTCGTTATTATCTGAAAAACGATCTTTTGAAAAAAAATGTGCGAATCATTAGAAAAATGAATGCGGTACGAAGTTCGCCGGGACAGTTAGTTATCTTATATAATACATTTTTTTTGCACCACATTGTAAATAACTGATTTCTTTGTATAAATTAAACACGGCTTAAGTCTTTTTGAAAGTTGTACTGCGGCATCACGACATTGTACATTAAGATTTACCACACTAAAAAAAGAAGCAGCGACATTCCAATGAATTCTAAAACTGTGTTGAAATATAACTATATTTAATGTTCATCACGACGTAAATTAGATTGTGTGGCGCAGACGAAAATACTTAAACCCCTGTCGCCAGTGTAATTTAATCTTATTTACGTACTTCCTCGCGGACTTGAATATTAAGAACCGCCTTACGTACTTAAAAATATCTTTCTGAAATTGGAAGCTTTTTTTTGTAAACGTTATTTTGATCTTTTTACAATAAAAACTGCAAGGAACGAACTGGGTATCTTACTCGAATTTACGTACTCGAACCAGTGTCCGTTACCTTTTGGTGCGATTCTCTGACCAACAGATCATCCTGTCTGTGATAATTTGCTCTGAATTGAAAACGAAAAAAGGTCGATTAAATAAGTGATTCTGAGCTTAAAACCATCCAAATTCAATCAAACTGCTTAACGTGTTGGGATTTTGGTTTAAATTACAGTAGTCCATTTATATGTTAATTGAGCTTTGCATTTTTTAGAGGACGCAGCTTTATTTTTGGGACATGTGTGTGGGGTCAATGGAAAGCTTAACCTCAAGTTTGTGGGGTCGCCACCCTTGTCCCCCGGCCGCCATCTTGGAAAATGGGGTGAAAACACTTTTTTCATGATATCTCGGAAACTATGCGTCTTGCAAAAAATTTGGAAAGTCATAATTTGTAGCAAATTGTTTTGCCTACAAATATGTTAATTTAACTTTTTGCCCTAAATTAAAAATTAAAGAAGTTATAAGCAAAAAAATGAGAATTTTTTTAAGCACTCACACCTAGTAACATTCATGCTGTATTATTTATGCTTTCGATTGTCTGCACTTGGTGGACATACATTCTGAATAAACTAAATACATAAAAATACATTCTACAATTTTCATTATTATTTAAAATCCTGACCGGTTTCGCCAAATATATGGCATCAAATACCAAAAATAAAATTGCGTCCTCTAAAAAATGCAATATTCGTTCCTTAAATTGTAACATTTCAATGGACTACAGGTGGTTATGAATTTTCTACTGTGCCCGGTAACGGCAATAGGCTTGGTAAATATTACGTGGGACCAACGAAAATACTGGCAAATTGTGGGTGTGTAATGCGCCTCTGCCTACTCCTTCGGGGATATAGGCGTGATGTGTGTGTGTATTTCTAAGTATTTCTAATTGGGTGATTACATTTCACTTAACTTGAAATTCGAATCTATTTTTAGTCGTGAATGGTTCGTCTATGGATTAGGACTGCTTTGTTAGCGACAAGGTTGTTGTATCTACAAATAGAATGGCTGCCCGTTTTTCATTACTTAAATAAGCTGTGTACGTTCCTATAAGTGAGTCTATTGTGTATGGCTTATTGTTAATATCTGGGTCGTCTTTTGTCGCTTAGAAGTAAATAACTAGTGGTGTGGTTTGCCCCTACTTTGCACGGGTAAACCTTGCGAGCACAGGGGGTATCGGCACAAAATAAGGGTATCGGTACCTTTTTTTATACAAAAAAAGTAGTTACCTTTCTATTAAGTCACCCACGGATCTCCCTTAATCAAAAACGCTCACTATCAAGCTTACTATAGATATGTGTACATATTTGTGACTAAACACGGTATCTCCTCGTTTACCTTATTGTTCGAAGACCTGGTTATTCCCTTGATGGAGGTACAAAAGACTTCGAAAACATCCTCCTTAGAATAAGGCAAGCATAAAACAAGATGCGACGTGGTTCTATATACCCTTCCACTCTATGTGCCTGCTTATGTCAATACGAGATAAGTTCAAACCTTTGAACCTAGGCCTAATGTAGTAAATATGGCTGGGAAGGTTATACGCTATGCACATGCTAAGTACCACACCAACATTCGTATTTTTATATGAATAAAATAGAGGTAACATCGAAAAACCTTAGACATCAAATCTCATTTTAACATGAGAGGTAATACGATTACTTAGTAAGTGCCAAGACGTCATTGGTATTCTCAATTACCTAGATGTTTCTCACTTATCCAGGTCCCACTTAACCGGCGTAGACACGGCATTCCACACGTTGGTGGAATGCTCAGCCTGGGCGAGTCAGCGCCGGGACTTCGTTGTGGGCCTGGGCGTAGATACTCTCTCGCTGGAGACCATGCTACGAGCCATGGTCTCTAGCGAGAGCCAGTGGAACGCGGCCGTTTCCTTCTGCGAGCAGGTTATGCTCGTGAAGGAGGCGGCCGGTAGGGTGAGGGGCCGTATCCTCCCCGCTGAGTTCTGAAGTCTGCGGCGAGGGCGCCGCAGGCGTGACTACGCCCAGGACCATCGACCTCCATGATCGGGGCCTGAGGACGATGGATTAGCAACCCACCGTCTTTACAGAAGCAGGCTAGAAGGGCTGCGTGATGTGGGACTGCAACACACGCACGCCTTCACTCACCGATGCGGGATAAAACCCGACCCCAAAGATGCGGGGTTACACCAGACCACCACCCAGGTGGCCAAGGTCCGCCGGGCGCCACTGGGAATTCTCTCAGTCTCTACCAGAGGCGCTCGGCAAAGGACGTAGGTGCGGCCGCGACCTCAGGCCGCGGATAAAAAAAAAATATATAAGGTCCCAATTAACCAGATTCGCTGTACATATATTTATGTACAGTATAGAGAGAAATCACTAAGTATATATAAAGCTTGTATAGAATCACCAGACTACCCTGTATGTTTATTACATTACGAGCATGCCATTTTAAATTTCCTACCTTCGCATCAAAATCTCACAAAATGGAGTTTCCCTTGAGATAAGGGGATGTAATTACAATTACCTTTGTGTGAGGGAATTTGCTTCACACATTTATATGACGCGCTAAATGTGTTGTAATGTAAGTTTCTTTACATCTATATATAGAAATGAGGAATGTAATTTTTGTCCCCCCTTAGCTCTCGAGATTTATGCTCCAATGATGGTTGACCCCTCTATGGATAGCCCTCGATCTGGAGGCAAGCCAAAAAAATCGAAAATTTTACCTAGCCCTAAGGGGTCAAAAGTTATGGCGTGGTGCGGCGCGAAGCACCGCGCAAGACACCGTACTAGTTTTATTACAAAAGAGTTTGTATCGAATTTTATTGTTGACCTCTACTTCTTACTAATACTTACTATAATCAAATAATCTGGAAATTTCTTTAGTTTAATGAGAGATAGAGACCAATGGCAGCGTTTGATTTTATCCATTATAAAATCAAACGCTGCCATTGGTCTCTATCTCTATCGCTAAAAAGAAAGAAAGAAATAATATTTTTATTGTTGCATCACAACTCAACGTTACACAAAGAATAATATAACTTATCTGTGGTCATGATGGCCACAGACGTAAAATTGACGTAAGTGACACGGTTGTGTCACAAACTGTCACAACATAAGTGTGGTTTGGTTTGACTTATGAGTGACTTATGAGTGACGTATGTGTGGCAGGAAATACGTGGCAAGCACGTGCCGCGTTTTCATAACATATTTTTTAATTATTTACATTTATTATTTAAATTGGCCATTTCGCATTCAATACCACTCACACGTACCGACGTACAGTAACTTGTACAAATTGCGATGCGCACAATATAGGATGACACTCAGCGTATTGTACTGAGACGAGCTACTGAACCGGGAGCGGTTTAAATTAAAATTACGGTTCAGAAGAGACACTTCATTTGGAGATTTCATAATTTTTTTAATAAAACTTGTTTTAAAATAAAAATTGCTTTCTAGCCCCCTATATTTAAAACTACGTTAAGATTATTCTGTTTCCATTATGTTCTATTCTATTCAAGGAATATAATATAAAGTAAGAATAAATAAGTAATCACATAAAAAGACTGTGGTCTGATTCTCTGCTACTATAAAGTTTGACGACAGTACACACAAAGAGATCTTAAGAATATTCCATTAAGAGAAATACTGTATTGAAGTACAATAGTTTTGGTAATATAGCGTACCTACATTATGCACTCAGTTTTATTATAACAGAGTACCTACCTACTTAAACCTATCTATTTTATCCTATACCTACTAGACTTGTAAGAAGTCCTTTATTGGACTAGTTAAATTAATAAAAATAGGTAGTCTGTCTTTATTAGTTTTACTCTTTAAGTTTTACCAGTGGATACTATATTAATTACGTTTAATTGACTGAGGGAGCGAAGCGACCAAAGGCTCCGTTTCAACTTGCAGACTGGGGAGAATTTCTTTCGTCTGTACGTATACGACGACAGTGTTTACGACGTCCGCGTTGCTCTATGGTCTGTACCCATCTACGGGTTCTGTCAGATCATGTTTGAGGCCGTATTTATCAACTGATTTGCATTAAACTTTACACACACACTCCTTGGCCCTTGCTTACAATGAATAACATTTGAATGATATTTTTTTGGATTGGATGACAAATGAATAAAGAAAATTGAAGAAGAAATTTTCGCTCCCGAAGTCTACGGTTCACAGAACCACTAGTTTAGTATTTTAAAAGAGCTTGTAATAGAATAAAAAAATCAAAGACAAGGAATTTTAATGCATGGCACGGATTCGAAACCTACTTATATGCATAATACTCACAAATTTAGGCTCCATCCCTTCATGACCTGAAATGAAAGCAAATATCTATTTAATATGATTGTCAAAGGTTTTTAATTCCAACTCTCTCATACGGGTGACTACGGAACCCAATTCTGTGCGTGGCCCGACACGCACTTGAGGGTTTTTTTTATTATTTTAAATGTGAAAAAGATAAACATTATTAGTTAATTAACCTCTGGTCTACATACGTATTTAGGTATGTATTGTATTTATGAGTCTTTTTAGGATCATTATTATTTCTACCCATATAATTGAGAAACTTCCAGTAGCCGTAAGTTTTATTACCAGGTTTACTTTCACGGGTTCTCTTATTGCCTTCGAATCTGGCAGTAAATGGAACTTAGAAATCTTATGTAGTTTATACTTTCGATTGTTGGCACTTGGTGGAACCTATAGTAATACATGATGAACAAACATACTTGTACACTGTGTTCCGTTGTATGTATGTTCATCATGTATTAGCAATCTTAACTAAAATTATAACCATGACATTCATAGTGTTACTTTGTACCCTAAATGAATAAATACATGTTCATTGCTAAGCCAGTATTGAAAATCCTTTCAAATGACCTTTCTGTCCACTTGGCTAACCAATTATAAAATAGCCAAGCAGTGTGATATTACGTGATACTGTTTAATATGAAACTATTTGAAAGTTATTATACCACGTGCGATCAAAGCCTCACGTTCTAAATATTCATTGAACTGGAGTTATTCGATCATCCTTGTGGAAAACGTGCACGCATCAACACAAGGATAATTATGAAGGAATATCGATGAAATATCTAACACGTGTTATCTATGTACTATATACTGTACTGTACTATATAAGGTAGGTATGGCATTTAACGCCCACTTAACGTTTGACTATTTCTATTATTTAAATATTAATTTAAGTAAAGTAACAATGCTTTTCTAACTAACAATGTTTATCACAAATAAACCTTTCTGAACCAAAATATATTGATTGGAAATAAAATTATTTGAAATTTTCGTGGTTATGGCATCTTTATAAAAGCTCGGTTTTTGGGCGTTATTAACGATACCATGTTTATTAACGCCCACTTACGAAAGTGGCAATTTAGACGTAGAAAACATGTTCCTGGAGGATAAATATGTAATAAAACATATCCGTTACATTATAAATTTCTTTATTACAAACAAAAAAAACAAAAATCGTCAAGTAGTAAAACTACCAATAAACTTCTGTTAATAATGAACTAAACAAAACTTTTTGGGTAAATATGAACATTTACCTAAAATTACACGTAACAAGCTTGTCTTAGCAAGAAAAGATACATTAATTTTCCCCTACTTTGGGCGTTATTAAACAGAAAAGGGCAATTGCGCCCACTAGGTAAAGGTATATAGTTAGTCTTAAGTAAGACCTACTTAACATTATGAGATCTGAGATACCTACATTACGAATTTTTAAACTTATAGTAATTCCCTAATTATAAGTGATCCCTCAAAGTACGTCGCGGTATGGTAAACCTTGTACTTCCAGCTCGCTGGGTGAGTTTGCCACTTTGCACAGCTTTAATTGCAGCTCTAAGTCCATCTTCTGTCCACGAGTCTCCTTTTTTTCTTTTACTCGACGGCGGCATTACAGATCCTAAACAATAAAACAGTTCATAGTTCCTGACTTCAGCTGTCCCTTACACCAAGTATGTAGAAAACAAGTTTTGTATTAAATGGTTACCCAAAGAAATGACAGTGTACTGAGCGACGCTCTCACGCTATATTATTTAAAACATACCTACCCACATAAAAATATAAATAAATATTAAAAATAAAGTATCTGTTTTTCAAACTAATACTTCCAGTCGGTTCTATTAACGAAACTGAGTTCAAAATATTGCTCCCAAAACGACTTGACCGATATAATTCACCGTGTAAATGGTTGGGCCAATAACGCGCCAATAACCCAATAATAATAATAGCGGGTGGTATTATCAGATTGAGCGTTATTGACTGTTTCTCGTTTTTTTCACTAAATTATGAACCTTGCCTTATAAATCATAGTGTAACATTGAGAATAATCACTAACTACACCACGAATACTATAATATGAAAGAATAAATATAAGATATTAATTTAAAACTTACGATTTTTTCGGAGCAGTTTTTATAACAGCGACAGTCACGAGCGATACTCTTGAAACGCGGCGCGTCACTGGCAAGCAAGATGGTGGCTTGAGAAACTCGCTTTTACGCTAGACGCGTTCCTATTGGTGTTAACTATGTGTGCCTGAGCTGTGACGGTGCGCATTTGAATTAAAGTACGTTTTGTAGGTTTTGGGCGGTATTTGACTGCGGGCGGTAAAGGCCGTACCTACCTGTATCTATGTACTGATAAATACATTTTAAGTGTCTGTTTCTAATTCCAAACTAACAGTATTTACTAAATGCCTTTTAGAATACTTAAATGCTTACATTTTAAAAAAAATTGTTATTTTTTCTGGTAATATCTAAAACTAGAAAACTGTTCAACGTGGATGAAGCCGCGGGTATCCGCTAGTTTTAAATAAACCTTTATCATCACTACATATTATAAAACAAAGTCGCTTCCGTTGTATGTTTGCTCAGATCTTTAAATCTACGCAACGGATTTTGATACGGTTTTCACCAATGGATAGAGTGGTTTTCGAGGAAGGTTTCTGTGTGTATAATTTGTCAAGGGGGCGAAGCCGCGGGCGTCCGCTAGTTATTAATAAATAGGAGTTTGCATTTACGTAGGACCAGAAAACTTACTGGCGAAAAGTGGGCGACTAATACGCCTGTACCTACCTCTTCGGGGAAACAGGTGTCCCTATGTAGTGTCACTATGAGTGTGTAACTTAATATTTCGATACACCTTATAATAATTATGTAGTGAAGGTACAATAAACGAAAATTAGGTCAGTCTCACACTTAATACCATTTTCACATAATACGAGTAGGTACTAAACCGGGTATGCTTAGTATATAATCAGGGCAAGGATAACAGCATAATGTGTTTGCACTCAACTCTATATATAATATTACGTCCGCAATATCCATTACAGTTGATCGATTCGTGAATGTGAAATGTATATACAATATAACATAACTAACTGTGGATTCGGCTTATTATTTCCCTGAGCGATATAATATCTTTCCATGAACAATATTACTTTTAATAAAGTATATATTCACATATAATCATGTAACATCGTATCCATCGACTAAAATATTATAGTACATGGGCCGTAGAACATTGAAAAATATTTATTTTTTGTATTTCAAAGCAATGAGTTTGCTTAAACTATTCTTAAAATATTAATAAAATAGCGCGATGTAGAAATTATGAATATGATATGAAGCTAAAATTCGATGTCGTTGGTAGTGGTCATCGTAGCTTAGTTGGTCAGAGCACTCCCTCTGTTAGGGAAAGGCCGTGATGAAACCTAAATCTTAGAAAACGTGTTTTTTATATGGCGCTGTAACGTTACACCTTCTGCATTGCGTTATCCGTTATTCTGTTAGATTGGTGGATTGTTGCTATTAAATCTTCCATATCTGCGAGTTTCTGCAACGTAGTTTTTAATGTTTCTTCTAGCTTAGTGCATAGTTCTTGTTGTATTGCGACGGTTACAGTTAAAGCTATATTGGCTTTGTCTGCTTGATTGATTGATGCTCGATGCAACTTTCTTCCGTTATTCACTAAAAGAGAATTAAGAGTGCTCCTCAAATCGGTTTTTGACGAGTTGGTCCTAGGAATTGATCCCTCCAGGACCCAGGTTATAGCTGTAGACTGTACTATGATAGTAGACAACTTAGTGATTCCAAGGGTTAAACGTAATAAAAGACTAGGAGATGTTTCTCTGACTGTAGGCGGTGGTATAATGTCTCGAAGAATGGAGTGAATTCATAATAACACATCGGTAGAATGTTTTTGAATTTAAAAGTAAATGGATGAGATACAGAATGGCATTGATGAGAAAGGAGTTTAAAAATCAACAAACCTAATTGCCAAAAATAGAATAATAAAAAAAAACAAATTAGTAATGACATGACATATCATGTCACTCAATGGTACGTAAACAAACAAGATATAAAAAGGATGAAATAATTACAAATGGTAAGTAATTATGCACATAACATACCCCAAAAAGCCCTGCAAAATTTTTACTTATTAAAAATTTTGAGGTTACAGAATAAATACCTAACCCTTTCACACACATCTTTCGTCTCAACAATCACTCACATTCTTGCATACGGAGGGGATATGGTTCACATTCAATGACGCATACTCCAAAAGGCAATATTCAATATAATTAACGTAGGCTTATTTATTTAATTTAGGTGTCGTAACCCGCACCTGTTTAAAAACCCAATGATTAACGTAGGCTTATTTATTTAATTTAGGTGTCGTAACCCGCACCTATTTAAAAAGAAATTTACAAGATACTAGGCAACATGTGCCTCCAGGTCCAAGGCAACGTGTGTGTCCAGGAAGGCAACATGTGCATTAAGATAGGCAACGTGTGCATCAAGATAGGCAACATGTGCATCAAGATAGGCAACATGTGCATCAAGATAGGCAACGTGTGCATCAAGATTAAAAGAAAATATTTACAGTGAAAAGAAATTAAAAAAATAAGCCAAAAGGAGTTGTGTATTGAAGATGAATGAAGCAAAAAAAATACAGATACAACGTTAAAGAAAATGAAAGTGAACAGTTTTACATTTAAGGTAAAAAAATACAGAAGAAAATAAAAACTTAAAATAAATTAAATTTTAAAGTCTTTAATATGCCATTTTCCTCGATGGCCATTAGCTGTTTCTAAAATATAAACTAATGGTGATAACTTTTCAATAATTGTGCTTTTTACATATTTTGGAGCTAACTTAGAACTAAAATAATTACCAGCATTACTCTGAACGTAGTTCCTACGCCAGACAGTATCACCGACATTATATTCTTTAGAGTTACGTTTAGAGTCATAATGTGTAGCATTTTTAGAATGTGAAGAATGTATTATTATTTCCCTGAGCGAGATAATATCTTTCCATGAACAATATTACTTTTAATAAAGTATATATTCACATATAATCATGTAACATCGTATCCATCGACTAAAATATTATAGTACATGGGCCGTAGAACATTGAAAAATATTTATTTTTTGTATTTCAAAGCAATGAGTTTGCTTAAACTATTCTTAAAATATTAATATAATAGCGCGATGTAGAAATTATGAATATGATATGAAGCTAAATTTCGATGTCGTCGGTAGTGGTCATCGTAGCTCAGTTGGTCAGAGCACTCCCTCTGTTAGGGAAAGGCCGTGATGAAACCTAAATCTTAGAAAACGTGTTTTTTATATGGCGCTGTAACGTTACACCTTCTGCATTGCGTTATCCGTTATTCTGTTAGATTGGTGGATTGTTGCTATTAAATCTTCCATATCTGCGAGTTTCTGCAACGTAGTTTTTAATGTTTCTTCTAGCTTAGTGCATAGTTCTTGTTGTATTGCGACGGTTACAGTTAAAGCTATATTGGCTTTGTCTGCTTGATTGATTGATGCTCGATGCAACTTTCTTCCGTTATTCACTAAAAGAGAATTAAGAGTGCTCCTCAAATCGGTTTTTGACGAGTTGGTCCTAGGAATTGATCCCTCCAGGACCCAGGTTATAGCTGTAGACTGTACTATGATAGTAGACAACTTAGTGATTCCAAGGGTTAAACGTAATAAAAGACTAGGAGATGTTTCTCTGACTGTAGGCGGTGGTATAATGTCTCGAAGAATGGAGTGAATTCATAATAACACATCGGTAGAATGTTTTTGAATTTAAAAGTAAATGGATGAGATACAGAATGGCATTGATGAGAAAGGAGTTTAAAAATCAACAAACCTAATTGCCAAAAATAGAATAATAAAAAAAAACAAATTAGTAATGACATGACATATCATGTCACTCAATGGTACGTAAACAAACAAGATATAAAAAGGATGAAATAATTACAAATGGTAAGTAATTATGCACATAACATACCCCAAAAAGCCCTGCAAAATTTTTACTTATTAAAAATTTTGAGGTTACAGAATAAATACCTAACCCTTTCACACACATCTTTCGTCTCAACAATCACTCACATTCTTGCATACGGAGGGGATATGGTTCACATTCAATGACGCATACTCCAAAAGGCAATATTCAATATAATTAACGTAGGCTTATTTATTTAATTTAGGTGTCGTAACCCGCACCTGTTTAAAAACCCAATGATTAACGTAGGCTTATTTATTTAATTTAGGTGTCGTAACCCGCACCTATTTAAAAAGAAATTTACAAGATACTAGGCAACATGTGCCTCCAGGTCCAAGGCAACGTGTGTGTCCAGGAAGGCAACATGTGCATTAAGATAGGCAACGTGTGCATCAAGATAGGCAACATGTGCATCAAGATAGGCAACATGTGCATCAAGATAGGCAACGTGTGCATCAAGATTAAAAGAAAATATTTACAGTGAAAAGAAATTAAAAAAATAAGCCAAAAGGAGTTGTGTATTGAAGATGAATGAAGCAAAAAAAATACAGATACAACGTTAAAGAAAATGAAAGTGAACAGTTTTACATTTAAGGTAAAAAAATACAGAAGAAAATAAAAACTTAAAATAAATTAAATTTTAAAGTCTTTAATATGCCATTTTCCTCGATGGCCATTAGCTGTTTCTAAAATATAAACTAATGGTGATAACTTTTCAATAATTGTGCTTTTTACATATTTTGGAGCTAACTTAGAACTAAAATAATTACCAGCATTACTCTGAACGTAGTTCCTACGCCAGACAGTATCACCGACATTATATTCTTTAGAGTTACGTTTAGAGTCATAATGTGTAGCATTTTTAGAATGTGAAGAATGTATTATTATTTCCCTGAGCGAGATAATATCTTTCCATGAACAATATTACTTTTAATAAAGTATATATTCACATATAATCATGTAACATCGTATCCATCGACTAAAATATTATAGTACATGGGCCGTAGAACATTGAAAAATATTTATTTTTTGTATTTCAAAGCAATGAGTTTGCTTAAACTATTCTTAAAATATTAATATAATAGCGCGATGTAGAAATTATGAATATGATATGAAGCTAAATTTCGATGTCGTCGGTAGTGGTCATCGTAGCTCAGTTGGTCAGAGCACTCCCTCTGTTAGGGAAAGGCCGTGATGAAACCTAAATCTTAGAAAACGTGTTTTTTATATGGCGCTGTAACGTTACACCTTCTGCATTGCGTTATCCGTTATTCTGTTAGATTGGTGGATTGTTGCTATTAAATCTTCCATATCTGCGAGTTTCTGCAACGTAGTTTTTAATGTTTCTTCTAGCTTAGTGCATAGTTCTTGTTGTATTGCGACGGTTACAGTTAAAGCTATATTGGCTTTGTCTGCTTGATTGATTGATGCTCGATGCAACTTTCTTCCGTTATTCACTAAAAGAGAATTAAGAGTGCTCCTCAAATCGGTTTTTGACGAGTTGGTCCTAGGAATTGATCCCTCCAGGACCCAGGTTATAGCTGTAGACTGTACTATGATAGTAGACAACTTAGTGATTCCAAGGGTTAAACGTAATAAAAGACTAGGAGATGTTTCTCTGACTGTAGGCGGTGGTATAATGTCTCGAAGAATGGAGTGAATTCATAATAACACATCGGTAGAATGTTTTTGAATTTAAAAGTAAATGGATGAGATACAGAATGGCATTGATGAGAAAGGAGTTTAAAAATCAACAAACCTAATTGCCAAAAATAGAATAATAAAAAAAAACAAATCAGTAATGACATGACATATCATGTCACTCAATGGTACGTAAACAAACAAGATATAAAAGGATGAAATAATTACAAATGGTAAGTAATTATGCACATAACATACCCCAAAAAGCCCTGCAAAATTTTTACTTATTAAAAATTTTGAGGTTACAGAATAAATACCTAACCCTTTCACACACATCTTTCGTCTCAACAATAACTCACATTCTTGCATACGGAGGGGATATGGTTCACATTCAATGACGCATACTCCAAAAGGCAATATTCAATATAATTAACGTAGGCTTATTTATTTAATTTAGGTGTCGTAACCCGCACCTGTTTAAAAACCCAATGATTAACGTAGGCTTATTTATTTAATTTAGGTGTCGTAACCCGCACCTATTTAAAAAGAAATTTACAAGATACTAGGCAACATGTGCCTCCAGGTCCAAGGCAACGTGTGTGTCCAGGAAGGCAACATGTGCATTAAGATAGGCAACGTGTGCATCAAGATAGGCAACGTGTGCATCAAGATAGGCAACATGTGCATCAAGATAGGCAACGTGTGCATCAAGATTAAAAGAAAATATTTACAGTGAAAAGAAATTAAAAAAATAAGCCAAAAGGAGTTGTGTATTGAAGATGAATGAAGTAAAAAAAATACAGATATAACGTTAAAGAAAATGAAAGTGAACAGTTTTACATTTAAGGTAAAAAAAATACAGAAGAAAATAAAAACTTAAAATAAATTAAATTTTAAAGTCTTTAATATGCCATTTTCCTCGATGGCCATTAGCTGTTTCTAAAATATAAACTAATGGTGATAACTTTTCAATAATTGTGCTTTTTACATATTTTGGAGCTAACTTAGAACTAAAATAATTACCAGCATTACTCTGAACGTAGTTCCTACGCCAGACAGTATCACCGACATTATATTCTTTAGAGTTATGTTTAGAGTCATAATGTGTAGCATTTTTAGAATGTGAAGAATGTAAAGCAAGCTTTTTTTTTTTTTTTTTTTTTAATTCCGCTCTAACGTTCGTTGCCGGGCGTCTCTGGTTACTAGCAGAGGGTATGTCCAGTGGCGCCCGGCGGACTTTGACTACCTCTATGGTGTCTGCGGGTGTTTGGTCGGGACGAGAATCCCGCGTCATTGGGGTCGGGTTTTATCCCGCGTCAGTGAGTGAATCTGGTTGCGTGCTATGGGGAAAAGGCCCCGCAGCACGCAACCCTTCTAGCCTGCTTCTGTAAGGACGGTGGGTGCGATCCCGCCGTCCTCAGGCCCCGATCATGGAGGACGATAGTCTTGGGCGTAGTCGCGTAGTCTGGGGCGGCCTGGCCGCCGACTACGGAACTCGGCCGGGAGGGTACGCTCCCTCTCCCTCCCGGCCGCCTCCTTCGCGAGCATGACTTGCTCGCAGAAGGACACGGCCGCGTTCCACCTACTCCCGCTGGATACCATGGCTTGAAGCATGGTCCCCAGCGAGAGGGTATCCACGCCCAGACCCACTACGAGGTCCCGGCGCTGACTCGCCCACGCTGAGCACTCCACCAACGTGTGGAGTGCGTTGTCGTCGTCGGAAACCTCGCAGTGTTGACACCGGGGTGTGACCTCACGATGCATGCGAAACAGATAGCTACCGAAGCATCCATGCCCGGCAACGATCTGCGTCGCACGGTACGTGAGGTCACCATGCTGCCTCTGCAGCCAATCGTCCATGATCGGTCTCACCGCCGCGATGAAGATGGCACCCCCCTTGGGTTGCTCAAGTCGCACCCTCCATGACTCCATGAGATCCTGGCGGAGTTGGGACCGCTGGTCCTCGATTTCTCGAGACGCAGGCCTGTGGTCCCGCTCCAGCGCCTCCTTGCGCCATTGGAACAATGACGCAAGGGCTCTCGCTTCCAGGTCCCATGGAGGGGTCCCGGCTAGGAGACATGCAGCCTCTCCAGAGATCGTGCGGTATCCCCGTATGGTTCTGACGGCCAAGGTTCTAAGTGGTCTGTTTAACAGAGTCACGTTCCCCTTGACCGCCAACCTATCCGCCCATACGCGAGCCCCGTATAGGGCCATACACCGCACGATCCCCAGGTACAGTCTCCTGCAGGAGGCGTTGGGTCCCTTTAGGTTGGGTATCAGTCGCGAAAGCGCGACCGATGCCTGCGTCACCTTGGGGACAAAACTTCGGAAATGTGGTCCGAAGTTCCATCGGCTATCAAGTACGATCCCTAGGTACTTCATCGAGGGCTTGATGCCGATGCTAACGCCTCCCACATTTATGCTGGAACCTTCTGGTGGACCGTTCCGAGGTCTGTGAAAACACAGAACCTCGGACTTGTGCAAGGCCACCTCCAGTCCCAGCTGGCGTATCCGACCCACGACTCGAGCAACACCCGTCGTGACCTTGAGTGCTGCCTCCTGGTACGTTGCACCCCGCGCCGTGACGAGGGTATCGTCGGCGTAGCACGTTACGCCGACACCCCTAGGCAACGCATCCCGCAGCACCCCAGTCGTAGCCGATGTTCCACAGAAGCGGCCCCAGGACCGACCCCTGCGGAACACCGCACGACACATCTCGCCGAGCTGGCCCTAGCCAGCTGGGGAAAGCTATGGCCCTCTCCGAGAGATAGGCCCCGACAATACGACGGAGGTAGAGAGGCGTTTCGTGATACACGAGCGCCTCCCTAACGAAGCTCCATGGCAAGGTGTTGAACGCGTTGGCGATGTCAAGAGACACAGCCACCACCACCTTGCCCTGCGAGACTGCTTCCTCCGTCAGGCTCTTCACGCGTATGATCGCGCTCACGGTGGAGCGTCCCCGACGGAAACCGAACTGGTTATCCGCCAGGTCTGGCCCCACACTCGTGAGATGCTCGACGAGGCGTTCCGCGATAATTCGCTCAAAGAGCTTACACACCTCGTCGAGCAACACGATCGGCCGGTATCCGGACGGTGAGCCCACCGGCCGCCCCGCCTTACGGATCAGGACCAGTTTCCCCGTCCTTGGGAAACTGGCCCCTTTCGAGGCATGCGCTAAAGAGCCCCATCAGTCGAGGCCCGAGTTCTTCGAGGGCCAGGACCCATGCACGGCCAGGAATACCGTCGGGTCCGGGGGCAGTGATTTTCCGGCGTTTAAGCCGGAGTACAGCCGCATCTAGCTCCCCCACCCTGACTTCGGGTACGTCGTCTTCGCTGGTGCTATCCGCGTCGGGCAGAGACGGAGCCATGCGCGGAGGGACGTGCTCCTCCGAGCTCGTCGGAAACAGGGAGCCCATGACCCGCTCCAGCTGCTGCGGCTGGAGACTCTGGGTCAGCGGGGGCGCCCTAGGTCGGAGTTTCTCCCTGACCTGTAGGTACGGGCGCCCCCATGGGTTCTGCTGCAGGGTCTCCAGGATCTCCTCGCGGGCCGCCGTCTTGGCCCGCTTTATCGTCTCCTGGAGATTACCTTTAGCCTCCCTGTATGCCTGAAAAAGCTCCGCCTCTCGGGCTGCCGCGTCGTCTGGGCGGCGACGCCTCCGGCGAAACCTGGTGTACCGGCGGCGGGCGGAGATGCATGCTGCGCGCAGCTCTGCAATCTCCGGCGACCACCAGTACACCTGCTTCCTGGCCGGTCTGGGTGTAACCCTAGGCATCGCCGCATCACAGATTTATGTAAAGCAACCAGTACTTTATCAAAAACAGCCGATAATAATCCTAAATTATGGACATAGAAAAAAAAAAAGTCAAAAGGAGTTGGTTATTGTAGATAAAATAAAGTAAAAAAAAATACAGATATAAAAAAAATACATAGACATAAAAAAAACTTAGAATACCACCATCTAGTTATTATTTAAGTTTAAAAGAAAATTATACTTGACAAAGTATTATAGTTTAAGTATTTATAAAATATTTTAAGTTAAGTTTTAAGTTTAAGAGTAAATTAAGTTATTTAAGAGAATAAAATATTGTTTATGAACTATAAAGAAACGAGACCTTAGATTAGAATACGTTTCTACCAACGAACTAACAGCATTTATGCGTTCCAGCCGATAATGAAGATGGTTCACAAAAGCTTCGAGTTTCTTTAAACCACTCTTATCATGTCCGTTTAGATTGAGGAGCCACATTTCGTATCTTAATGAAATTTATATAGGTATTTAGTAGTAAGTTTAAAAATTTTGTAGCCTCAATCCTCGATTTTGTAGTATAATACTTCAAAAGTTATAAGAACATAAAGGTGGCTCCTCAATCTAAATGTTTAGACTGAGGAGCCTCGTCATAACTAGGAAAATCATGGATGAATATTTACCAAAATTAGGTATGATTTAGTAGTATTCGAGAGTAGTAAGTAGACAAAATCTGAGTTTTGTAGTATTAAAATTAAAAAAGTTATCATACATTATATGTGGCTCCTCAGACCATTACTTACGAGTGGTCAGTTGGACGAGGAGTCGTACAATTAATGCGCAATTTCTTGGTCATTTAGTAGTAAGTATTTTAGTTTTGTAGGATAAGATTCAGTAATTAATTATGAGTGGATTAGGAGATATGGCACATTTTAACTGGCTCCTCAATTGAGACGCTTAAAAAAATATATTTGCCTCTAATCTACTTATACTTGTAACGAAATTTGTAACAAACACATCAATATTTAGTATAAATTTATACTAAATGCCCGTTATAATTCTGCCATAAAAAAGTACATATTTACGAACTTATTAGCTATTCTATAATTTCCCTACAAATTATTTCGTAGGGTGTCCATGAAAATATTAGTCCAGAAATATTATTAATATTTATATATAAAAATAAGGCCAAGTGTGAGTCTATTAAAATTTAAACTTTCTAACTATCACGGTTCATGAGATACAGCTCAAGACAGACGCACGGACAGTGAAGTCTCAGTAATAGGGCTAATTATTATATTTCTGTATTTGCAAGCAATAAGTTCTTCTACTACTGTTAAGTATTTAGGCAAGTATACTTAAATCACAAAAACTTAAATGTCATCGCCAGGACTCGAACACGTGGCTTAACAAGGGGAATGGTCTGACCACTTAGCTAAAATGAGCAATACCAACTTCATCAAATCTTTAGATTTCTAGATCGAGCTATTTATTACCAGTACAACAATTTTGACATTAAAAAAGGGTTCCGTATTATTATTCAAAGTAACTCCGATACTGGGTTCAAAGCGACCATAAAATCACCGTGTATAAGTAATGTATTGCGACGATTTCAGTTTCTGTGATTAGATTCGATGGGCTTAGATGATATTTTATGATCATCCATACATAAATACAAATTTAAAACTGACAGACTACTACGGTGGTGTGGTCGGTAGTGCATCCGCTCTCGACGCCGGAGTCTCGGGTTCGATTCCCGGTCGGGACAAACTTTGTATGATGACACGTTTGTACCGAAGTCTGGGTGTTTCCTATGTATAATAATCGCTTATTTACCACCGTTCACCTCCTATTTCTAGTACTCATATCACAAGCTCTGCTTAGTGGGGTGCTTCGGTCAGTTCCTCCACGTGGTGCACCCCGGGCAAAGGCAGTGGCTGCAACTCTGCGGCAACATACCGCAGAGTAGTAGCTACTACGGCTAATTCTGACCAAAGTGGGGGTCTTGCCGCCTCGCATGAGGAACGCAGACCCACCACGACGGGGGCCTTGCGAGGCCCAGGTCTCTCCGCCGACACTCTGCAGAGCAGAGTGCTGCTGTGCGGAGAAACCATCGGGGCGACGGGTCTGACATCACTGAGCTCATCAGCGGTGTCGGACACGGTCTCGTAGAGACCACCGTTCGGCCGAACCCGGTTCTTCGGAACCGCGAGGAAGAAAACCTCGTTAAAAAATCACCAATGGGGCGGGCGGAATGGTCTTGTAAAGACCCCCGCCCGGCCCAGCCGTAATCCTGAACTGACAGGACCGGTGGCCCGTCAGGGCCGCGAGGATGAACACCTCTATAAAAAATTAACCCAATCCCAAGCTCTGACACCCGGTGAGGGGATGAATCGTGCAGGGGAGCTGTCACGCCTAGGGTGTCACCCGTCGACGGACGTTAAACAAACAAAAATGGCTTTGCAAAATACGCAGAATAATATTACCCAACGGGGAACTGGAGAGGATAACTCCCTCCACGAACACCCGGCTGTGACTGATGCGGTGCTCAGGCCCGGCACCAGTCACAGCGACCCCCATAAGGTATTTGGGAGGGGTCAACAAAGCCCGACAGGCCAGGGGGTGTGCCTCAAAACCACCCCCCAAACCGACGTGGAAGTCGCGTCGACCGCAGCTGGGAATGAGTCCGTTCCCAGCCGCAAGGAGACTCAGGGTTCCTCCTTTTGGAAAACTCCAGGCAAGAGGACCCTAGAGAAGAGGACGCCGAAGGCGAAAATCTGACGAAAATAGAAAATCTGTATCATAAATCAATTTTTTAGTTTTTTATATTACTGTCTCATAACCATAGGCTTTATATAATCAAATTTTGAAATCATAATTCGTACTTTTCGACCTCAGATTAGATAAAATAAATTTCTAAAATCATTCATCCTGTTTTCATTCATATAACATGGTCACCCTTAATAGCAAATTCTTAAGGAATATCGAAAAGTAATTTGGCTTTTAAATACCAAGTGATACAATGTTGTTGTGTACATGTGTATTTAGTAGAAATTTATACTAAATGTTAGTGTATCTAGTTTTTGATTCTGTTGTGATCTCAGGTAGCTACAGTCAATTATTCATTATGTAGAACGTCTGGATTGAGGAGCCAGTTAAAATGTGCCATATCTCCTAATCCACTCATAATTAATTACTGAATCTTATCCTACAAAACTAATTTACTTACTACTAAATGACCAAGAAATTGCGCATTAATTGTACGACTCCTTCTATGAAAAATGACCACTCGTAAGTAATGGTCTGAGGAGCCACATATAATGTATGATAACTTTTTTAATTTTAATACTACAAAACTCAGATTTTGTCTACTTACTACTCTCGAATACTACTAAATCATACCTAATTTTGGTAAATATTCATCCATGATTTTCCTAGTTATGACGAGGCTCCTCAGTCTAAACATTTACTTACTACTAAATGACCAAGAAATTGCGCATTAATTGTACGACTCCTATGAAAAATGACCACTCGTAAGTAATGGTCTGAGGAGCCACATATAATGTATGATAACTTTTTTAATTTTAATACTACAAAACTCAGATTTTGTCTACTTACTACTCTCGAATACTACTAAATCATACCTAATTTTGGTAAATATTCATCCATGATTTTCCTAGTTATGACGAGGCTCCTCAGTCTAAACATTTAGATTGAGGAGCCACCTTTATGTTCTTATAACTTTTGAAGTATTATACTACAAAATCGAGGACTGAGGCTACAAAATTTTTAAACTTACTACTAAATACCTATATAAATTTCATTAAGATACGAAATGTGGCTCCTCAATCTAAACGGACATCTCTTATCAGATGGCAAAAAGGAAATTCTATCTTCGATGTATTTAAGCGTCGATTCTGCCTGTGAGAGATCGAATTCAATAGGAAAAGGAGAGGACTTAATATCTTCAGGGAGGACATGACAAAGTTTTGTCATCTGTTCTTTCAAAGCCGCAACGGTATCAGCCGGGTTCTCCGCTCTGATAGAAACCTCATATTCCAGTTCAGATTTATTTATATAAGCGTACTTGATACGCCAAGCCATGATTAGATAATAAGAAAACTGAACTAATAAAATAAATTATACTTTTTTTTTTTTTTTTTTTTTAATTCCGCGGCCCAAGTCCGCGGCCGCTCTAACGTCCGTTGCCGGGCGTCCCTGGTTACTAGCAGAGGGTATGTCCAGTGGCGCCCGGAACAAATAAATTATACTTGACAAAGTGTTATAGTTTAAATATTTATAAAATATTTTAAATTAATTAAGTTTAAGAGAAAATTAAGTTATTTAAGAGAATAAAATAATTTTTATGATGAAAGTGTGATGAAAGTGTGATGAAAGTGTGATATGTGATGAAAGTTAGTGTTATGAGCGCGAATACTACAGGTTATTGTCCTGCAGCCCGCTGTATAGTAATTCAAACCCCAACTTGTCAGTGACCACGAATGGTTTTAAAAAAAACACTTCAAAGCGAAGAATGAATGTGGATTGCGGTTAGCAATCGGTAAGTAGCGTATCAGTGTGTGGGGCGCGGTATATTTTGTAGGAGTACTGGTAAGTGTTCTAGGTTTAAGTGTATAAATGTTTAAGTATGAAAGTTGAAATGGAACTAAATGTACGTCTACTACAGGATATTCTCCTGCAGCACGTCGTAGAGTAGTTCAAACCCCAACCTGTCAGTGACCACGAATGGTTTTAAGAACACTGCCAAGTGAAGAATGAATGTAGATTGCTGTCAGCAATCAGTAAGTGGTGTAATAGTGTGTGGGGTGCAGTGTAGGTTTGTAAGAGTACTGTAATAAGTGTAGTAACTAAGATGAGAGTATGAAAATACACAGGGGTAAAAGGGGATAAAGTATACAAAATAATTAAGAGGGAAAAGTGAAAAGATTTTTAGGGGGGTGGGTTCTAAACGTGGGTGCCAAATTGTAACGTTACACCTTCTGCATTGCGTTATCCGTTTTTCTGTTAGATTGGTGGATTGTTGCTATTAAATCTTCCATATCTGCGAGTTTCTGCAACGTAGTTTTTAATGTTTCTTCTAGCTTAGTGCATAGTTCTTGTTGTATTGCGACGGTTACAGTTAAAGCTATATTGGCTTTGTCTGCTTGATTGATTGATGCTCGATGCAACTTTCTTCCGTTATTCACTAAAAGAGAATTAAGAGTGCTCCTCAAATCGGTTTTTGACGAGTTGGTCCTAGGAATTGATCCCTCCAGGACCCAGGTTATAGCTGTAGACTGTACTATGATAGTAGACAACTTAGTGATTCCAAGGGTTAAACGTAATAAAAGACTAGGAGATGTTTCTCTGACTGTAGGCGGTGGTATAATGTCTCGAAGAATGGAGTGAATTCATAATAACACATCGGTAGAATGTTTTTGAATTTAAAAGTAAATGGATGAGATACAGAATGGCATTGATGAGAAAGGAGTTTACAATCAACAAACCTAATTGCCAAAAATAGAATAATAAAAAAAAACAAATCAGTAATGACATGACATATCATGTCACTCAATGGTACGTAAACAAACAAGATATAAAAAGGATGAAATAATTACAAATGGTAAGTAATTATGCACATAACAGCGCATACTTCCGATAAGAAAGGATTTTCCAAAATTCTACTCTTAAAAGGGTGAAAAAGGGGAGACAAAGTTTGTACGGGACAACGTGACACCTCAGAAACTTTCTTTCGGTAATTTAAAGCTACATTTTTAGCGAGTAACAGGCTATATAACATCACGACAGAGTTAATAGGAGCGGACCAGCATTGCGTGTAGACTATAGCTTGTTGGACGTTACTAACCGCAATCTCTCAGAAATGGTTATTCCTAGGAAAAAAGTTGGAAAGACTTATTTGTAGGTTGTGTGATGTACTTAATACCTGCACCACTTTGCAGTTCTATACAAATTAATGCAACCTTACAATTTTGTTCCGAATATTTTAACTGGATAACTCTGTTAGCTACCTGATTTGAGATTTCTTTTTGAGATATATGTGGGAGACTCGGTAAAATAAAGCTACTTACGAAAAATGAGCTTGCTGTTAATCAATATTTTTCAATGTTCTACGGCCCGTGTACTATAACTTTATCAATAAGGATACCTAGACTGCAGTGATTGTAGGCAGGTAACATCGGCCTTCATCCTCCACCGAGCCTTTTCCCAATTCAGTTGGGGTCGGCTTTCCAGTCTAACTGTGATGCGGCTGAACTTCGATATTTTCTGTGGGGCGCCTGCCATCTGACTCCACAACCCATGGGTGATATCGAAATTCTGTAGTTAGACTAGTCGGATTTTGTTTTAGGGCTCCCGTAACGACTGACATAGATGTTCGTATGACAACCGGAACCGACGGCTTAACGTGTTCTCCGAACCACGAGGAGGGGTCTCAATGTCTTAAGAAATAGTCACCCATCATAACACCGGCCTAGCTAGATGTTACTTAACCTTTGCTATGTGTTAACTTACTCGGTTACCACTAGATTACGAGCCCCTCTAGGCAGGTAACACCGGTCATAACTGTTGGAATTAAGGTTAGATTACAGAATTGTTAGTAGGTATGTAGTTTGACTTGACTAATGAGTTAACCAAAAGTGGCTGTGTGGTTAAACTTTATGCCGTAAGTAGGTGCAAATCTCTTTAAAACTTGCTTAAAGACCTCGGATTGCCAAGAGCGTTAGTAAACTCTTTACTGGGACGAATATCCAAAGCAGCACTGTTAGGATCTTACTAAATTTGACCAGGCAGAGGGGAACATGTCGCATGGTGAAGATGAGCGTTGACTAGTCACAAGGTGGCCATAAACCTACAAGTGAGTCGCAAGTCCCAATCGCATGTCCATTGCCGAGCGCCTCTGGTGAGCACACAAGGAATTTCCAGTAGCGCCCGGCGGGCTTTGGCCACTTGTTTAGCCTCTCTCTCTGGTTTTAATCGGGTTTAATCCCGTCGTTGGGAGTCCCAGTCGCCTGCGATGTGTTTCCCACTTTATCACACTATGGATCTGGCGGCCGCACGGTGAATCCATGGAGTGCTTTGTATTAGATCTCTATAACTATAGTGATCAGTTACGGCAATAAGCTTGCCCCTTATTATGTGGTACTAGAAGACTAAATCTAATAAAAAAAAAATATCAAAATCGGACTACTCTTTAAAACGTTATGCGTTGTAATATATAATTTTTTTTTCATCAGTTAAAAAAACCTAGAAAATCCTTTTCACACTCATTTATTATGTGTATCTCAGCTAGAATAAAACGGATATGAGCTCGGTCGTACTCACAAGATTGCAAAGGTATAACATTTCCGACTTACCTACAGTTCCCTACTCATGTACGGATGTGGTGGGTGTTAGTAATAGTTCGTTAAGGTTGAGGGTTCTAATAAAGTTCAAGGGTAGGACGCGTTGTTTAAAGTAGTGAGTATGCAAACATTTTTGGAATGAAGTTCTCTAATGCGGCTTGTAGTGCGATTTTGTAAAATCGTCACGTTACGCTTATCCTTGGTTCCCAAATGGTGGCAGAAGACAAAATATAGTCAGTTTTTTTTTTAATTTAACATCGGCGTCGTTAGTAAAACGAAAAGTAACCCCAACCCAGGCTGGATTGCGTTGCAGTTGCGTAAAGAACTTCGTTCCTAACGAGGTACCCCGATCGCACAATTTTTTTTTATTTTAGAATTATCTGACCAACTGCAGACTCAGCATAGTCAGCGCCGATGTCAGTCAATCAACATTTCGACCAATGATATCGTAGAAATGTTCAAAAATATGTTAATTCGGTCACTTGTTTGTACTTTTCTGCAATAATTATTGGTTGAATTTCTGGACCGACTTTAAAGTATGTCTGTATGGATAAACTTGTATGTTATTTCGAACTTAGTGTAGTGTAATAGAGTACGTGTATTAGTAAATTAGTTGTAAAATAGGATTTACTAATTGCTTGATCTTAATCTAATAGTTACATAGATTAAATCTGCTCTCTAATTTATAATCACATACATTAATAATGGAAGGTTTGATTGAAATGCTAATTCTGTTAGCGTTCCTTACCAAATACTCATTCGGTACGAAAGGTATCAAGATTGTTTGAGAAATGAAACAATTTGCTCTCGAGAACTTCCAGAGCCTATAAACATATAATATTATGACCTTTCTGGTCGTAAACACTTCGTTTCTTAACACTGACACAAATACCTAAAGATTACTCCATTTCTCGTATAAAATTCTGTTCACTTCTACGTGACCGGAATCACAAAACACCAATCCCTTTACAAAGAAAATTCAATGTCACAGAGAGATAAATAACACGGTCGGTTAGTTGATCTGATTCTTAGCATACAAATCACGTCTTAGTCCCCGAAGGGATAGACTTAGTAGATACACTTATCACGCTCGCAGGAGATGACTAAAGGCCCCCACTGAAGATATTTATATCGATCCAAATGCAGTGGACGTCTTCTAAAAATGAAAGACAGATCTTCTATTTAGATGGGCGTCGTCCTATTGTGACTTTCCGGCTGACTGTATAGACGGAATAAAAATGGTTATATCGTCAGTGGGGGCCTAACCTCGGAAATCTCGATTAGGCCAATTTTTAAACAACTAAAACATACCAGAACAACTTGATAAAAGGAGAAAGTTCTCAAATAAAAACTTTTTCATACATGTCCGAGCAAAACTCCTATATAAATTGTTGTGCTCAAGATCGTCTCTTTGACATCCACCAATTTAATGGGTGATATTTATAAAGTTTTGATATGATAAGCATGTACTTAAATAGAAGTTGTTTAGTCAGAAATTGATAGTTTTACTATTCATAAAAAGTTGGGATATATAAAGTTTTCTTCAATACAAATTCGTTGAAGGTATTTTGAAAGTTGAAGAGTTCCCTCGACTGGCTTTCGCTCCCTCATCAGATCGACTCCAAACCTTCATTAAATGGCAGTTCCTTATAATACCTAATGAAAAAATTAATAAACGCAATTTCAGTAGTTCTCCTCGATTACTCCATGATCCGATCATCAGATCCTGGTTTCATTACGAGTATAATATCCTTTCCAACAAAAAAAGTATTAAAATCGGTTCATAAACGACGTGATTATCCTCGAACAACCATAAAAAAGAGATGAATTGAGAAACCTCTTATTTTTGAAGTCAATAAAAAAGGTACGATATTTTATTACTTCCCGACGTTTCGGTTGTATTGCACCCACAGTCTCAATATCAGTTATTATGAGTAAAACGTAGAAGTTTAAAAATTTGAGTTGGACTTCATTGCAAAGTTTTGTTTATAAGATAGTAACCGCAATTGAATGATACAATGTTTCAGGGTAAATTTAAAGGGATACGAGTAGGTATGTGTCGGAAGGGAATTAAACTGATTTGATATTTGGTGAATGGGGCTCGTGGTCTAGTGGTAACCGACAATGTTAACACATTGCAAATGTTAAGCAACATCGACTCAGGCCGGTCTTAGGATGGGTGATCATTTCTTAAGACATTGAGACCCCTCCGTGCCTCGGAGAGCACGTTAAGCCGTCGGTCCCGGTTGTCATACTAACATCTATGGCAGTCGTTAGGGGTAGTTGGAGCCCTAAATCAAAAATCCGACCGGTCTAACTACAGAACTTCGATATCGCCCATGGGTTGTGAAGGTCAGATGGCAGTCGCTTCACGGAAAATATCGAAGTTCAGCCGAATCGCAGTTAGACTGGAAAGCCGACCCCAACTGAGTTGGGAAAAGGCTCGGTGAATGATGATATTATAAATCAATACAATAAACATTGGAATTGTAAAGCTATTGAATTTCGCAAACCGTAAAACCATATTTCAATTCGTTAGTAAAATGTACAGTGCGTTATTTTATAGAATGATATTCGGAAAGGATTATTTTATCCCGGAAATAACTTTCGAACGTACCTTTAACTGCTTCGGTGGCGTGGTCGGTAGTGCATCGGCTTTCGACTCCGGAGTCCCTAGTTCGATTCCCGGGTCTTATCAAATATTTGTGTGATCCACAAATGTTTGTTTCGGAGTTTGTGTATCTATGTATATTATGTATGTATTTATAAATATTTAAGTATGTTTATTAGTTGTCTAGATCCCATGGCACAAGCTTATAGCTTAGTTTGGGCTAGATGACGTTGTGTGAGAATGTGCAAAATATTTATTTATTATTTATTATTATTACCTACTGTGTGTTAATGTTGTTGTATTATGGGAATCGGCAATGAGATAACTATTGTACGGATTCTGATTCCACAACAAAATGTCAGTAAGGGTTGTCTCTTGTTTGTGATACGGCATTGACCATAGAGTTGATATTGAGGCATTAACGTCATAATTATTGGTTCAATTATGCTGGTACTTTTCTGACAACCCTAATGTTCGAATTATGTTCCATGTAAACAAAAGAATGTGCTTTAATTAACGTCGGAGTGCAAGTTCTGTATGTAAGTACTATTCCCTATTCTGTGGTGTAAGTAAGTATTCGGGGTTTATTATTGTTTTTATTTTGTATTTTAATGCAAAACACTTAATTAATTCATGCATTATTCACCAATAAATTGTTTGTTGAAAACTGAAGTAAAACATTTAAATCAATATAAATTCTATTAGGAGTGTTCAAAAATAAAATGTGGCATTGCAAAACAAGTTCAAGACTTTGTTGTTTGCAAAATTCAATCAATCCTCGTCAGTCGAAAATGATTGATTTCACCGTCATAATATATATAGATATATACTTCGGCAATACCATTACAATAATAAATTAACAATTTTGATTACATATTGTTTAATATTAATAACTCTTAACATTCAACGCAATTCTGAGTGTCCCAACATTGTTAGTACTTGTAAAAATATACTACTAATAAATATTTTCGCCTAATATCTGGGATTTTATACAAAGGTCATCAAAATAGACTCTTTCTATTTTGCTCTGGATGGAGTCAATCTACGCCATAGTAGCCCGACGGTTTTCTTGATGTCGTCGGACCATCGTTTTCTTTGTCTTCCTCTTTTCTCTTCGTTTGGAAAAGTACCTACCTGGCAATAAAAACTCACTGACACTTTTTATACGTCTTAAAATAATTCCGCATCGTAGTTCTGTTGTATGTCAGATTTATAAAGAAAATAAATCTTCAATGTAGTCAAAAAGGACAAATAAAAGGAATAAGTGTTATTTCTGAGTATTGCTTCTTGAAAATACTTTTTCATCCGTCAATTTTTCTTTACATAATGTTATTTACGTCGCTTTGAAATTCCGTATTCTCGAGATAATGAATGATAATTTATTTAATGGTTTTCCATTCATTTTCTTTACAACTTGTGGGTGTTAAATTGTTATTTAAATAGTATTAGGTAGTTTGATGAGCATTGTGTTGTGTTGAATATAATAAAAACCACATAAATGTTACAAAAATACAAATCTTGCGTCTTTTTAATGTGAGTAGGTATAAATCTACAGATAACGTATGTAGGTATCTAGGTAATAACGAAAACTAAACGAGTAAGTACTAACTATTATTTCATATGACTGCATGAGTTTGAAGCTATATCATAATATTTGAACCTCCAAGATCTTTAACTTCCTAAACCTCTAAAATATTACAATATTGCTAATATAATCTCATATATCAAAAGATAAATGACACGGTCGGTTTGTTGAGAAATTGTTCCCTAAGTAGATTTACGAAGTCCCAAAAAGTAATGCGGCGAAAAGAAGTAGGTCTACTCGTGATCCCACTAATGAGGCCAAATGATGGTACCTTCATAAAAGAGGACAATAAACATTATTGATGTTTCTATTTTCATGACCTTCCTCTGTTCCGTACGGTAGAAAACTACTTTTACCGTGTTTTCTTTACCTAGATAGTGACACAGCTAGCTTCGTAGTGAGTAAATTGATCATTAAGGCTGTGATACACTTCCTTATTAGTGGCATACTTTCGTCAAAAATTAGCAGTAGCTAATAGTTAGGACGTCATTACTTGCATGTTTAAGTAGTAAGTAGATATAATAACATGTCTCATTCTGAGTGCTTATCTTGCCACTTAGTGTACGACTAAAATCTTACGTTCAAGTTCTTGCTGTATAACAATGTACCAGGCCTAATTCCGCATTTAAAATTTCAGTTGAAGCCATCTAAGTACCATTTAAGGCTTACTCAAGTTACAAGTTTTCAACATATACTAATAAACATCTGTTCTTTGGAAAAGTTCTTTGGACATATTACTAGAAAGGAGAGCTCTATAGAGAGGTCGGTCGTGGACCACGGGGTAGGTCCCCAAACCGCTGGATTAACCTCATCAGATCCACAACGCAATCAACTGCAGTGGAATGTGCTCGCAGTGCAAGTCAAAAACAGAAGTGGAGGCACATCGCTCGAAGTGCAGCCGCCTTTGCCGAGGGGAGTGACGGGGCATCCTAGTCCATCGGCAGCCACGACCACTCTGCCAAGAGTGTTTTTTTTTTTTTTTTTTATATTTAGTTCGACAAATTGACGCCACTCGCCTGATGGTAAGCTGAGGCGACGTCTGGCAATTGAGGGCGACTCTCACAGTACACAGGAATACTATAGAGAGTGGCCCTCAACTTGACGACCCTGTAATGTGCCTCTTCACGCTTCGCTTAAAGAGCCCTGGGTTATATGTTGGAGGAAACACGTGCGCAGGCAGTGTGTTCCAAGCCACCATCGTTCGGCAGAGAAACGATCGTCTAAAACGCTCGGTTCTCGCGAAGACGGTTTCCACGGTATGAGGGTGACATCTCTGCCCGGCACGCGTTGTTCGGGATCGGAAGGGAGAGGGTGGGATCAGGTTGAAGAACTCTTCAGAACACTCACCGTGGTAAATACGGTAGAACGCGGCCAAGGAAGCAATTGTTCGGCGCTGGGCTAGCGGCTCAAGGCTTCCCGTTACCTCCGGACAGTCTATAATGCGAACAGCGCGTCGCTGCATAGCGTCGAGTGCGTCCAGCAAATACTTCGCGGAGCCGTCCCAGAGGTGAGAGCAGTATTCAACGCAGGGTCTAATCTGCGTTTTGTACAGCAGACACCTCTGGTGCGGTGTAAAGAATCGCTTTACCTTGTTCAGTATTCCTAGTTTCCGCGAAGCTAGCCCAATACATCTCTCAATGTATTTTGTGTTATTGAGCTCTCGACGAACGTCTATGCCAAGGATGTCTAGATTGTCCTTCATTGGTAATATTGCATTCTGAAGAGTGGGTAGGGGAAGGAAAGGGGATTTTTTCGCTGTAAATGCACACGCCTGTGTTTTATGGGCATTGAACTCGACCAAGTTCTCGGCACCCCATTGGGAGATACTGTCGAGGTTTCGGTCGAGATCACCCACGAGATGTCGTCTCTCCTCCTCTATCACAGATCGCCCCGCCGTCGGACGAACCGAGTAACTCCCGTGCAATGTACTGTCATCTCCATAGCAATGAATGTTCCCGAGGGAAAGCATATCATTGATATGCAGAAGAAAGAGAGTTGGTGACAGTACGGACCCCTGCGGTACCCCGGCATTCACTTGCAAGAAGCGAGAAGCCTGGCCATCGCAGAGGACCCGCACTCGGCGCTCGTTTAAAAAACTGGCAATCCAGCTGCACAGTTGAGGAGGTAGACCATATGCCGGAAGCTTGGAAAGCAGCGAAGCATGCCAGACCCTATCGAAAGCTTTGGCGATGTCCAGGCTAATAGCCAAGGACTCGCCGAACTTTTCCATAGCCTCACCCCATACATGCGTGACGAATGCCAGGAGGTCACCCGTTGATCGTTTTGGCCTGAAGCCATATTGCCGATCATTGATTAGCGAGTGATCCTCCAGGTATCGCATGAGCTGCTTATTAATAAGAAGCTCGAGCACCTTGCAAATGACTGAGGTGACAGCTATGGGTCGATAGTTGCCTGGATCGGATCGATCCCCTTTCTTGGGGATCGGTTGTACGTTCGCCTCCTTCCAGGCCTCCGGCACGAGGCCCGTAGAGTATGACAGGCGGTACAGACGCGTTAATACTGGAGACAACTCAGCAGCACATTTTCGTAGCACCACCGCCGGAATGCCGTCAGGGCCACTGGCTTTCCGCGTGTCGAGTGACCGCAGCACTGCCCGTACATCACATTGCCTGATAACAATATCAGGCATAGTGTGGCCACAGTTGGCGATGGCGGGGGGCTGCAGGCCACGGTCATCGACCCGGGAATTAGCCGCAAAGAGGTCTGCGAGCATGTCCGCCTTCTCTTGGGCTTTGTGAGCCAGTGATCCATCAGGAAAACGCAGTGGTGGCAGCGAGGGTTGACAAAAATTTGACTGTACGGCTTTGGCCAGTTGCCAGTATCCACGGCTGCCCGTGGGATGGGATGTGAGCTCCTGACCAAGCCGCGCGACGCGCTGGGCATCCGCTCTCTTGAAGGCCCTCTTGCTGAACCTAGTGGCCCGATTGTACGCTGCTTTGAGGCGGTTCACGTTCGGGTCACGTGCCGCCCGAGCCCTGACCCAGGCGCGATATGCCGACTGTTTTTTCTGGACAGCCTCGGCACATTCACGCCCGAACCAGGGGCGAGCTTTGCGGATGCTGGCGACATCAGTGAAAGGGATATAATATTCTATCCCTAGACTGATCTCGCCAGCAATGGCAGCAGCGCTATCCGAAGGCGCCTTCCCTACAAAGCAGCGCTGGCTCCACGGGACGGACGCAAAGTAATCGCGGAGACCGTCCCAGTCTGCCGACGAGTAGTGCCATAGTCGTCGAGTCATTTGTTCAGCACGAGCAGGCGGTGGCACTTGGAAGCTGGCGTGCACCACACAGTGGTCGGATGTGCCCAGTGGGGCGCGTACCGACACACTGTACTCGGCTGGGCGACTCGTCAGCAGTAGATCCAGCAAGGCGGGCGTGTGGTCTGACCTGTCAGGTATCCGGGTGATCCCCCGTACCATCTGGGTCAGCCCGTGGAAGAGAGCGAATGCATGGGCGGTTCGTCCCGCATGATCGGTCCTAAGGGACCCCAGCCACTCAACGTGATGACCGTTAAAGTCCCCCAGGAAAACCAGGTCAGCGTTCGGGAACCGCACCTGCGCATCGTCAGCCATCTCGCTGAGGTATTCGAAAAGCCTTGTTGTCCCAGTGTCCCCTGTGTGGGAGCGGTAGACGCACACGTAGATCTGGCTCATGGAGCCATGATCCACGTGCAGCCAAAGGACGGAGTAGGAGGGGTTCTCCAGACAGCGCAACCGGCGGCAGCAAACATCCGCCCTAACGAACACGCACACCCCGGCTTTATCGCGGAATTGTTCCTCAATGATATAGCCCGGGTAACAGAGGTACGACGTGTCGTCAGGGCGGCGTATCTGTGTCTCCGTTAGGAACATCACAGAAGGCCGTGCCGACTCCAGGTGATGGTGGACGGTATCGAGGTTTGCATGGAGTCCGCGGATATTCGCGAACTCCACCTCAAACGAAGTCAACTTTGTGGGGTTTCTAGGGGCCGCTGTGTACCGTCTATTCTCTTGTTGCACTGTCATTGTGAAATATGGGGAAGCGTGAAGACAGGGCGATATTTGGTGCGGCAGTAAGTGACAAAGTGCAGAGGCTAGCTTCGTCTAGAACCGTGTGGTTAGGTCGGAGCCGACCCGCCGGACGGAAGGGCTCCCAAACCCCCCTGATGCAAGGCCGCCGCTACCCCACACCGGTTACCACCCGGAGCGGCGACCCCACAACAGGATTATGCGCAACATGTGGGGCAGCCTACTGGGGTGGTTGGTCCCAGGCGGGCCCCATGACTATGTTGCGGGCGGCCGCGGCAACGCCGTTGCTAAGGGTCTCCCTGGCCGGCGAATCGACCCACACCACCCACACTAGACTCCGCTTCGCCCCCACTGGACCCCTGCCTGCCGCACCATACACCGCCCCGGGCCCGGCAGTGCAGCTGCTGAACCCCTAACGCAACCCAGCCTGGGCTGGGTTACTTGGGGGCTTTAGCACAGCTGCACGGTGGTACCCCCCCGGACCAACACTGTTGTACCACCTGGTATCCACGTAGGGGCCAAAGCCACCACATGGGTACCGTAATATACGAACCTCGTCCGTTAATCAGCAGGTGCGCCACTAGCAGGTGAGGTCGCTGGGGCCCGATAGATGTAAGAAGGGCCCCTTTGCACCCAAGAAGGGCCCCTTTGCACCCTTTGCACCCAGTGTACGACAAAGAAAAATAAACATCTAAATCAAACTTTCAAAATACCTACTCTACTATACATAAATGAGAAGGTTTGTGTGTGCATGAGTTTAAACGTCCGTTACCATGTACTGCCGATTTAGATTCGGGCAACATTAGGATTTTTTTATCTCGAAAAAAAAAACCTATTACCTAGGTACATACGGCCATATTCGCGGTTTACTTACAATATATTTGTATCGTCATTCAACGTGGCAACGCAGCCAGCATTCTGGGAACCGTCTCAGTCAGCAATGACTTTCTGTAAATATTGTGTATGGATTTTTTGCTTGAGTAAATAAAATACGAATAAATGTCATTATTATAATGGCAAAAAAGATACAGCGTATAGAATTTAGAATTCACAATAGCGTAGTTTCGTAACTTCTGTATATTGCCTTATAGAGGACAATTTCTGGTATGCGTCCCACGTACACTTCCCAACATCAATGTTACTTCTAAAATAGAATTAAATGAATAGACATTGAACCTTTGAAAATTTAGGGATATTACGTGACCAGTGTCGGTAACACGTAGTAGGTAAAGCCAATATGTTCAGTAGTACCTACGTCAGAGGATGAAACTGGACCTTCGTCAATGAAATCCGCGTTATTGGAATGTAAGCTGTCAATGACAAAATACACTTAGGTATATTACAGTCATCATCATCATCAAATGTGTGTATTTTGTTTTTTTTTGCTGAAATCAGCCAACTGATGCTCACTGCTGGGCATAGGCCTCCCCCTAAAAATCGTCACAACATTCGGTCTTGAGCTTCGCGCATCCAGTGGCCTCCCGCGACTGTCAGTCCACCTTGTGGCACGGCCTGCCCACACTGCGTCTACTGGAGCGCGCTCGCCACTCGACGACTTTTTGGCCCCAATATAGTATAAGTTTATAATCAGGCCTGTTTCACCGAATGTGTAAGCAAATGCATATGCACCCAATATTGGGCATGTACGCCCAAAGTTTCTCTATCTTCTATATGCCTAGATATTTCGCTGGTGACTATATCACATACTTAGGTGGCAAGCGTTTTGCCATTTATAAAAACCTTTCATGCTTCCTAGAGCTTCATTCGTTGATCGACAGGTGCACCACTTACAGGTAAAGCCTCCAAGATCTTGGTGAGATGCCTATGTACCATACCATTATTACGAATCTATATTCCCACCTAAGTTACCTACAAAACAATAATTAAAAACGAGTGTTTTAAACTACACGACTACAGTAACATATTGCATAACGTCATGGGGAGGAGCAGGCAAGACCTTGCTTTTACCCGTCGAGCGAGCTCAGAGGGCAATCCTTAAGGTATCAACGTTCCGCCCTTTCCTATTTCCCACTAACCTCCTATACAAATCTTGTGAAGTATTAACAGTCCGTCAGCTATTCATACTCAGTACAGTACTAAAACAGCACGCATCACTTCCCTACAGCACTCAAGTTTCCTACAAAAGACGGAAAGATATTGTTTGCACTGAAAGAACTGCGATAAAACGCGAATACACAGGCAAATTTTACTTGTTCTTAGGACCGCTTCTGTACAATAGGATAAACGCTACAGCAAATATTTATCCTCTTAATTATTCTCGTTGTAAGCAAGTACTAAAGAATGCCCTCCAAGGGATGTCCTACGATGACACAGAGGAGTTAATATCTGTATTAAAATAAATAGTGATAACTTGAATAATTAAGACATATCTAATATAGTTATCAATATTGAGCCACTTTGGTATTGTACTAGCTCTTATTATATAATATTATGAATAACCTAATCATATAATGTTACGTAATTGTTTTTCTGTAATGTTATATAATTTACTTAGCTGCAATTGGCGCCTGAAATACAGGACTACCTAGTTCAGGTGCAAATTACGTTTATAAGACTACCTATTTATAAAACATCTAGAAACATATAAATGTAAATAGGTAGTATTATACCTACATACTTAAGCTACTAATGCACTAACTATGATGTAATAGCGCACAATTAAAATTAAGATTCTATGTAAAATTTTATTGTACAATTATTATTACGAAATAAATTTATTATTTTTATTTAGTAAAACTTCTTGTGCGACAGAGAGAAAGAAAACGTGTGCTCGCACCATTGATATACAAATATATTAATGGCTCGCACGTATTTATTCCTACACTAATTATACGAAACCGTAACTCTCTAACACCTTTCGTAACGCATTCACCAGCTTACTCCCCAAGTCAAGCGTGTGTAAAGAAGTTTAACTTCAAAACCAAATAACAGCAAAATGTTGGAGTTACGATAAATACATAAAACAGAATAATGTAGATCTAATCACATACAAAAAATCATTAAACCCACTTTACCCATTTTGCACCGTTCATTCATTTATTCAACAGGTCGTAATGACGTAAGGCTCTCTTATTTCATTCATTCGATCTTCATAGATGACCTTGGAACGAGTTTCAAAGCACATTTTCAGTTGCTAATTACATAGTCTTCTTCATAGTAATTACGTTCGAGGAATTACCGTTATTAGAGCGCGCCGAGGGACCGTATTTTCTCAATGTTATAGACAGACTCTTATCTACAAAACAAGCTAATTGAGCTATAGAATAAAATACTAGGTATATTTTTAACCGACCTCATAAAAAAGGGACCAAATAGTTGTCGGAATGGGACCAAATCAAAATGTCACTTTGGAAGTAGAAAAACAAATTAAAAAACCAGATAACCCAATTCAAAGATACTAGTTATCACGGCGAACTTTATATCGCCTTAAATATAAAAAAAAAAAAAAAAAATTAATATTTCATGCAAATTTATGTAAATTGAACAACGCGACGGACGGACGGACAGACAGACAGACAAATTGTCGTATTAAATATATAGATGAGTTAACAAACATAAAACAAAAAAACGGGTCTCCCTTGTTTGACCGAAAGGAATTTGACAAATGTTCACTTCCCAAAAAAAATTTCGCATAATTTCATTTGCCAAATTATTACTTTGCAAAAAATCTATTCACAAAAAATTGTAACGCAAACCTAATGTTTGGGAAATGAACGTTTAAACTATAACTTGTTTACCAACTAGTACATTTAACATTTTTTATTTAGTCAAATATTTCAATTGGAATAACGGTTTTTACGCAAAATCAAATAAGCCAAATATTTAGTAAGCAAGTCGTTTCTGGCGTAGGAGGTCACAGTTTTAACCTAACCTAACCTAACCATTTTGTTTAAAGAAGAAATTAACTTAATCTAAATAGTTGAGTTCCGGGTAACCTACTAAAACAATATCTTTTTTTCTATTAATGCAAGTCGTGTCTGGCACTCGCCGGCCGCTGCCGCGGCACCGCTCGCTTCGCTCGCTCGGCTCGTGCGTAGTAGATCACAGTTTTAACCTAACCTAACTATTCACCAAACAACCAACATCATTTCAACAGACGTTTATTGTCTGAAGATTGTTTGCTGTAATAAATCATTTGATTAAAGACCAAATGCCATAATTACATTATACTTGGTAATATTTTGCCAAGTAAAAATTTGACCAAATAAAAATATGTGTAGATACTAAAATCATTCGAAATATTGCAATGGTATAAAAAAAGGTTGCTAAAATTTGTTTGGGTAATGAAATTTTGTTAAAATCTTTTCGGCAAAACGGCAGGCACAGAACATACAGTCGAATTGAGAACCTCCCTCCTTTTTTGGAAGTCAATTGAAAACAGACTGAAACACTCAAGTAAAAGTCCGTTCAAGGCCTTAATACATAGAAAATGGCGCACTTATGTCACCTGTCAACTGTTATCTTGATTCGTGATAAACAACATTAGTGGGCTATCCTGATTCACACCCACTAATACCTATGTATTTTGTAATACGAATAGGTGCCTACGTAGGTACATTATGTGAAATCTTTTGTAATCCATACTAGGAAGTTAGGCCAACTTAGGCACACGGCTACCGTCTCCGGTCGCCGTGCGCCGAGCCATCGACATTTCCTGATGATGCCCCTGGTTGGGGGCGAAACACGTGTCGAGGTTTTTTATTATATTTTGCACGATAACACAACTCTCATATTTATTCTATTTTCAAAATTATTTCTCTATTCTTTGGGCCTAAGTGGGTTTGGTCTTGTGCATGAATAAATACGAGAGTTGGGTAATTTGCATGTGGCGGAATATTGCAAAGTAGTTAGACTTATTTAATTCAAGAAATCGCAAAACGAAAGCCTAAATTTTCGTTTGTCCTATTTATATTGTACTAAGTTGTATTAAGTTGTATTAAGTTCATCCTGATACGCAACAGACTGAGAACGTTGGATGTAATGTAAACACATGCCATATTGGTACCCAGTGATACTAGGGTAGATGCCTACAACTAAAATAAATAATGTAAATGTATTTACTACATAAAGAATCCCAAAGTATGTACGTATATTGTAATCAATCTTATTATCTTTATTGACCGAGCGAGCGAAGCGACTCAGTTTTAACTCAAGGACTGGCCGATTTGGCGTTGTTGGTATGTGTGTCAGTTCCGGTCTACAGGCCGCATTTTTCAGCCGATTTTCAGGAAATTTGGCACAAGTGTTCTTTGTTGCAAGGCGCAACTTTTGTCGAAGGGATTTTTCGATTGGGGGGACAATGGGGGAGAAATAGGGGGAAAATGCATCTTTCAGCCGATTTTCATGAAATTTGACACATGTGTTCTTTGTTGCAAGGCGCAACTTTTGTCGAAGGGATTTTTCGATTGGGGGGACAATGGGGGAGAAATGGGGGGAAAATGCGAAAATAACGCGAGGTCTACTGTTCACAGAACCACTAGTTTTATTAATTTTTAATCATCAATTGAATCATTAATAGTTACGGATTTGACGCCACATAATAGTGACGTCAATGTTGAGTTTTTCATACAAATTTATATTAAGCGTGTCGTTTTGACATTAGACATTAGTAAAAAGAAGGTGATTTGATTAGACAGTCACCTACCCCATTGGCACCTGACATTTCAGGTTAATGGACTTTTAATCTTATAAGGATACCTATACATACATAAAGGTAGTCAAAGCAAACAAACATACATTGGAGTAAGCAGAGACTATAGAATTTGATTGGCTACCATCTTGGCATTCTTCTAAGGGTATATTTGTTATTAGAATTGCGCAGCGCAAAAAATATTATCACGATTTGATTGTTATATGTTTGCATTGAGTACTACCATAACTACTAAACCAATTTTGAAAACACTTTTATTTATGTGTAGCTACATTATTCCAGAGTGGCATAGGCATTTATCCCGGTAATGTGTTCCCGTGGGAATTGTGAATGGGAAAACTAAATAACGCAAACGGAGCCATGGTAATGAGTAAGAATTAAAATACTATCTTAATTTAGAATTAAAATATTAAGATGCTACATGTTGATGTCATTACAAAGATTAGGTATTAATTGTAGGTAAGTTTACTGTAACTCGTTCAACCGCTTGTTTTGAATGTCTAGATCGCGCTATCGTTTGATGACCGACCAGTATGTAAGTAGTTTAAACAAGACAATGTAATTCGTACACCTGGTTTTGCTGTGGTTTATATATATTCACCTATTAAATAGTGGTATATGTTTACTGTAGTTTTTTTGCGCTTAATTATACCCAAGTCGACCCGGGCGTAAACATTGGTCCTTGCGAGTCGAATGGTTGTTTTTTTTTGGAAAGCGCTTTTTTTTTGAGTTTGGGGGAACAGAGTAGATCGTTGGACAGCGATTTTCCTGCCTTGTTAGGTTACTGGTCTTGTGGATCGCAGACCAGAAATACTTCCCCTACAGCGGGCATCAAGAAGAAGAAATTGGATTGGTGTCGTGCGCTGGAGATGAGGAAGAGTGGAGTTTATAACTTTGTATAAACTGTACCACATTGGGAACCAAGGCGGCAAGAACTTACTACTACTGCAACTTCGCTAATAACGACGAGAAAGCAACGGGACAGGTGATACCACTAGAGGGCGCTGCGTACGCGTAAAGTGAATTGAAGTGATTGTGCTAAAGGTGATTCCGGATAAACTGTGAGTACATTTTCGACCTTATTTCTTCGAAGTGGTCAACTTAGAATTTGAAAAATACTACAATTGAAGCGACATTTTAGTTAGATTATAACAGTGAATTTCAACCTTATTGTATAGACTTAATAAACTTAGTTAAATTAATGTTAGTTTAGGACTTGTGTTAATTTTAAGTAAAAAGTGGTTTAGACGGGGAACCTATGCCGGTTTTCCTATCGGTTAGGTATTAGCTAAAACACTTAGAAAATATTTTAAAGTTTTAGTTTGAAAAATTTCTAAGTCCTTTTAACTTTGTAAGTTTGATACGAAACGAGTTGTCATCTATTTTGATTATAAATTCTTAAAAATATTGCAAAATGGAGTTGATAGAGAGTAGGCAGACGGATATACAAACTAAATTGACTAAGAATGCTGCTAACTTTAGAAAATCACCTAAGGATCGCATTACTATTTCATATGTAGAAACAAGATTAGAGAACCTAGAGAAGTTGTGGGAAACATTTTGTAACAACCACAATAACTTTTTACAAAAAAGTGAAGATGTAAAATTGTATCTCGGTTCCAATTATTACGCAAAAAATGTTTACAGTGAAGTTGAGGAACTGTATATAGAACATAAGTCGGAACTTAAGGAGAAGTTAAGGAGCTTTCAAGCAACTTCCAAATCGGCTAAATTAGAATCTAGTAGTCAGGTTTCTAAAACAAAAAATAGGGTTAAGTTACCTGAGATTAAAATTCCATTATTCTCAGGCAAGTATTCGGAATGGCACACCTTTAGGGATTTGTTTTTGGGATTAATTCACAACGACAATAATTTAGATAAATCACAAAAGTTTTATTATCTTAAAGGACACCTGACAGGGGAGGCAGAGCAGTTACTAAAAAATATTAAAATTACATGCGACAATTATGAAATGGCTTGGTTAAAATTAGAAAGCACGTACAATAATAAAAAGTTCTTAGCTAAAGGTATTTTGAAACGCTTAATTAATCAAAAGAATTTGATCAACGAATCGTCTTTGGGAATAAAACATCTGTTGAATACTACAAATGATTGCTTAGACTCAATTAAGAATCTAGGGGTAGATATTTCGTCATGGGATATTATTATCATCCATTTAATAAGTGAAAAGTTAGATAAGGACACAAAGAAAGCGTGGGAATTAAAAATTGCTGAGGATTCCAACGAAGATCTCCCTACTTATTCGGAGTTTTCACGTTTTCTTACTGGTCGATTTCGGGGTCTTGAAGGAATTGATAGCAGGCCTGATGGTCCCAAAAAGCCTCAACGGGGTATACAATCATTCCATGCAGTTAAAGAAAAAGATGTTAAGGAGGTTTGTGTTTTTTGTTCTGCTAACCATAAGATAGGTTCATGTAAGGATTTTAGTAATGAAACTATAGAGAAGCGGCGTCAATTTGTTCAGGATAAACATTTGTGTTTTGTCTGTCTCAGGGGAAACCACTCAGTGAGGGCTTGCAAAAGTGCTCATAGATGTAACATATGCAAACGGCGTCACAATACCCTTTTGCATCAGGACATAGGTGGTGCTAGGTCGTTAGGGGCAGACAACGACGGGTCTAACAGCGAAGCATCGTTGTCGAATATAGTCACCAAACCGGATACAAATTCAGAAGAGTCTAGCAAACCAATGGTTTCATGTCTTTCTACTGGGAATGGTCGGAAAACTGTGTTACTGGCCACAGCTTTAGTAAATGCTGAATCGAAAGACGGTACCTATAGGGTTATTAGAGCTTTGCTAGATCAGGGGTCGCAATGCTCGTTTATAACTGAATCGATGGTTCAGTATTTGGGATTAAAACGAGTCGCGACAAATAATATGGTTCTAGGTGTGGGCGGTGACAAGGGTATCATATCTAAATATGTAGTCACCATAAAGCTAAGCTCCAGGAAATGTCCAAACTATAAAATAATAACTCAGGCATATGTGCTAAGGTCAATTACTTCTCTTTTACCAGTTAGTAGGGTAATGAAGGTAGAATGGGTGGACTTGACAGAGAATGATTTGGCGGATCCTGAGTACTATCGGCCAAACAAAATCGATATGCTGTTGGGTGCTGAAGTTTACAGTCGGGTCATTCAATCTGGTATCAAAAAGAATACTGCTGGAACTTTGTTGGCGCAGGATACAAATTTCGGATGGATATTATCAGGGGTGTCTGACGTAGCTGACACATCTCATACATCGTTGCATACCACTGTGTTACATTCCTTGATTCCAGAGGAAGATCTCTTGAAAAGGTTCTGGGAGTTAGAAAGGGAGCCATGCGATAACAAAAAACTGCTAACAGAGGACGAACAAAAGTGCGAAGAGTTATTTGTAGCTACAACAACACGAGACGAGACTGGGCGGTACGTGGTTCGGTTACCGCTGCGTGATGACACTCTGATAAGTCAGTTCGGAGAATCCAAGGCGATAGCTGAAAGAAGGTTCAAGAGCTTAGAACTAAAATTTAATAAAAATAGTGAGTTCAAAGAAGATTATCGTAAAGTTATTAAGGAATATTTACATTTAAATCATATGGAGAAAGTAAAGAGTGATAACTTAAATAATAAATCTGCCATATATTTACCTCATCATGCCGTTATTCGAGACGATAAAGTTACAACTAAAACCCGAGTGGTATTTGACGCATCCTGCAAGGGTAGTAATGGAGTATCATTAAACAACATGCTGAGAGTCGGACCTACGCTCCAAGCTGAACTTCGGCACATCATCATGCGTTGGAGATTAAGTCCAATCTGCCTCGTAGCTGATATTGTCAAAATGTATAGACAAGTCTTGGTCGATCGTAGAGATACAGTGCTGCAACGAATTCTTTGGAGAGACAGCTCGGACCAGGACATAGCAGAATATGAATTGCTTACCGTTACGTTTGGGACAGCTTCGGCGCCCTATTTAGCAGTCCGTGCTCTACAGCAGGTGACATATGATGAGTGTAAGGATGATTCAAAAGTGGCAGAGGTTATCCTTAACGACTTTTATATGGATGATTTAATGTCGGGAGCTGAAAATGTAAATCAAGCATTTACAATTTATGAAGAACTAAATACAGTCCTATCGAAGGGGGGGTTCAACCTACAGAAATGGAATAGCAATAGTAGAGAATTAATAGATAAAATTACAGGAGGCGAATCAGATAAGAAAGAGGAGTTAAAATTTACAATAGATAACATTACCAAGATACTCGGACTTACCTGGGACTCCCGCAATGACATCTTTAAGTACTCTGTCGAAGTACCGAGTCCGGCTGCACCTATAACTAAAAGAAAGATAATTTCTGATATTTCCAGACTGTTCGATCCCTTGGGGTGGCTCGCACCTAGTATAATCCTCGCCAAGGTGTTGATACAGAAGCTATGGCTAGCTGGTGTAGGTTGGGATGATGATGTACCTAATAGTCTACTGGAGGAATGGAGTGACTACCGTAGAGACTTACCTTCGTTGGTAAATATTAAGATTCCGAGATGGTATAACAGGAGCTGGGACGATGTGGATGTACAGCTGCACGGTTTTTCTGATGCTTCGAAGATGGCTTATGCTGCAGTTGTATACCTACGAGTTGTGGATGCAAAGGGGAAGATACATGTAGCTTTAGTTACGTCTAAAACGAAAGTCGCACCGATCAAGCAAGTGTCGATTCCTAGACTGGAGCTCTGTGGGGCAGTACTTTTAGCAAAACTGTTAGTAGAAGTGGCTATTGTTCTGAAAGTGAAGACAGAAAATTTACGGGCATGGACGGATTCGGAAGTAGTACTCGCTTGGTTAAACAGTCACCCTAGTCGGTGGAAAACCTTTGTCGGCAATCGAGTGTCCGAAATATTAACGACGTTAGACACACAATATTGGTTTCATGTGTCATCCAAGGAAAATCCAGCTGACTGCGCTTCAAGAGGTGTTAGTCCGGGTGAACTTTCGAACGTGGCGATTTGGTTCAATGGACCTGCATTCTTGTATAACTCTACCATAGATTATAAAAAACCTAGACACTTAGCAACTAATTTAGAGCAAACGAGAGTTCATGTTGGTGTAATAGATAATTTACCGTTGTGGACAAAATTTTCATCGTTACCAAAATTGGTGAGAGTTATAGGCTATTGCAGAAGGTTTTTAAAGTTATTAAATAAAACATCAGCAAAGCAGTCATCTAGAATTTTGTCCCAGACAGAAATTAATGAAGCAATGGAAATTTGCATTAGAAAGTGTCAAGAAGAAGAATTCCGGAATGAAATAGAAGAACTCAAATGCAATGGGGTTTTAGGCAAGCGCAATAAATTTAAATCATTAAATTTATTTCTAGATTCAAAAAATATTGTTAGGGTGGGCGGACGTTTGGCAGCGTCTGATTTGGATTTTGACCGCAAACATCCAATAATCATACCTAAGGAGTCATTCATTACACAGCTTCTTATAGCTAATGCACATAAGAAAACCATGCATGGAGGACCTCAGGCAATGGGAGCTTACTTAAGGTCACAGTATTGGATTGTAGGTTTAAAGCTGTTAGTTCAGGCTTATTTTAAAAAATGTGTAACATGTGTACGCTACTCGGGTAAAGTGCGAACACAATTAATGGGTCAGTTACCTACTCCTAGGGTGACACCCAGCAAGGTCTTTCTCCGTAGTGGGGTGGATTACGCAGGTCCAATTAATGTTAGGGTATCAAAGGGACGGGGGCACAAATCGTACAAGGGTTATATAGCGCTATTTATTTGCTTGTCAACTCGTGCAATTCATTTAGAAATTGTAAGTGATATGACCTCTGAGGGGTTCTTGGCGGCGTTTAAGAGATTTGTTGCCAGACGTGGCCATTGCTCAGAGCTTTATAGTGATAACGGCACCAATTTTGTTGGAGCCGCACGAGAATTGCTTCACCTCTTTAATGAAGAAAAAAGTAACATTCTTCCTGAAATAGCTGAGGAACTTGCAAGTAATGGTACAGACTGGAGATTTATTCCCCCACGCGCGCCCAATTTCGGCGGCTTATGGGAAGCAGCAATTAAATCAACAAAATATTATTTGCGTAGAGTTATTGGAAATTCGACACTAACCTATGAAGAACTAGCAACAGTGGTAGCTCAAATTGAGGCTTGTTTAAATTCAAGGCCACTTTCTTACAGGGAAGATCAGGGAGAACTAACCGTGCTTACTCCTGCTCATTTTTTGGTTGGCGAGCCACTAGTTATAGTTCCCGATATAAATTTTGAAAGGTCGACCATCAGTAACCTTAGACGTTGGCAACTTACCCAGAGAATGTGTCAGGAATTTTGGAGACGTTGGTCAAGCGACTACTTAAATCAGTTTCTTCAACGACATAAGTGGAATCACCAAAACCCGGAGCCAAAGGTCGGTGACGTAATTTTAATAAAGGAAGATGACTTGCCTCCTGGTCGATGGTTGCTAGGCCGAATTGAATATAAACATCCGGGTCCGGATGGCTTAACACGTGTGGTTACCATTCGTACTAAAAATGGATCAGTCAAGAGATCGATCTCTAAAGTGTGTGTCCTTCCGATTACTCATTAGTTAAAGCTTTGGCTATTTAATTTGTGGTCTTAATTATATTATATTTCTAACACATTGGTGATAATTAAAATAGTTCTTAAGTGGTGTGAAGATTTATATTATACGTAGTTAATAAGAAATGCTAAAAGATTTATGTTATGCACACCATGTCACTAACTAGTCTTAAGTCATTATGGGCGGTTTGCTTTTGGAAGTACCTTATGTTATAATGTCCTTGGTGGGCGGAAATGTTGATGTCATTACAAAGATTAGGTATTAATTGTAGGTAAGTTTACTGTAACTCGTTCAACCGCTTGTTTTGAATGTCTAGATCGCGCTATCGTTTGATGACCGACCAGTATGTAAGTAGTTTAAACAAGACAATGTAATTCGTACACCTGGTTTTGCTGTGGTTTATATATATTCACCTATTAAATAGTGGTATATGTTTACTGTAGTTTTTTTGCGCTTAATTATACCCAAGTCGACCCGGGCGTAAACATCTAGAAAATCTTTCTTTTCAATTCGGTTAAAAAAGATAAGCTAAGTATAACGTAACAAAGAAAAGGCTTATTTGATGTCTAAACAAGACCACAACAACTTAAAAGATAAGTTTAGTCATTTAGTTCTGTCGGTTGTGAAGAAATATTATTATCGTAAGGCCGTTTTAAATTCAAAGTTCTGTTTCATAATGGAAGTTTAACCAACAGTGGCTTAGTCAGTCTTCGATTTCATAAAGTAACCTGAAGACTTTGATAAAAATTAAACTGGTATTATGACCAATAAGATTTTCGGGTCCTAAGCCAAACTTACCTACCTATAAGTAAGCGGTGCACCTACCTTAGTCTTAACGGAAAACTGTGTATTATGTCAGCGTAGAATTATTAAAACCGTTAGATTGTCTTGTGATAACTGGCGATTGAAAAAGAGTGGCCCTGAGTTTTTATTGTCAGGTTTTTCTCTTACAGGCCTTTATCTCTAAAACTCACAGGCACTCGAACATTTCCAATCGCCATTAATGGCATTTATTGTGTTCTATTTAAAGGTGTGTAAAATCTGTCCTAGATGTTGAAATTTTTCTTTGAATTAAGCTTAAAACACACTGGTCCTTCACATACGACGTATGCCACGCGACGTGGGAAACAGCGACACACTGGTCCTAAGTCTTATGACGATTGACGTTTACGTTATCTACGCGCTATGACACTTTAAACGTGTGTGACCGCGTAGTACGCGTAGGATAGCATGGGAACACCCGAATCTGGCCCTTCGCTGCGTTAAGCGGGTGACGGTCGCGGGTGCCCGACGCGGATGTCCGCGCCGAGCGCCCGCCTGCCCGGCGCGGGTCCACGCCACGCGACGGGCTCCCATCTATCGCAGCGACGCCGACGCTAGTATAATTTTGATCGCGCGGGTGGATGTACAGTCGAAATGGATTATTTATTGATATATTACTTAACCAAAAGACGACGACGTGAACAAAGGCGTCAGCCAATCAGCCCATATGTCACGTCTAGACTATTGTGTGGAGAATTTGTAACCAACTTATTTCAAAGACTGTACCAGTACGGCGCGTGCGACACCGATAACGGAGCGGTGCTCAATGATTTTGTAGAAACAGACCCGCTCGCGTGCTCCGACGCGCGTACACACGATGCGTGTCCCGTCGCGTGCGACAGCTATCCGCCTCATGCAGCGCTGCTCTTGAAATTAAATGAATCAAGCTCGCGGAGCGGACACCCGCGACGGAAACCCGCTTAACGCAGCGAAGGGCCTTAAAAGACAGCGTGGTGAATGACCAGTGTGTTCGTTACCATACAAATGTATAGGCCAGATCCTGTTCAGATGTCATAAGCATGGTGTACGTCGCATGTGAAGGATAAGTTTGACCGTCTCTTTAAAGAGTGGTAACAATAGGCGCAAAGGTGTTTTGATATGTATGTACCTATCATTTTATATCTACGAAGCCAGTCTGTGTCTGTCTTTGTAACAGGAGTCTCCAATATTTGAACACATTCAATATTTCATACTCTACATCTCCAATCTACTGATCCGATAGATAGGCACGGCACAGCTGAAACACAAAGTGATAGAACACGAAATATATTTGACGTTATGCTCGAGGGAAATAGGAACGCAATATTTTATATTTAAAACAAAGTTATTGACTGGTCTACGTAATAACGGAGTAATTTACTCGAGACTGGCCTATAGATAGATAGGTTAAACAATTATTTAAAAAGGAATATTCTTGTAATTTCAATAAAATATTGGATCCCAATAGCTTCATTTACGTACATTGCGGCAGAAAACTTTTCTCAAGAATCATAGATAAGTACCAAAAGTTACCTCATGAATACATAGTTAGACGTGCCTATGCCTCAGGGCAACTATCTCTCTATACTACGTATATATAGACGCTGATAACCGGTCTGAACCACTAACAACCTCCTCGACTGTTGGACGGTTCTGACGTGCAGAGTACGTCAGAACCGTCAAACAGTCGAGGATGACGTAAAGTCACTACAGTTTCCCAGTTTAAGTTGTCGTGTGGCAAAAAATGGAACTAATTATTGTTTTCGACATGTTATGTATAATGTGGCACCCCTAGTGGAACGTAAACATATTGGGCAACCTATATCAGAGCCGCTTAGTATTTGCCACGAAGAATACGGGAGACACTAGTCCTCTATATAATAAATAATAGAAACTATGCTTACTACTACTACCTACTTATTAAGTACAACTATATTGTGTATACTATTATCAAAATAGTGACTATTTTATCCATATATCTCCGAAATGGCAAAAGGGTTTGCGCATTAAATTACGTGGGACGTCATCGTAGGATTAATAAAATGACTCACAAAATGTAGGTTTGCCTTGTCTCGGAATATAATTATGATGTCCCATTACACTTGAAATATGTTGTAATTAAAATTTCATTACACAATTACAAATAGATATGAGGTAGTAAAAGCTGAAATCTAGTAGTAAACATAGGCTATGTCTTCTAATGTATTCTAATGGTATAATCATGTTTGCTATCAGTCTATAATTTTTGAGTTTATACAGTACATATAAACAAAAATACTAATCTTTCCTTATTATGATTTACTATACCTAGGTGTTTTTATAGTCCTTCTGCGAGCAAGTCATGCTCGCGAAGGAGGCGGCCGAGAGGGAGAGGGAGCGTACCCTCCCCGCCGAGTTTCGTAGTCAGCAGCGACGGCGCCGCAGAATCATCTACGCCCAAGACCATCGACTTCCATGATCGGGGCCCGAGGACGGCGGGATCGCCACCCGCCGCACGTTAGAGCGGCAGAGGCCTTCGGCCGCGGAATTAAGAAAAAAGGTGATTTTATAAACTACTAAATTAAATGAGAAACATTCATAATAATGTGTATTTTTTTACATGAACTTCTATAAATTGGTGCATTTTCGGAAGATAAATCCTATGATTTATCTTCCGAAAATGCACCAATTTATAGAAGTTCATACTACATACAAGTACCTATGTACTTGACTATAGCAACCAAGTCACCTACTGACGAGTTATTTTTCTACTTTATTTGCACATTACTTTGATATTTTAACCACTAAACAATGTTAAAATATCAGAAAACTACATTAACAAATTCAGTTCCCTAAAATTGTTTGATATAACATTAGTAATAGAGTCGTAAACTTTGAGCATCTCGTAAAACACTTAGCGACGTCACGATGACACATGACAGTAGATTGTTTTTGTGTACTCAGTTTTATTCAAACCGATACGACACCGACAAAGATGATGTCGTACCCATAAGCACGGACAAGTGAATCAACACGGTATAAAACAAAGTCGCTTCTGTGTATGCATGCTTAGATTTTTAAAACTACGCAACGGATTTTATGTTGTTTTCATCAATGGATAGAGTGGTTCTCGAGGAAGGTTTTTGTGTATTTAATTTGTCAAGCGAGCTAAGCCGCGGGCGTCTGCTAGTTAGGAATAAAACAAAACACAAATATTTGTAAAACATGAATATCCTAGATCTATTTACATGGCTCTCATGTTTTTTTTTAAACCACGGCCATTGATCACGGTCGCCACCTCGTAAATTTCAGAACGCTCCAGGTACGTACTTGAAAGAATTTCCCCGGCGGTCTTTGACCACCTATGCGCCCTCTGTCAGTTATTATTTTCAAATCTATTGTCAGAAAAACGAAAAAGTTCTCAGGATATATTATTGACAGAACAGAGAGTAACAGATAAAAAAATAGTTTTGTAATGGAATCAGTAACTGAAGAGAGATATCTGTCCGATATTATTAACGTATATTACTTATTATAATATGACAATATTTTAGTACATTACAGCATTATTCTTGTAAAGGTACTCGTAACACTATTAAAATATTTTGTGGTAGAGACATACTTTTCTAACACTTTCACACGGTATGTGAGAGCTTGGTCGGTAGATTTTCCTTTCCTAACTCCATTTTTAACATCTATATATCCATTCAACGTGGCAACGCAGCGAGCATTATAAGAACGTTCGTAGGTACACGAATTTATATAAATATTTTTTATCGGATAGTGTAAAATGTTCAACAAGCTGAACATATTTTGTATTCACAGGGTGGATCGCTGACGTATGTAACAGATTATATTGAAAGTTTTATGATATTGTATAGATCAGTCAATATTGGACTAAAGGGGAATGGTTTGATATATTGGTGTGAAAATAAATTGTCGCTAATGCTTTATGCTTAGACACAATCGTGCATTTTTCAGTACTGAGTTAAGCTCAACTTGTTGCCCCAAGCTGAGATTAGTTCATCTGTAATTATTTAAGCTATGTTTCATCAATATCGGAAGAGAGGAAAGGAGTTATGAATACTAATAATTATAAAGATATAAAATTATATATATTTGTTGTACATAGATACCTACATATTTTAATATATAGAAAACACCCCAAATTCCGAAACCAATAAAACCAATAAGTACTGCGCCACCGATGCAGTCTATTCATCGAGTACATAGTAATGGAACGTAATGTAAGGAGGACTACATTTAAAATACCTTTATGAAATACGAGTAGCTTACAAGTAAAATACTATTCTATCGTAAACTGACGGGTCTCATTCGGGCTCTTTGTAATTTTGACTACCTACTATTAGCAATGAAAATGTATTTTACAACGTAATTTTTTATAGGTTCATTGCGTTTATCCACGCTTATCTAAACGGTTTCTATGTGGCGATATGTCTAGACCACGGATCTAAAATTATGCCAACGATAGTCTAGACTTTGGCTGTTAAGTTGCTTGTAATCCGCCGGGCGCCACTGGAAATACGTTCTGCTTGTAACCAGAGACGCCCGGCAACGGACGTTAGAGCGGCCGCGGCCTTGGTCGCGGAACTAAAAAAAAAAGAAGTTGCTTGTAATGTATTTACGAAAATATACTATGGTAGAACGGAGTTCCTTAAATAACAATAAATGCAACTTCGTGACGCTTCGTGATGCTAGTTCGTCTTATCTCTCTTTGTCTGTACACATTGGCGTTTTTAAATCATTATAATATACGTAAAGTATTCGTTTAAATGATGCGAAACATGTATCATAATAAGGTTTTAAAAAATCCAACTACCTAAAAATATAAAATAAAAGTTTGTGCACATGTTCAGGCATTGGTCATAATTTTTAAATTTCTTTGATTAATACATGGATACTTTTATCTCGAATTTGTTCCGGATAAACCGCAAAATAACATGGTACCTCCCGAGAAATAATTGAAATTTTATTGGTAAAGCGTGTCGATTTATATACAGCTTCGGTAAAACAATGGTCACGTTGCTTTACCGAAGCTGTATATAACCCACGGCAGGGATATTAAACGAACAAAGCCTTCTGATAACAACAATTTCACCGCTTTATAAATCAGATTGTAAAATAAATTGAATGATATTTTATTTCTTAATAATATTCAAATGTACTCAAATGAATGTGAAACGGGATTCAATTCAAACAATACTCAATTTTTTAGAGCATTTTAATATAGTTTTCTCATTTAATTGTGGCTGTCTTCGGGGAACTAAGTGACTATATAGAAGATGAAGTCGAATAAATTTTATAAGTTCTCAGTTAGAACAACGGAACTACGTTAGTCATGGTACATGGAACAAACAAAATGATTAGCAAACAGTTTACCTATGGCGGTCATGGGACCTTATAAATAGTTTGGTAAAATTATTAGTAAAATTTACAATATCTCTACCTACATATTATAAAGCAAAGTCCTCAGCAGGGTCGTCGGTCGGTCTGATCGCGATAAACTCAAAAACAACTGCACCGATTTTCATTCTGCTTTCATTAAGGCATAGAGTGGTTCTCGAGGAAGGTTTTGGTAATAATGTGTCGCAGGCGAAGCCGTGGGTTAGTACACGATAAAATTATCAATCCGAAATTCTCCATTCATTTGGAGAATTTCGAATTAATAATTTTAGATGACGTAGTCTCAAAGTGTATGAAATAATAATATGAGACATGACTTAACATGAGAAAGGGTGACATTTGAGGTCGTTTTATTAATTACACCGCCCACGTGATTGGAATTATTCGTTCGTAGGCAATTTCGTTCGAAATTAAATACTTGTAAAGAGTATCGTATTAATTTTGACGAGGACTAATCTATATTTATAAAAATACTTACGCAAGTAAGCATTATTAAAGAACCAATTATATCACCATAAGTATAGATACAGTGAGTAAAGACTAAAAAAAAAATTGTGCGGTCGGGGTCCCCCGTCAGGAACGAAGTTCTTTACGCCACTGCAACGCAACCAAACCCTGGTTTTTGGTTATTTTACGTTTTACTAACGACAACGGCGCTAAATTAAAAAAAAACAAAAAAAAAGCGAACTATACAGGTGTTACGAAGGGTTATATCAACCCGAAGACACCCACATCAGCTGGTCGACCAGAACCCGTTTCGATATGTGTCAAACAAGAAAAAAAAATCATCCAAAAAAAAACATTACCAAATAAAATACTCTTGTTTGAACAACACTAGCTAAAATCAGCTGATTCGGTCATTGACATCAAGTATAGGTAGTACAAATAAAGCACGCCTGTGAAAAATCTTCTCTCTCTCTCTCTCACCTGGTTAGAACATTTTGTCTCTGTTTCGCTTCAAGGTCGCGTGTCGGTCGGTGAGCGACGCCGCCTCCGGCCCCGCCCACCATTGTCTTTTAGTAAGTACGTCAAGCACTAGTGTTGGGAAACGTTTGTTTTGATTTGAAATAACGCATATAAATTTTTTTATGATGAATTTTTTTTTTCTTGTTTCGCGGTCGAAACATACCAAAAGGCGTACTTGGCGATCATCTTTAGGTTGATATAACCCTTATGTAACACCCTGTATTTTGGCTTCTGTAGACACCGGTTGGGAACCACTGATAAGCGTAACGTGGCGATTTCTACCAAAACGCACTACCCGTAAGCCGCGTTAAGGAACTTCGTTCCAAAACTATATTAACTTTAAATATAGACATAAGTACATATACCTAATATTTACATCAGACTTTTTCAAACTTTTTAAAACAAACAACTCAGTTACAGTACTTACATGATCCTTCCTTAATAAATAGACCGATGTGTTGAATACACAGAAATATTGTAGAAATATTGTAGCCTTCATATTTACAATATTAATTAAATAAAGTAGTATCATAAAAAATACGTTCAGTAGATTTTGCGTGAAAGAGTAACAATTATCCACACATCGCACACATTCGCTTTTGATATTGTATTTAATCACACTAACGAGTAGAGTATAGAGGTACATGAAACAAAGGTCCTTTGAGAGATTATCTGCTTCGTTAACGAACACGTGCAACTAACCATATCATATCTATCTAGCATTCGATAGTGTAGCTAGTTGATAGGAATCCGTTTAATACGAGTATGTTCCCTGTATACTTAATTCCTTTGAATTCATTTTTTTAGTGCCGCGGCCAGTGTCCGACCATCATAATCGTCCATTACCGGGCGCCCTGGGTAAGCACTAGCGGAAGTTCCCGCCTGACTTTGGCTTCATAATGGCCCTCTGTAGAAAGGTAGTAAGTAGAAAGGTTATCCCGCATTTTGGGGTTGGGTTTTATTTCGCGTCGGTGAGTGACGGTGTGTGTGGACTGGAGCAAAACATGACGCAACTCTTCTGGCCTGCTTCTGTAAGGACTAAGGTCGGTGGGTTAATTCCCGCCGTCCTCAGTTCCTGATCATGAAGGTCGATGGTATACCTAATATTAGTTAACATAAACAACATTTATTTTTTCGTCCACCCGTAACCACGGCTCTTGTAACAGGGTCGAAACGTCGGGTAATAAAGAGGTATGATATATCTCAATCATCATTCACCGAGCCTTTTCCCAACTCAGTTGGGGTCGGCTTTCCAGTCTAACTGCGATTCGGCTGAATTCGACATTTTCCGTGAAACGACTGCCATCTGACCTCCACAACCCATGGGCGATATCGAAGTTCTGTAGTTAGACCGGTCGGAATTTTGATATAGGGCTCCAACTCCCCTTTAACGACTGCCATAGATGTTAGTATGACAACCGGGACCGGCGGCTTAACGTGCTCTCCGAGGCACGGAGGGGTCTTAAGAAATGGTCACCCATCCTAAGACCGGCCTGAGTCGATGTTGCTTAACCTTTGCAATGTGTTAACATTGTCGGTTACCACTAGACCACGAGCCCCCCCCGTATCTCAATAATCGCGTAAAAGACCTGTTTGTCTTAAGTTTATAACGTAAACAACGTTACTTAAAGAGACAGTCACACGATAAACTAATACAACGATCTCTTCTTATGTACGTAGTTAATCAACAAGAGATAACCGAATAAAGCCTCTAAGGTCAAATTCAATTACCTACCTTTCACGAGCTTTTACGAAAAGATGTCTTAGTACACTTTGCAGACAAATTTATCTTTCAATGTTTGAACATCGCAATATAACAGAAAAGTGTTTTTACTTTTTTTTTTACCAGTATTTTGTCATATGTTGACATTGTATGTAAGTCTATTCCTTATTCTGTGACATTGTCCCTTATATTTAAATTGTGAATGATACGCCACGTGTCGCGTGTGACGTGCTTCGAACATCGAATAAGGTTAATATTGTAAGTAGGGATTACGAAGTATTTGTCTGATATAAAAAACAACAATCTCATTATTTTTAACCCCCGACGGAAACCCGAACGGGGTGTTATAAGTTTGACGTGTGTGTGGGTGTGCGTGTGTGTGTGTGTGTTTGTAAGTCTGTCTGTGGCATCGTAGCTCCCAAACGGATGAACCGATTTTGATTCTGTTTCTTTTGTTGGAAAGATGGGTTAGGGGAGAGTGTTCTTAGCTATGTTTTATAAAAATCGGTTAAGCCATTTCAAAGATATGAGGGGTGAAAGTGGTGATGAAAAATTGATGTGTTCAAATATACCCGTGTCGTGGGTATCAAATGCAAGGTCATAACTTATATATCACTTTTTTATGAGTCGGGGGTTTTTAAATTTTTAATTTAATTTTGACTTGTATTTATTAAATACGAATACATAATAAATTGACAATAAAGATAATGTAGGTTGGGTTATTTTTTTAAATCATTAAGATTTTTTTATCGCCCGAAAATCAAGGGTTTAAGAGTCAGGTTAGAGCTCTAACTCTGAAACTACTTACACCGCCTAATTAGGCGGTGTGTAGCCAATTGGCTACACAGCCAATTAAGCGGATTAAAGCCGGAACATATAATATTTACAATACGTAATTTTTTTTCTTCTTCTTTCCTTCTACCATTATACATTTCGGCATACCTACGGTATATATTAATTGATAACGATGATGAACTTCGCCCTTCAAACTACCTAAAGTAGTCCTTCACTACGTACCTGACTTGTGCTAGCAATGAAAATGTATTTTCAATGATTTCCTTTGTCCCGTTGAATTACATTTGCATAAAAGTTTGTACCAATTTGAATTTATAATAACTTCCTTTCATCACTTAAAACTCTTAAGTATTTTATAGGTTGCTTATAGTTAGTCTGTGGTTCATTAAAGTGGTGCTAAGAGGCGCACATCGTTCGTAGGACCGATGGCCGCTGGGGCCGAAAAGTCCTCAAGAGTCGACTGGCGACCGTGCACTGGTAGACGCAGCGTGGGTGGGCCTGCTACAAGGTGGATGACATCGTAAAGGTCGCGGGAGGCAGCTATAGATGCTCGAAGCTCAAGACCGAACGTTGTGACGTTCGTTAGGGGAGGCCCATGCGGGCGTCAGTTGGCTGAAATTATGATGAAGAGGCCTTATCAATATGTGTATTATTTTAAGTATACCCTCATTCTTACACATTTATCACGTGTGTTTCCACTACTATTGTTCTCACTATTAACACGAACTTGATCACAACTCACGACAAACGACACTCTCAGTATCTACTCACGGTTTTGGTGTAGGTTTCCCTCCAAACTAACCGTTCTAGAATTATGAAACTTTTATAAATTTTCGCGTTTTGTGCACATTATAAACTTAAGACTAACGGGTATTTTACGCGATTATTGAGATATATACATACCTCTTTAGGAGTCCACCCGTGACCACGGCTCTTGTAACAGGGCCGAAACGTCGGGTAATAAAGAGGTAGGTATGTATATGTTACGGCTAATAGCCGAAAACAATCGGCTCGTACTAGGTTTAACCAAGAGTAAGTGGCTACACCTAGTTCTAACCGGCTAAAACTAGGTGCAGCCGCACTTCGGGTATTAGCCGTAACATATATATCTCAATAATCGCGTAAAAGACCCGTTAGTCTTAAGTTTATAATGAAACTTTGTATGAATATGTGTATTTATAACGCCGACAAAGTAGTACAATAAAATTCTGAATAATATTTTATTTAGGATACCTCTCCTACGTGTCAAGTGGGGATGTTTTTTTTCTGGCGTCTACCCCATCGTTTAGGCCGTAAGGCTCATTATCATTAGGTTGAACTTCTTAAAATGTTAAGAGGTTACTAACACAATTTTTTGATTTCTGAATCCGTTTGCGATGCGAGATCGTGGCGGGATGCGGTTATGGACGTCAATTAATGTCTGACGCCCGTATCCGTATCCTGCAAGTGAATTTGAACCACTGCCGTGCTGCTCAGGATCTTCTGTACCAGAGCATCCGGCAGTGGTCCATAAACTTGGCCGTGGTCGCCGAGCCGTACTACGTCCACCCGGGAAGCCCGGTGGACGAGGACGGCTCGGCCTGTTGTATCTTTGGGGGGTCCGCAGCAGGCAAATCGATCGTGGACGTAACGTTCGCATCCCCTGACCTCGCCCGCCGTATTACAGGCTGGCGCGTGGAGGAGGGTGAGGAGACGCACTCGGATCATCGGTACATCCAGTTCGATGTCGTCCCCCCACCTGACATTATCTGGATCGGGAGGCTCTCCTGGAGGCATCCATCGTGCAGGCCTGGATTCCGGCGCCGGACCGGCCTGCCGGAGCCCCATGTCGCAAATCTGTGATGCGGCGATGCCTACGGTTACACCCAGACCGGCCAGGAAGCAGGTGTACTGGTGGTCGCCGGAGATTGCTGAGCTGCGCGCAGCATGCATCTCCGCCCGCCGCCGGTACACCAGGTTTCGCCGGAGGCGTCGCCGCCCAGACGACGCGGCAGCCCGAGAGGCGGAGTTTTTTCAGGCATACAGGGAGGCTAAAGGTAATCTCCACGAGACGATAAAGCGGGCCAAGACGGCGGCCCGCGAGGAGCTCCTGGAGACCCTGCAGCAGAACCCATGGGGGCGCCCGTACCTACAGGTCAGGGAGAAACTCCGACCTAGGGCGCCCCCACTGACCCAGAGTCTCCAGCCACAGCAGCTGGAGCGGGTCATGGGCTCCCTGTTTCCCACGGGCGCGGAGTAGCACGTCCCTCCGCGCATGGCTCCGTCACTGCCCGACGCGATAAGCACCAGCGAGGACGACGTACCCGAAGTCAAGGTGGGGGAGCTAGGTGCGGCAGTACTCCGGCTTAAACACCGGAAAATCACTGCCCCCGGACCCGACGGCATTCCTGGCCGTGCATGGGTCCTGGCCCTCGAAGAACTCGGGCCTCGACTGATGGGACTCTTTAGCGCATGCCTCGAAAGGGGCCAGTTTCCCAAGGTGTGGAGGACGGGGAAACTGGTCCTGATCCGTAAGGCGGAGCGGCCGGTGGACTCACCGTCCGGATACCGGCCGATCGTGTTGCTCGACGAGGTGTGTAAGCTCTTTGATCGAATTATCGCGGTACGCCTCGTCGAGCATCTCACGAGTGTGGGGCCAGACCTGGCGGATAACCAGTTCGGTTTCCGTCGGGGACGCTCCGCCGTGAGCGCGATCATGCGCATGAAGAGCCTGACGGAGGAAGCAGTCTCGCAGGGCAAGGTGGTGGTGGCGGTGTCTCTTGACATCGCCAACGCGTTCAACACCTTGCCATGGAGCTGCGTTAGGGAGGCGCTCGTGTATCACGAAATGCCTCTCTACCTCGGTCGTATTGTCGGGGCCTATCTCTCGGAGAGGGCCATAGCTTTCCCCAGCTGGCTCGGGCCAGCTCGGCGAGATGTGTCGTGCGGTATTCCACAGGGGTCGGTCCTGGGGCCGCTTCTGTGGCACAACATCGGCTACGACTGGGTGCTGCGGGGTGCGTTGCCTAAGGGCGTCGGCGTAACGTGCTACGCCGACGATACCCTCGTCACGGCGCGGGGTGCAACGTACCAGGAGGCAGCACTCAAGGTCACGACGGGTGTTGCTCTAGTCGTGGGTCGGATACGGCAGCTGGGACTGGAGGTGGCCTTCACAAGTCCAAGGTTCTGTGTTTTCACAGACCTCGGAACGGTCCACCCGAAGGTTCCAGCATAAATGTGGGAGGCGTTAGCATCGGCATCAAGCCCTCGATGAAGTACCTAGGGATCGAAGTTACCGAAGTTCCCGAAGTTCCATCGGCTATCTTGATAGCCGATGGAACTTCGGTAACTTCGATCCCTAGGTACTTCGGACCACATTTCCGAAGTTTGGTCCCCAAGGTAACGCAGGCATCGGTCGCGCTTTCGCGACTGATGCCCAACCTAAAGGGACCCAATGCCTCCTGCAGGAGACTGTACCTGGGGATCGTGCGGAGTATGGCCCTATACGGGGCTCCCGTATGGGCGGATAGGTTGGCGGTCAAGGGGACTGTGACTCTATTAAACAGACCACTTCGAACCTTGGCCATCAGAACCAGACGGGGGTACCGCACGATCTCCGGAGAGGCTGCATGTCTCCTAGCCGGGACCCCTCCATGGGACCTGGAAGCGAGAGCCCTTGCATCATTGTTCCAATGGCGCAAGGAGGCGCTGGAGCGGGACCACAGGCCTGCGTCTCGAGAAATCGAGGACCAGCGGTCCCAACTCCGCCAGGATCTCATGGAGTCATGAAGGGTGCGACTTGAGCAACCCAAGTGGGGTACCACCACCATCGCGGCGGTGAGACCGATCATGGACGATTGGCTGCAGAGGCAGCATGGTGACCTCACGTACCGTGCGACGCAGATCGTTGCCGGGCATGGATGCTTCGGTAGCTATCTGGTTTCGCATGCATCGTGAGGTCACACCCCGGTGTCAACACTGCGAGGTTTCCGACGACGACACCGCACTCCACGCGTTGTTGGAGTGCTCTGCGTGGGCGAGTCAGCGCCGGGACCTCGTAGTGGGTCTGGGCGTGGATACCCTCTCGCTGGAGACCATGCTTCAAGCCATGGTCTCCAGCCGGAGTAGGTGGAACGCGGCCGTGTCCTTCTGCGAGCAAGTCATGCTCGCGAAGGAGGCGGCCGGGAGGGAGAGGGAGCGTACCCTCCCCGCCGAGTTCCGTAGTCGGCGGCCAGGGCGCCCCAGACTCCGCGACTACGCCCAAGACTATCGACCTCCATGATCGGGGCCTGAGGACGGCGGGATCGCCATCCGCCGTCCTTACAGAAGCAGGCTAGAAGGGTTGCGTGCTGCGGGGCCTTTGCCCCATAGCACGCAACCAGATTCATTCACTGACGCGGGACAAAACCCTTCCCCAACGACGCGGGATTCTCGTCCCGACCCAACACCCGAAGAGACCACAGAGGTGGTCAAAGTCCGCCGGGCGCCACTGGACATACCCTCTGCTAGTAACCAGAGACGCCTGGCAACGGACGTTAGAGCGGCAGAAATAAAAAAAAGTGTATTTAATACAAGTAATGTTGAATTCAATATATTTGATACTGGTAGTACCGATTAAATAGTAGTACAAGTAATAAATTTAAACTGACGGACAGACGCAAATCACGTCTTTATCTCCGAAATGATAGATATACACACCCCCACACATATCACGCACAAAATTTGAAACTCGTTGCCTTGCGATGAAATTTTGATGAAAGGCAACAAAATGTTACGTGGCAGCCGCTATGGCACAGCCAATTAAAGTCCTGGGCGTCTCGGACGGCAAATTGCAAAGGCACTTATTTCAGCCCCTCCTACCCCCTCGTCTGTTTCTCGGCAGGTGCAAGTGATGATGATTTGAGGCGTGAAGATGTTGATAGAGCCCCTTAGCACTATACATAAATTCAGTGTGTTTAGTATAGACGTAGTAAGTTTAAGAGGATATTACCTACAGAAGTCTCAAAGGATTTCCTCCCATACGTTGAAAACTATCATCAGCAAGTTCGGAAAAACACACACACGCAAAGTTTCCTTACATTTAATACTCAGTGCAGGCAGCTGTGTTTATTAGACCCACATTTACTCAGTCAATTAGTTGGTATCATGTAATAAAGAACAAACCTACCTATGAATATAGTAATCTTACAAAGGTCGACGACGATCAACTGACTACGTCACTAATAACTGAAAACTGCATCAAAATCGGACTACATAGTAGTTTTAGAGAAAAATGGCAACATTGATTTGCACAAATAAACATCCTCTCACCTCAAACGCATATACCGTCGAGCTCCGTCGTGCGTGGGTAAAAAATACACAGTAGGTACCTTTGTTGTCGGCGCTCTGGGGTTATTCTAACGTGGGCGTACCCGGGACGTCCAGCAATGGACATTGTGACGGACATTTTTTTTTAAAGTAGACTTTTAGTTGCTTTATGGTACTAATAAAGTCTCAATGTCCAGTAAAAAGTAGGTTTCCTGTTGATAGAATGTCACAATACACAAGGGTTATGTAAACCCCTCGTTGTGTAATAATTATTTAGAACTCCACAGGGGTTTGATGAGTGATTAATATACCTGTTTTGTACCCTTCAGGGGAACACACGAACGCATGAATAATTTTTACTTAAATTTTACGAGACAGACGCGTTTTCCGAGCTAACTGCTTTAAGGTCGACTCACACATATCAGTGAGGCCTCAGTGGCCAGCACAGTACCGACCCTGTTCAGTGCCAATGCAAATATTCTTTCATACATTTTCATTGAAGGCAACTGTGTCGGGCCTGAGACGTTACTGATATGTGTGAATCGATTTTTAAACTATTCTCTCTACTTCGATTTCCGATCCGATTTAATAATACACTAGTGGTCTCTCATCACTTCGTTCGCGTAGTAAAGTACGATTCTTAACATTTGTCATTACTACTCCGCTCCGATTGGTGGTAGCGTGATGTTATATAGCCTTTGTTACTCGCTAACATTGAAGCTTTATTTAGGTGAAAGAAATTTTCAAATCTATCCTGTAGTTTCGGAGTATATTCAATGCAAACAAACAATAAAATCTTTCCTCCTAATAGTATTAGTATAGATCGATAAAAAAGAACTAACAAATATATAGGGTTATTTGTAATTAACTAGCATCCTCCCAGGGCAGCAGACATCATGAGTAACAACGTTTGTTTTACGACTTTTAATAAAACTGAATACATTACTTAATAATGAGTTTTCAAGTTTTTATTGTCATAACCTGATACTATTAAGTCTATGTTTCATTCATAAACTAAAGGTCGACACACGCACTGTAAAAATCCACACGCGCAGGTTTGTCTGGGTCGGTGAGTTCCTATACACGATGAATATGGAATGGATATTTGCCTTCGTTGAGAATGACACTCCACGCGAAGAACTGCGATACATTAAACCGTAGCGCGGCGTCATTGGTACTTGCGGCGGGATTATCTGCAAAAAACTCCAGTATCCTTTCTTGTTCCCGTACTGAGTGCCTCGGTGGACGACCACTATCACTGAATCTGGGCTGGAACTGTCCGTAATCGCGTAATCGCTGTGCGGCGGATAACATCGTTGCCCGGCTCGGTGTAGGTAGATTTGGAAACCTTACAGCATATTGGCGGCAGGCTTCCGCCACATTATCATCACACCTAGCAAGCATCCTCACCATTTCCGTGTATTCCACATTGGAATACTGATAAGGGATGGCGATAGTCAGATCCACGCAACACGGTAACGCGAAATATCGTAGCACACAAGGACAAGTGACACACCTGAGACGCCGACGCACGCGCATCTACTGGCGGCTCGCAAAAAGAAATGGGTCAAGGTCAAAGGCGCTAGCGCCGCGCCGTCCCGCGCCCCGTCTCTCATCTGTGCATTGCATGAATTGATGATACGAGTTTGTTTACCTAATTATTACGATGCGCGTAAACTGCGGCGTAGAGTTAATAACTGTCAGACGCAAAACTAAATTAATAATTATTTTTGTATGAAAGTAAAATTTAACGAATTATAAAAAGTCGTAGAACAAACGTTGTTACTTATGATGTCAGCTACCTACCCCTGCGATGATGCTAGTTAATTACAAATAATCCTGTATACAAAAGTCTTGGTATCTTAGTTGATAAGAGTATGAATTCCCTTTGAATTAGAATTGATGCTGCTTCTTTCTAGTAGTATAAGTACATCTGTGGCGTGTAGGCAAACTAAACGAAGCTTCTATGACGTCATATGTACGAGACGCCTAGATCATACGAGAAGGTGGTTCTAGTCCCAAGCTTCTGCCAGTTTCCATCTGCGCATACGCCTTAAGCCACACCTCCTTATAATAGAATTAGCCGATTAGGTATAGTACCTACTACAAATACACAGGTATATATTCGTCTTTTGTTTAGATCCACGCGCATTTAAACCTGTATGTGTCAAAGTGGGGATATTATACTTGTATGGTATATTTACGAATACATTTCGATAATTAAAGGAGGGGCTCGTGGTCTAACCTACAATGTTAACATATTGCAAAGGTTAAGCAACATCGACTTAGGCCGGTCTTAGGATGGGTGACTATTTAGCCGACCCCAACTGAGTTGGGAAAAGGCTCGGTGAATGATGACATTTCGATATTTGAATAATTCACATACCTACTGTTACTACAAGCGTTTCAATACACTCCCAACAACCACTTCACCTCTATATACAATGTACTCTCGATAGTGGGTCTAAAATGTGATAATTCACCTATGTTGTAACTTAGGTCCTCAGAGGATATGGTCCGTGGTGTTTGAAGAGGACCGTCCTCTTCAAACACCACGGACCATATCCTTTCATGTAACTATCGTTCTGTAAACAATGAAATATTGAAAGCAAACTGTGTGGTTTTACTGGATTTTCTAGTGAAATGTGTAAGTACATTTTAGCCTTTAAACCCTTAGGCGTGCGCAAACACATTAAAGACCTATCTAGTTTTGCTTCAAATACTTGGAATTTTAGTATTATTGAGGTCGTTGTGTTTATTAAGTTTTTATTAAATTCATTCGGCCATTTTGGAAATAACCCATTATAAATGTGCCCGGAGACGGCAATAGACTTGCCTCCTAATACGTGGGACTAAAAATACTGGTAAATTGTGGGTATGTAATGCACCTCTGCCTACCCCTTCGGGATTTAGGCGTGATATGTGTGTGTTAATATTAAAGTTTTGTAATAATATTCAATTGTTCAAACTTTTGTATTTGAAAGCAATGAGTTTGTATAAACTTTTCTCAAATTTTTATTCATAATTCGCAAAAACATGTATTTGGCTAAAAGCTAAAAATATCAGACGCAAAAATATTATGTTAAAATTATGGTCGGCGTAGCTCAGTGGCACAGTCAGTGCTAGTGTTAGGAAAATGCCTCTGGTCCGGTTCTTTATAGCGATATAGGATAAATATTTGTTAAAAATAATTTGATAGTAGGTTTAAGTCCATATAAAACATTCAAATAACTTCAAAACACCGGGAAAATTAATTTCTGGTTCTTAGAAAGTGAGCGAGAAACCAAAAATCAACTCTACTAAAAAAAAATCATCACTTACCACCATGAGTTGGTGCAGAGAGTACGTGGGATAGACTCGTAAACAGTAGGAGGTACATACACCACACCGCTGCCATGGTTACCTGTGGAGAAAATATATAGTCAGGATGTTTTTAGAATAAACTTACTCTTTGATACTAAAGTCCGATAGTAGTCCGAGACGCCCAGGACTTTAATTGGCTGTGCCATAGCGGCTGGCACGTAACGTTTTGTTGTCTTTAATCAACATTCCATCGCAAGGCAACTTTATTAATTTCTTTTCAAACTTACAATTTACGAGTAGTTACGACTTTTAATTAAATTCAGTCGGTCATTTTGGACATACCCCATTACATGTGTTCCTGGTGACGGCCATAGGCTTGCCCCCTATTAAGTGAAACTAAAAATACTGGCAAATTGAAGGTGTGTAAGGCACCTCTGCCTACCTCTTCGGGGATATAGGCCTGATATGTGTATGTGTGTGTGATATTAAACTCTATAAAAAAGATACGCGCGAGGAATGTCAATTGGTTTGATATTTGATGTGAAATTATCTTAAGACGACGATTTAATAAATGTTCGTGTTGATTATCAGTCGGCTCTCAATTCGACTATGTTTTTTTTCTTTTTTTTTATGTTTGTTATCTTTGGATTGGGCCAACTGATTTTAAATTTTTTTTTTTTTGGAAGCTACTTTCTAGGTCTTCCTATTTTAATTTAATCCCATTCCGACAATTATTTGGTCCCACTTCGGTAATTTGAAGTCGGTTGTTGTGTCAATTTTGACGTGCGTATTTTTTATATATAAAATTGTGGTTCCTTGCAATGAAATTTAGGACGAAGACAACTTGAGCCCATGAGTTGATATTGAACTATTCTTCACTCGATTTTTCGAAAATGCAATTGTGCCGCGAACGTGCGCGAATAGTATTGAACAGCTCTGCAAAAGACAGAAATACGGAAGTTCGTATCAATAACACGACAATAGGTTAATACCCAACAAGGTACAGGAAATCTGTGGCACACGGCCGAAGACAGAAACCCCCTAAGTGCAGATGGGTGAGGTTTAATCAATATCTTTGTGAATACAAACACTTCCATGTTTAAACAACCCACTTGTACAATTTAACTATTTAGAACTAGTTTAAGTTTCTTGTGTGTTGGAGTTGAGATGCAGTAATTAAGTGTAGGTAGTGAACTTGGTTAACTACTATGAAATTGAGCTTAAACTTACTTAGCGAGATTCAACGGGGGTAGATTGTCGGGTGTCAGCAAGTTTTTTTTAAATCTATATAAATAAAAATGAATCGCCGTTCGTTTGTCTCACTAAACCTCGGAAACAGCTGGACCGATTTGGCTGATTTTGGGTGTTGAAACATTCATGGAGGTTAGGGAAGGTTGTACGAAGTGCGCCGGGACAGCTAGTGTAGAATAAACCTACCCATACAGATAAAAAATATTTAAGTGTCAATCTGTTCTGATCTGTTTGTTCCCGGTAATCTCTGAAATGGTTGGACCAATTTTAACGGGAATGCAATAAGGTATACTACAGGCTACTTTTTATCCCAGGAACGTATTCCCGCGGGATTTGGGACCCAAACATTATTTTACTCGGGCGAAGCCGCGAGCGCCCGCTAGTGTTAAAATAAAGTGCGATTTCACAAAAACACCATCTTGTATCTACCTCAGACTAAAAGAATAACATAGACGGAACATGTAGAATAAACACGTGAAGCCAAATGACACTTTCAATGTGTGCGTGTGACTCCGATTTCCGTGTACCGATACCACTAACGGCGTGTGCGTAATGTTGCCAGCAAATGAAAAAATCTCCTAAAAATCTCTATATAGTGGACATATGGAAAATTAATATTTGTTATAGTAAATGTTATCTGCAATTATTTTGTCATTTACACAAATGATTATTATGATAAGTGCCTAAAATGGGGAAGTGTTAAAATAAAATAAAACTTGATAAACACTGAGTAAACACACTTTAATTACTAGCTTTCAAAAAATTTCTCATAATTAAAATAATCCTTTTTAAGATGAATGAACAAAGCTTCATTCCAGTGTAAGTACAAAGTACAGTCAACAACAAAAGTTGATTAGCACAAAAATATTTATTATTCTTTTTTACATCCCAATGCATGTGCCACAGCAATGTACAAGTAATTTTAGAATCCCCAAGGACAAAGTTAATATATTTCGTGTTTTGTTTATGATTTTGTGATCGGTTTAACAGCTATTAGTGATCAACAGATAAGAATTATTGGTTAAGCTACTTTTGTCGTTGACTATACATGAAGTAGATATCAATAGTCGTTAGGTTAAGACTTTGTAGTGTTAGACTGAAATTAAACTACTGACACAGTAACATAAATATATTGGATGGCTGGGAGGTCAGACAGCGGTCAATTCCAAGATTGCCGAAATAACCTAGCCACGTATTAAGTAGATCCCGGACACAGATGTGATCGGGAGTTCGGGACTAACGCACGAATGATGATGATGATGATTAGAAACCTCGATGGTTGTCAACATTGATGACACAGATTTTTTTTACTCAGTACTTTATAAATTCCCATAAATACTGCTAAATATTTTGTGGAAATGATGAAAAAATTATGGCAACTCTGTATGATATGGCGGAGGTTTTGTGTTCCTAGTTTGTGCAACTAAAATATTTAGAAAAATGTTATGAAATCTAATAAGAAATAGTTAATTACTAATGAAACGATAATCCAGCATTCTTTCTATGAATAATTGAAGTGTTTTTACACCTTTTCACCACACAATACGGCATATTTATAATATTTTGTTCAACCGTGATCGCACGTGCGTACACACTCGCTGCTCACAAAGGAGTGCGAGCGAAATGGTATCCCATTGCTATATAGTATCCCTTTTGGTGGCTTCACTCGCTAGTTCTATTCGTTCCGTCTATGTTATTCTTTTAGTCTGAGGTATCTACCTATAACTTATATATTTTAATACACACACAAATACAAATTTTGTCTATAAGGAACGTTTATTTGTTTGTAGGAAAACAAATTGAAACCAACGAACCGATTCGAAACATTTTCGAAATATGTAACACATTTGTACGTGCTCAAGGCTACTTTTTATCTTGGTAGCATGTTTACGTGGAAACCCATTTATATAGACACAAATAGTACAACCCAGTCCCACCCAACACTGAAACAACTATGTATTTACATATAAGATACATGATTAACACAAAACGGGGATTGGCAGGGATTGGTCAAATTATAAATCGATAAAGGACCATATTCAAATCAAATTTGAATTTTAAACTTTTATAAAATTCTAAAAAGTTTGAAATTACTTAGTCTATGATTGCATGTTTCTTTTATCTCTTTAAATAGAGATCAATCAAAAAGTTTTGTAGGTTTTCAAACTCAATTAGTCGAAGTTGGAATTGGTTGACACTATGCGGGGACGCTTCACAATGACTCAAGTTTGATTACTGTTAGTTGATCAATATTAAGTGCGGGTGACGAGTTTAATGTCAACGATTACTTAAAAATTACACTGTGCGCCATCGAAGCATCAAGTAGTCGAAGTTTTCTTATCAAAAAGGGGGCGTTCATAAAATACGTGAGATGTTTAAGGGGGGAGGGGGTCGAGTCACATCTCATCTAATCTTACGTTGGAGAGAGGGGGGGGTCTCGGCAAATATCACGCAATTTTGTTTTCTGATTGAAACAAAAAAAAACTATTTTGATCCATTGAATCCAGATTGTACATGCTTAAGATTTAATCTTAAGCGTAATCGTAATACGACCAGTGGTTCTGTGAACCGTAGACTTCGGGAGCGGCTTTGTTTAGAAAATTTCATCTTCAATTTTCTTTATTACTCTTTCATTCTTCTGTCATCCAATCCAAAAAATTTCATTCAAATATTATTCGAGATTGGGGGATGGCGGGGGGGGGAGGGACAGAAAAAAGCCCCCAAAGTCATTAGAAATTTCATTTATTTAACTTTGCTTTATTTACAAAATACACATTATTGTTACTTTAAGTCATTATATGTATCCAATAATTTAATCTTAACATACACTTAACTTACTTAGGTACATACTTATTTATATAACAGATTTGGATTTTACTGTAAACTCGAAATATTCTTTGTGAGCGTCTTCACCGGCTTCGCCCGCTTGAAAGTTCTTGAGTTTTCTTATTACCGATTCCTGCGGAAATAAATTACCAGTATAAAAATAATAGTTTAAAAAAACACGCTTTTATACTTTTATAGAGAATCCAACTAAAGGTAGAAAGTAAATTTTAATAAGTTTGAATTCAGAATAGTGTAAATAAGAAATAAATGTTTAGTATTGTAACAAAAAACGTGAGGTGCATTTTAAGATATTATCAAAATGATAATTCTTCTACTCATATCTGTCAATAAAATACGAGTATCTATTACTATTGACACTATGCACCTCACGCTTTTTTACAATAATATACATTTATTTTTTACTAGCTGTTGCCCGCAGCTCCGCCTGCGTGTTACTTTAAATGTACATAACTTTTTTATTTATGAAGCGATTGAAAACCAAACCGCAAATTCTAATCGGTTAAGCCGTTTCTGAGATTAGCGTGTTCAAACATTCAGACAAACAGACAAAAGTTCTAAAAACAATTGTTTTGGGTTTTATTGTGTTCATAAAGCCCCCCATACATACCCTACAACAGTTTCTCTATTATATTTTCTATTATATTGTCTATTATACCATAAAAATTCATCTTAAGATACGAAAATATGAAATATTATTAATTATCTTCGTCGTGTGTGATAGTCCATTGAATTGTATGGCGAGCGATATTGTATCTTAAGTTAAAATATTATAGTATCTTAGCCGTGTGCAGCGCCCCTTAGTGAACTCCACTGCGGGTGACGTAACCTGTTCTGAAAAGCTCTTCAATCTGATACCACCCTCTTCCTTCCGATCCCGAACAACGCGTGCCCGGCAGAGACGCCACTCCCACACAGTGGATAGCATGTTCGCGAGCATCGAGCGTTTTAAACGTTCGTTTCTCTGCCGAACGATATAGTGGCCTGGAACACCCTGCCTGTGCACGTGTTTCCTCCCACATATAACCCTGGGTTCTTTAAGCGGAGCGTGAAGAGGCACATCAGTAGGTCGTCAAGTTGAGGGCCACTCGGCGTCAATTTGGCAAACCCAATATAAAAAAAAACCTACGACAAACTTATTATTTGCGGTTGGTACAGTAATCGGGTCTAGGGATTGAACCGCAAAATTAAGTTTGTTTTTTATTGTATATACTTTTCCGGGATAAAAAGTACCCAGTGTGGTGCCCAGGATATTAAAGAATAATTATACCAAGTTTCATCGTAATCGAACCGGCAGTTTTTGCGTGATGCCTGAACAGACAGACAGACAAAAATTTATTTAACCACTTTTTTGGGTTCGGTGTCGGTCTAGTAACACCCCCTGCCATTTATTTTTTTGATATTTTCAATGTACAGAATTTTCACTACTTAATTCAAACTTACTAAAATTTATTTTCTACTTTTTAGTTGGATTCTCTATAAAGCGTGTTTATTTGGTTTTTTAAAACTATTATTTATATTTCATTTTTTAATTTTTATTTTCATTTTTTTTTTAATTTTCAATCAAATATATATAATAAATTCAAAAGTGCAAAATCTGATCGTTCAAAGTAAGGTAAAATCGAACCCAAAAGAGTCGGTTACAAACAAACATACATTTTTTTAAATTGTCCAACGAATTATTACATTGTCATCGGTCTTTGACAGGTGTGCAAAGTTTGAATTAAATCTGATTGTTCAAAGTAGAGCAAAATCGAACCCAAAAGAGTCGGTTACAAACATACAAGCAAGCAAACATACAAGTGAAGCTAATAAAAGCGTAGTAAAAAGTAGTAAATGTTACTTAGGAATAATGTAGCTACATATCAATAAAAGAATTTTCAAAATCGGTTCAGTAGTTACGGAGCCTATATATTCAAAGAAACCACCAAATCTTTCCTTTTTATAATATTAGTTTAAATAAAAGCAAAAGTTGATGTGCCTTTAGTTTAGTCCTAGTGGAGATCCTATGAAAGCAACATATCCATAAACTTTGATTCATGAATTATATCAGATATAAGCCGATTTACTTCAGACACGTTCGTAAGCTCCTCTTTGGCTCTCTTGGGATATTTCTATGTTCACCAAAAATCTTTCTCAGATTTTATCTGGACATTTATAACATTTTTCGTTTGATATCGGTACAGAGCTTAAGCTCACCTAATCTTGACACATGCGGCAGTCTTATTAAATTTGTGGTATTAATGCAAGTTTAAGCGATGCCTACTCCTTCGGTGAACTAGGTGGAGGCTATAAACCTATGACCGTTGGAGAGGCAGGTGAAAATATAATTATGTCCCTGGAGCCATCCTTCCGAGTTTGTTGTCAGACGCCCAGGGTATGCCACCCAGGCCGTCTGATAATTAACGTTAGACGATAATTAAAAATACAGACGTGTGTTGCGATGCACAAATGTTTGTTTCGGAGTTTGGTTATTTTCGATGTATAATATGTATGTATTTAGAAATATACAAGTATATTTATCAGTCGTCTATATCCCATAGCACAAGCTTATATTAGCTTAATTTGGGCTAGATGACGTCGTGTGCGAATGTCTAAAAATATTTATTTATTATTTATTTCAAATATTGGATAGAATCAGGCGTTACCTGGCGAAAGTCCATGACAAAGTAATGGTAAGTATGATGTTCAAACTTTTTTTATAAAATATTGCATTATTTTCGCTAAAAAATAGAAGACATTAAAACGTCGACATATTTACATATGTCGACGAGAGAAAAGCCTGGCTGTAAAGCCAGGCTTTTCTCTCGTCTGAGACAGTTTTGAGAATGCCTCGTTTAGAGGTGAAAAATATGTCGACGTTTTAATGTCTCTGTATCTATTTTTAGCGAAAATAATGCAATTATTTTATAAAAAAAGTTTGAACATCATACTTACCATTGCTTTATTATTTATTTATTTAATCTAACTAGAGGTAGGTCCACGTTGGCTGTGGATAGCTTTATCCGATGTCAAAATCGGGTCAAACATCAGACTACAAACACCTCAAACTAAATTAATTACAAAACTGACCAAGCTCGGTCAGAATGTTTAAAAGGGAAGCGTACCTACTCAAAGGCTTGCTGAAATTACTTGAATTCCAACCCTGCGTGCTTAGAATTCTTATTAAGCTCATGATAATAAATACCTGGAAAATATTAAAGACGGACGCCTACGATGATGCCTGCAAGGTAGTTCCTGCGGTACCCAAGTATGTATTTGAATCACCAGGCACATTGTAGAAACCATGAAACGTTAGTACGAATGAGTTATGATGAACTTGTTGCTGTTAGAATACTACTTCGGTGGCGTGGTCGGTAGTGCATCGGCTTACGACTCCGAAGTATCGGGTTCGATCCTCGGTTCGAATCAAATATTTGTGTGATCCAAAAATATTTGTTTCGGTGTTTGGGTGTTTTCTATGTATATTATGTACGTATTTAGAAATAAAGTTATTTATTTACAATAAGAATTAAAATGTACAAAATATACATAAGTAATTATATACTAAAAATATTTACATTACAAAATACCGTTTAAAAAATCCTCCGCGTCATTGCCGACTGGGAAGGTTCCCAGAATGCTGGCTGTGTTGCCACGTTGGATGGCGATACTTATTCTTTGGGCCAGAAAATAGCCAGCCTTCTGGTCCTGAGAAGCATCGATTAGGCGTTTAGCAATGTCTCTATAAAGGCGGCGAGCACTCGGACCCCATGACCCCAGTGTCCCAACCCCAAACGGCTCAAATATGTAATCACCTGCTAGGTTAGCATATTTACACCGTTTGAGGTCTTCAGCCGATGCAGCAGCAGCGCCGGCACATCCGAATGTGCTTGGAAGGTGTGAAGGTGCTAAGGTGTCAACGCATGTAGCGTCCCACACCAAAGACCTTCCCATCTTCCACGGTAGCAACGACATACCGCCGGTCTCTTTCCATCGCTTCGGGCTAAACCATTTGGTTCACGTACGGCCGGAAGACCTGCGGTGCAAAGAGCCCTACGAATTATGTCGTTTAGAATAGCGTGCCGAGGTATACGACCTGCGCTTCGGCTACAAGAAAGACCATGGTGTCCCAGATTATCGACGGCTACTCCACAGGTGCAATGATGCGGGGATACACAAGGTGTACCCAGCCGAAGGCAAGTGGCAATGCGGAAGGTTGTGTCGTCCAACATTGTACCAATGTTGGGCGATGGGAGCCATTAGAAATATATAAGTATGTTTATCAGTTGTCTAGATCCCATTTTTTTTTAATCCCGCGAGAGTGCGGCCGCTCCCATGTCCATTGCTGCAGGGTCTCTGGTGACACCCGAAGGTATAGTATTCCATTGGACGCCCGGCGGTGTCTAGATTCCATAGCACAAGCTTTGCTTAGTTTGGGCTAGAAGACGATGTGTGTCCGGAAAAAAAAAATTATATAAAAAAAGTTGATGCAAGTACACGTAACATTTGTCATAGAAAAATACACGTCAAAAATTAACACAGCAACAGACTTGAAACTACCGAAATGGGATCAAATTGAAATAGGAAGTAGTAGATTTCAATAAAAAAAAACGGTTTCCACGGTCCGAAGATATGAGGTAACAAACAAAAAAGAAACATACAGTCGAATTGATAATCTCCTCCTTTTTTGGAAGTCGATTGAAAATACTACCGTAACCGTACTAATATTAATTTCTCATTTTAAGTTCACTCGATTACGCAAGCGCCCGCGGACCACGAGATTTGAGTTTAACCGTATATGTGTCGTATAGGAAACTATTCATATTCCTACGATGAAAACTTAAAATATGTCTTCTTCCAGACGATCAGTTTTCCAGGCCATCAGTTATTTTGTGTTCAGTTTATACAGCGTGTGGTTACCGTGAAATACCGCAAACATTGAATATTTCGAATCTCTACCGTACCTACCTACTACTATTATAATACGAGTATTTAGGTGTCTTAAGTTGTCTAGTGGTAACCGATAATGTTAACACATTGCAAAGGTTAAGCAACATCTAGTCAGAGATAAGATGGGTGACAATTTCTTAAGACACTGAGACCCCTCCGTGCCTCGGAGAGCACGTTAAGCCGTCGGTCCCGGTTGTCATACGAACATCTATGGCAGTCGTTAGGAGTAGTTGGTGTCCTTAACCAAAATTCCGATCGGTCTAACCACAGAAGTTTGATATCGCCCATGGGTTGTGGAGGTCAGATGGCAGTCGCTTCACGGAAAATATCGAAGTTCAGCCGTATCGCAGTTAGACTGGAAAGCCGACCCCAAATGAGTTGAGAAAAGGCAAAAAACCAAACACACCAGCCCACACCTAATAAACGAATTATGACTAATTCTTCAAAACACTAAAAAAAATATCAATAATTATGCTAGTTAAAAAGCAAGCTACCACATGACTAACGCTTAGTCATGACCTACACTCAACAAATAACTTTTGTCCTTTTACCTTACTAAAGAATTTAAATACATAAAACAGTAAAAGGTGGCGCGTTATAGATTGCGTTCCCGATTTTGTTTAGTAGGTCCCGTGCCGGTGACCTAGTTCCCAGGTTGTTTACCCTGTTTGCGGCCCCGGGATACTCCTGAGAAACAGATCGTTTCGATGCATCTGTAACTGCGGTTGGTAAGGACATTGAGTATGATAAATGGGTCACGAAGAAAATCTATAGTACATTCACAAAAAGTTGTAAGTTATTTCATAATAATTATTCTACCTGGACTGTCGGTTCATGGTTCAGTCGTATTTTAGTAATAGATTTTAAATAATAGGTACCTACGAGTATTACTATCAATTTATCACTAATTAATGTCCGCGGGTGCGTCTACTGTTTCCTTGACAAAAGTACGATCACCATCGCATTTAGGTAAACTATATATTACTGTACTGTACAGTATATACTATCAGAAAATAAATCGAATAATAATTTAATGGACGAGGTCTGGGAGCGAAATCATAGCATTCGATAGAATGTGGTATTGAGCACAATTTCTATATGAACTACTTACATAGTCAATTACGTGCTCGTGCAACCACAGAAACTCTTACGTACTTTAGTGTTTGATATATTTGAAGGATAATTATGATATTAGACATTAATTTGATTAAATTAAGTAGGTATTTAGTGAAGTGATAAAATCAGGCATTTAGATAGGACTTGCAAATAGCGTAAGTAGGTTAATATTTTCATTAGATTTCCAACTAAAGAAAATAATCATAATAACATCGTACGAGTATAAAACAAAGTCTGTCAGTCCCTAAGTATGCTTAGATCTTTAAAACCACGCGAATTTGCTGCGGTTTTCACCTATGGATTGAGTGGTTCTCGAGGAAGGTTTCTGTGTATATAATTTGTCAAGCGGGCGTAGCCGCGGACGTCCGCTAGTATAAATTAATTCTACAAATTTCGAAAGTTAGCCCGCCTATGTATTTTGAAAATGGAACGAACTTTTTTTTAATATGGACGTGAATTCGTAAAAAGTTTTAATTAAAATTCGAACTGGTGTATACTAAGTAGTATACGACGACAGCGTATACGACGTCCGCGTTGCTCTATGATACTAACTTAAAAAGTCTGAGGGGGTGGCCAGTGGTGCATTGCGCATCCACATCTTGCCATTACTTTTGTTGGTATACATACCTACTAGAGGTATTTTGGAGTATTTATTTATTTATTTATTTGGACAACCAGTAGTTATTACATTATCACTTATAAACTATAGAAACAACCATAATATTATGTTTAATGCACAACATTTTAAGGTGTCACATCATGCATCTTGTAACAGAATAAAAAGAAACCTTAATTAGTAATGTTTATACAGACATAATTAGTGTTGTAAATTAAAAAAAAAAGAAAAACATTTAATAAATGAAAAGTAAAATTTCCAGGTAGGCGCTAACAAACAAGTAAAACACACAAAAATTAGATACCAGTTGCTAAATAGGTATTTCGTGTTGAAAAAAAAAATTAATAAAATAAAACAGAAAATATATGATTACTTTACAATCTGAGCTACTCAACTCATGATCCCCTGAATTAGTCTTTTAAACGTTGGTAACGGTTCTGTGAACAAGTCCACCTCCCCACAAATACTATTATATGTCTTGGACAATCGGGCTATGGTTGCGGATTGCTTCAGATGAGTTCTAGCAAGCGGCTGCTGTAGTAACCCCATACTCAATAGAGCGCCTCTAGGTATCCGACGTGGAACTCTAATTTTAAATAGACTCAGGAGTGCCGGACAGTCAAATTTATTTCTGAATACTTTATACAGGAACATCATGTCGTTATTAGGTGTTTTATTTGAGATTTTGTTTTGTGATGAAGTTGTCTCTGGTTGCTATTGTATATAGGTACTCTAAATTGCCGTTCTTATGTTTTGTCAAAATTGTTTACCTACCTACCTAATGTTACTGAATAATTATTTAGCACTATCTACACTTATATTGTGTACCTAGCTACTTGTCTAGTGACGACGGACAGATGAATGTTTTTAATACTAAGTTATCACATACGTGACGAATGTCTTGCTTGATAATAAAAATCTTTAAACCCAAACCCAAAAAACTACGCCATTTTTAAATAAAAAGAATAAAAAAGTAATCAATATCTAATCTATACTTATAATAAATCTGTAGAAGTGAAAATTCTGTACATTGAAAATATCAAAAAAATAAATGGCAGGGGGTGTTACTATTCAGACACCGAACCCAAAAATGTGATTAAAAAAATGTTTGTCTGTCTGTCTGTCTGTTTGTTCAGGCATCACGCAATAACTACCGGTTCGATTACGATGAAACTTGGATAATTATTCTTTAATATCCTGGGCACCTACTGGCTTACTTTTTATCTCGGAAAAGTATTTACAAAAAAAAACTTAATTTTCCGGTTCGATCCCTAGACCCGATTACTGTACCAACCGCAAATAATAAGTTTGTCGTAGGTTACGTCACCCGCAGTGGAGTTCACTAAGGGGCACTGCACACGGCTAAGATACTAAAATACTCGTATTTTATCTTAAGATACAATATCGCTTTTTCGCCATAGAATTCAATGGACTATCATACACGACGCAGATAATAAATAATATTTCATATTTTCGTATCTTAAGATGAATTTGTATGGTATAATAGAGAATATAATAGAAGATATAATAGAGAAACTGTTGTGGCTTTATGAACGCAACAAACCCCAAAACAATGGTTTTTGAAACTTTTGTCTGTTTGTCTGAATGTTTGAACACGCAAATTTTAGAAACGGCTTAACCGATTTGAATTTTGAATGCATTGTGGTTTATTCAACTTAACATTTAAGCTTTGGTTTTCAATCGGTTCATAAATAAAAAAGTTATGTAGATCTAAAGTAACACGCAAGTAACTGCGGGCAACAGCTAGTTTTTAATAAAAGCACTACCAAACATGGTAAGTACCTATAGATAAGCCGCATTTTGTGTATCCATGTCATATAAATGGGTATTTGTCCCCGTTTAACGACTGAATTTGAAGAGGTCCGTATTTATAAGAAACTAGGTAGTCACCGCGGCCCCATCCGCTTGATATAGCTTATTTATTCCCGATTCCCGTGGAAACACATTAAAGGGATAAAAAGTAGCCTATGTTACTTAAGGATCAGTAAAATAAATTTCAAAATCTCAGGAATTAACATCGTAAAGTTTTGTAAATAGCGCCAATAACAAGTTTGTTCATAGTTCCTTTTTATTGCATCCAAGTTGTAGGTCAAAAGAAAATATAATAACCACCCAACTTATACGGTGACGGACAAAAGTTTGCCGCAATGGAAAAGTTCCAAGCAATGAGAAACTTCCTTCCCTCAAGACGAGAGACGAGAGACGAGAGTAAGTCTTTACATATTGTTGCCAAATGGTGAACTATTTATAACTAGTGGTCGCCCGCTACTTCGTCCGCGTGATTTTTGTTCCCGTCGCCGTATCATATAAATCTTAGCCTATGTGTTATTCTGATGTATAAGCTATATTATTGTAAAGTTTCATCAAAATCCGTTCAGTAGTTTTTACGTGAAAGAGTAACAAACATCCATACATACAAACTTTCGCATTTGTAATATTAGTAGGATCATTATGAATTAGAATTCTTGATCATAAGTATAAAGCTTAGGTATATCATGATGAAGATTCAAGTGCTGTCTACTAGTTGCCCATCTAGGTATTTGTAAAAAAAATACGTGGTGGAATGCGGTGTCGTCGTCGGAAACCTCGCAGTGGTGTGATCTGACAATGACACTGGGAGTCTGGTCTATCGGAATTATTAAAAGTCGAACTCACGTACGATGGGTTCCGTGCCAAAAAGGTAAAACAATCACGTTTGTTGTATGGGAGCCCCTTAAATATTTATTATATTCTGAATTTAGTACCAATTTGTTGTCGTCTGTGAAAATTTAAAATTTCTACCTGTCATGGTTCACGAAATACAGCCTAGTGACAGATGAACGGACGGACAGTGGACTCTTAGTAATACCGTTTTACCGGTATTACTAAGACCGGTATTTTGGTAAACCGGTTCCCGATTTACCCTTTGGGTACGCAACCGTAAAAATGGAACAGTAAAATATCGCGTCTGCCAAAAATTACACCCTCTATTAGGTACCCCTATGTATGTACACAGGCGCTGTGTTGTAAGACCGTTTATCTACACAATATCTATTGGCGTAATACATACATACTTGACGTAAATAACAGTAGCTAAGGAAATAGCCGTAACATGAGCCTAGGTGAGAACGGTTCACCGGACGCCACTGGAAATACCTTCTGGTGCATACCCGAGACGCATTAGATAGGATACTGGAAGTGATGCTGGGCACACACTTTCCAGGAAGCGTAGAAGACACAGATGATAACGTACCGCCCAACCTAAATCCCATAGAGGAACAGGAGACGTGTGCAATCATTACAGAAGAACATTTACAGTGGAGCGTGAGGTCCTTCCAACCATACAAGGCTGCTGGACCAGACGAAACCTTTCCAAAAATATTACAGATAGCAATTAGATACATAGGCAAAGATCTACTTAATCTTTATAACAGTAGTATCACAACCAAGTATATTCCAAGCAAGTGGAGAGAGGTGAGAGCGGTCTTCATCCCAAAACCGGGGAAGACATCGTATCAGGAGGCAAAGTCCTTCAGATGCATCAGCCTCTCCTTTTCTATTCATTCTGAAGAGAAAATCCTAGACAGATTAATAAGAGAACAAATACAGAAAAGTGGATCTCCACTGCACCTAAACCAACATGCATACATGGAGGGCAAGTCAACTGAGACGGCCCTACATAACCTGGTTATAAGAGTGCAAAGATCAATAAGCAACCAAGAATACGCACTAGGCTGCTTCTTCGATGTTGAGGGCGCATTTGACAAAGCAACCCCCGACTCAATAGATGACACCCTAAACCGTGAGGGCATTGATAAAGATCTATCAGGATGGGTGAAAAATATGCTTAAACACCGAAAGATACAGGCAGAATTAGCAGAAACAACACATAGAGTGGTGGCAAAAAGAGGCTTCCCCCAAGGGGGATGCCTATCCCCACTACTGTGGTGCCTGCTAATAGATGAACTAATAAAAAAGATTAACGGGATGCACATATACACGCAAGTCTACTCTGACGACGGCGTGCTCCTAATCACAGGAAAAGTCCTCAGCGTCATGTGTGAAATCATGAACAGAGGGCTAAAAGAAGCGTTAGTATGGTGCAGGAGTAAAGGCCTCGACCTGAACCCCGACAAAACTAAGTTAGTTTTGTTCACCAACAAGAGAAAAATAGAAGGTGCTATACCAGTGAGACTAGATAATCACGACCTAGAAAAAGTTAGGGAGGTGAAATTTCTAGGAGTAACTCTGGACAGCAAGCTAACTTTCAAGACTCATATCAGCAACACATGTACAAAGGCTAAAATGGCATTGATGCAGTGTAAAAGGACAATAGGAAGAACCTGGGGAATAAAACCAGCGGTAGTGTTATTGATATACAAGGCAATAATTTTGCCGAGAATCCTGCATGGAGCCCTGGTATGGTGGCACAAGGCTGCCACAGGAGAAAACAAGCAAGAACTAGACAAAGTCCAAAGGTTAGCGGCCCTCATGACCACGGGCGCGATGAGGTCCACACCAACAGCCGCGCTAGAGATCATGTTAGGGCTGAACCCTTTGGACTTAGAAATAAAACGAAAGGCGACTGAACAATGGTTCAAACTCAGAAGCATTGGCCTATGGACCGGAAACTTCATGGTTAAAGGTCATGCAAGCATAAGCAAGAACTACGAAGAAAAATTGTCAATGATCCTTTCCAATAATGACCTTATCAGGAAGGAGAGAACTTTTGACAAGAAATACAGAATACACATAGGGACACGAGATGAATGGCAGATAGATCCCAGTGATACTATCTGCTATACAGATGGTTCAAGAAAGGAATTGACTAAACTATCTGGATCGGGAGTGCATATAAAATGCGATGACGGAACAGAAATAGATAAGTCAATACATCTAGGAAGATTTGCAAGCGTCTTTCAGGCAGAGATATATGCCATAAAGGAATGCGCGGAAGTAGTGGAATACCTTACCACAACGGGTAAGGTGACCATTTACAGCGATAGCCAGGCTGCACTGAAAGCACTTGACAAAGTGGAGACAACATCAGCCATAGTTAAAGAATGTAAGAAATCATTGGATAGGCTGGCCAAGGTCGTCGACCTAACGATTGCCTGGGTCCCCGGACACGAGGGTAACACGGGCAACGAGCGGGCCGACGAACTAGCCAGAGAAGGTACTGACGACAACTTGGGGGGACCGGAGCCTCGGCCGCCCATAGCGCACAAAATCACCAAAGGAGTAATCAGCCACAGAACTAAAGTAGAAACCAACCAAAGATGGAGAACCTTGACTAGAATGAGACAGTCGAAAATCTTCATCAAGGGAATGGTCAAGAAAATGACGAGACATTTCATGAAACTCCCAAGAGGAAACATGAGGCTCGCCATAGAAATGATAACAGGACACTGTCGACTGAACAGACACCTGACAGTGATAGGAGTAAGAACCGACCCCAAATGCCCAGAGTGCATGGACAGCGAAGAAACAAGCTTCCACCTGCTGGCTGAATGCCCCATGTACTCACTGATCAGATGGGAAATCCTGGGGTCGGATAGACTGAACGAAGAAGATATAAGCAATCTGAAGGTGGAACAGATGTTAAGATTCATAAAGGGCACAGGAAGGTTCGACGGGGCGCCGTAAGCTTGATCAACCATACTCTCCCCAAGGGGAGAACTGGGGAAATGGACGAAATGGCCTGCAAACATTGCGGGTGGATCGTCCGTCCGGTCACCGGCGTCTCCGTTGGAAATAAATTATTATTTCCAACGGAGACGCCGCCGGTGACCGGACGGACGATCAATTGCAAGTGCAATGTGAAAACGCCCATTGCCGGGCGTCTCGGGTATTATTGCCGGGCGTCTCGGGTATTAACCGGAGACGCCCGGCAATGGGTGTTTTCACATTGCACGATATCGTGGCGATATCGTAACGATTATTTACATTCTTAACTTAAAGTTACTGCTGCTACTTACGATATCGTCACAATATTAAAGACGATATTGTCACGATATCGTGTCTGGTGGCTTTTTAGGTTACCTCTTGCGCTCTGCAAAAATCGGGTTCCCAGACGTTCAATTGTAATACCGAACAACGGTTCTTTGTTCCGAACCGTGAACTAGTTAAGTAATTAGTTCTTCTGTGCGGGAAATATCAAGCATTACCAAGGCTCTTTCGATGTACTTCGATGATTTCGTCAATGTCAAGACATTGACGAAATCATCGAAGAAGAATACATCGAAAGAGCCACGTTTTTAAAAAAAGAAGAAGAAAAAGAACGAATATGTTTTCCATAATTTAAAAAAACATTCAAACAAGGCATCATTCTTTTACGCGATTAATAGCTAAAAAAACGCGGTGTGCAGAATTGAATTTCACTATTTGCTGTTTCTATAACGCGCGTGTATACCTCAATCAATCAAACACCATCATCTTCTATATCTATACTTATAATAAATCTGTAGAAGTGAAAATTCTGTACATTGAAAATATCAAAAAAATAAATGGCAGGGGGTGTTACTAGACCGACACCAAACTCAAAAATGTGATTAAAAAAAAATTTGTCTGTCTGTCTGTCTGTTCAGGCATCACTCAAAAACTACCGGTTCGATTACGATGAAACTTGGTATAATTATTCTTTAATATCCTGGGCACCACACTGGGTACTTTTTATCCCGGAAAAGTTTATACAATAAAAAACAAACTTAATTTTGCGGTTCGATCCCTAGACCCGATAACTTGGTATAGTTGTACCGCAAATAATAAGTTTGTCGTATTGTCGTAGGTTTTTTCTTTTTTTTTATATTGGGTTTACCAAATTGACGCCGCCCGCCTGGTGGTAAGTCGTGACGACGTCTAGCGATTGTGGGCCACTCTCACAGCACACAATACTATAGAGAGTGGCCCTCAACTCGACGGCCTACTGATGTGCCTCTTCACGCTCCGCTTAAAGAACCCAGGGTTATATGTGGGAGGAAACACGGGCACAGGCAGGGCGTTCCAGGCCACTATTGTTCGTTTAAAACGTTTAAAACGTTGGGTTTTCGCGAACATGCTATCCACTGTGTGGCAGTAGCATCTCTGCCCGGCACGCGTTGTTCGGGATCGGAAGGAAGAGGGTGGGATCAGATTGAAGAGCTCTTCAGAACAGGTTACGTCACCCGCAGTGGAGTTCACTAAGGGGCGCTGCACACGGCTAAGAGACTATAATATTTTAACTTAAGATACAATATCGCTCGCCATACAATTCAATGGACTATCACACACGACGAAGATCATCATTCACCGAGCCTTTTCCCAACGCAGTTGGGGTCGGCTTTCCAGTCTAACTGCGATTCAGCTGAACTTCGATATTTTCCGTGAAACGACTGCCATCTGACCTCCACATCCCATAGGCGATAACGAAGTTCTGTAGTTAGCCCGGTCGGATTTTTGATTTAGGGCTCCAACTACCCCTAACGACTGCCATAGATGTTAGTATGACAACCGGGACCGACGGCTTAGCGTGCTCTCCGAGGCACGGAGGGGTCTCAGTCTCTTTAGCAATGGTCACCCATCCTAAGACCGGCCTGACTCGATGTTGCTTAACCTTTGCAATGTGTTAACATTGTCGGTTACCACTAGATCACGAGCCCCTCTAGATAATTAATAATATTTCATATTTTCGTATCTTAAGATGAATTTTTATGGTATAATAGAGAATATTATAGAAGATATAATAGAGAAACTGTTGTAGGAGGGCTTTATGAACGCAATAAAACCCAAAACAATGGTTTTTAGAACTTTTCTCTGTTTGTCTGAATGTTTGGACACGCTAATCTCAGAAACGGCTTAACTGATTTGAATTTTTGATTTGAATATGCGGTTTGGTTTTCATTCGCTTCATAAATAAAAATGTTATGTAGATCTAAAGTAACACGCAGGCGGAGCTGCGGGCAACCGCTAGTACATAATAAATCTGTAACTGGTGATCAAGAAAACTATAACACGCAGGTAGAGCTGCGGGCTACCGCTAGTGTAACATTTTATTGAAAAAATAATCACTTACTTTTTGTACATGTAATAACGTGAATTCACAGCCGCATAATATCGAGTACAAATAAAGTTATTGTTGAGGCACTCCAAGTGCAAGTTTGCGTCTCTCTTTTCAAATTTTGTATTCCAACCTCCCCCAGGCAGCTGAAATCGCATTGCTTGCCAGGTAAACGAACTTAACGAAAAAGGTTTTTAGCCGGTACTAAAACCTTTCAAATGATTTCCCAACCACTTTAATATTGTGGTAACAGAAGTGGTATTTTACGTCAGTACGTACTCAAAAGTTCCTCTTAACATTCTTTAGCCATTGTCTCTCAAATACCTTTATTATTTCAATGGCGGACGGAAGACGGAAATTAGAAGAAATAATATGGGTAGGGATGCTTTTTCTCAAGTCTCGTTCAACGACTATATACGACGGCAAAGCTAATTCTTTAAGCCAGAAAGCAACCAGCCGTTATTAAAATTTAGACGACATTATATTGACATACCTAAGATGGGATGACTTTTATTCTTAATCAAAAGAAAGGTAATATTTTCCTATAAATGTAGGTAGGTTATTTTTAATCTCTGTTCTAACGAGTCCAAAGGACCATCCACGGTGGTTCCACTGGTTTTCACGGTGAGAAGTTACCTGCACATAGTGCACTGGCCTGTAGACGGACGAGGCTCTGAGAATAATATCCAAAGTGCCCCGAGACAACAATATAGGTTCAGCCCTGTAGAATAGGTAGACAAATTTCGCCCATATTTCTATATTTATTGAATACTAGCTGTCACTGTCAAGGCACACGTCGTACCGGCTCAAATAAAAAACCCTTCCCTAAACGTTTACGAATATTATTCATGATCAAATATTTTTCGGTAAAGCCGTTCTCAAGTTTTAATGAGTCAAACGAACAGCAATTAAGTACACCGTAAGTCGCTGTAAGATTGTAAATATTGGATTGTTATCAGTCTCGAGTGCTTGATGCATTGATTGTAATTACTGGCGACTGGAAAAGAGTGGTCGTGAGTTTTTCTTGCCACGTTCTTCTCTCTCAGAGTTTACTCTAAAAACTCACTATGTCACCGTAAAATTATAAATACTGCCAGACTACAAACAATATCCCAAGATTGAGACAATTAACGCTACTACTGGCGATAGGAAACAATATAATTTATATTTATATCCATTTATTTATTGGCATGGCATCACGTTACGTACGGGCCACCGTAAGTGGTCTGTATTTAGTTCTGAAAATGGATAACAGATGGCGCTTCTCGATATAAATTCGAGATATAGTTACCTTCGACGTGTTATGTCAAATACATCTTGGCGATAAAGTGATTAAAATCGGTTTAGTAGTTATAAGTGTTTTTGGATAGTGCTAGTAAGTCCCTCGGGATTTATTTGGCACTAATTAATTTAATGTAATGTATGAAATTCTCGTGTCGCGGACTCGCGGTGTTTGTGGTTAAACTCCTCCGAAACGGCTTGACCGATTCTCATGAAATTTTGTATGCATATTGGGTAGGTAGGTCTGAGAATCGGACATCTATTTTTCATCCCCCTAAATGTTAAGGTAGACACGGTAAGGTAGTCCAACCCCAATTGTTATTTTTTATTTTTACATACTTAAATTTTTATTTTTTTATGATCATCATATGACATCATTACAAAATACAACAACCCTGAATTTTCAACCCTCTACGATCAACCCCTATAATATAGCCAACAATGTATTTATACGAGTAGTATAGTACTTAAACAAAGCGAAAACAAAGAAAATTATTGTGAAAATGATGCTGTCAGATTTTAGTAGGGAATAGTTTTTGTCGAGGTCACCTGTACGAGTACGATTATACGTAGGTCACGCTATAAGTTTTGCGTAACTTAAAAAAACAACATGTTAAAACCAAAATATTATGTTTATTGCTTTTCAAAATACTCTCCTTTACATTTTAAATATTTTTTCGTGCGATCGAACCATTTTTTTAAAACAGGAGGACCACAGATCTGGAGGCATGTTTTCTACGTGCTGATTGAACGCAATCACTGCCTCTTCGGAGTTGGTAAAAGTGAAACCTCTCATCAACTCTTTGATTTTGGGGAAAATACAGAAATCACAGGGTGCTAGGTCGGGGCTATATGCGCAGGATGGATGACGAGTTGTACGTTTTCGGAAGCTAAAAATGACTTTGTTTTGTTGGCCGTGTGTGATGAAGCGTTTTCATGATGTAGGAGAACGCGGCTTTTGGGTCGTCTTTCGCGAACTTTTTCTAACACCCTGGGTAAACAAATGGTAGAATACCACTCGGCATTAACACTCTTTGATCTTCAAGTGGAATTGTACAGATGGGACCCGTAGCTGAGAAAAAAAACGCGATCATTTTTTTACCAACGTTTCTCGCCTGCCTCACTTTTGTTGGCTTGTTCTCATTTTCAAACACCCATTCACAAGATTGCTGTTTTTTTTCGGGTTCAAAACAATAAATCCACGTTTCGTCTCCTGTGACAATGTCATAAACAGCATTAAAATGTCCGTGGTCGTACTTCAGTAGCATCTGTGAGCACCATTCCACGCGAGCCCGCTTCTGCTTCGCTGTCAGTTCATGAGGGATCCAACGACAACAAAGTTTCCGAACTTTCAAATCTTCGTGTAAAATTTTCTGGATTTGACTCATACCAATCCCCAATAGTCCTCGAATTGTCTCATAGGTAATCCGCGGGTTTTCTTCAATTAACCGCTTAACAGTAGCCACATTATTTTCGTTCACGGCCGTTGAAGGCCGCCCTTCACGAAATTCGTCATGTAAAGAAACTCGACCTCTCTCAAATTCAGCAAACCATCGCCTCACGGTGCTCAAACAAGGTGCTTCTCTCCCAAAAGCATTTTGAAGACGAGCGGCACAGTCTTGCGGAGAGAGAGAACTTTTAAAATCATAAAAAATCATCACTTTAAAATATTTTGGACTTAATTCCATTTTCGTTGCATACGTAGAACTTTGATGTGTGATAAAAAACAATTGACCAATGATTTCCCGCCAATTGTTTTTTTTTATTACTAAGTAGGTTGCAACGTTTAAAAAAATATTACATTCCAAATTCAAATAGTTCGGATTAACTAGAAGTGCAAAACTTTTAGTGTGCCCCATGTATACCTACCTAAGATATTCTCAAGAAACCTAACATCCTACTTTGATAACATCTTCCAATCTTTAGTAGGTAATCAGGGAACACACTTAAAACCTAAAATTCCGACAAGTTCAGAACCTACAATTTTTTAAGGTGTTCAAAAACAGTAGAAACCTGTACATTTAATAAACACACACATATCACGCCTATATTCCCGAAGGGGTAGGCAGAGGTGCATCACACACTCACAACTTGCCAGTATTTTTAGTCGCTGATTCGTTTTTTGTTGTGATCGTTACTATCAAGAGAAGGTTCTTATTGAGGAAAAAAGTAGGTTAGCGGAACATTAGAAAAAATTATGCGGTACGAAGTTCGCCGGGACAGCTAGTATAATATAAATAGCTTTGATGTGCTTGCAGCTATGGCTACTTCATCTTCCACTTGCTACTCTTACTCTCAAATAAAACTCGGCGAAAACCCAGCTCAAAAAAAAACCCTTCCCTGAACGTTTACGAATATTATTCAAGGTCAATTTTTTTTCGGTCGAGACGTTAGTCACTGTAAGATTGTAAATATTGGATTGTTATCAGTCTCGAGTGATTGCTGGCGACTGGAAAATAGTGGTCGTGAGTTTTTATTGCCACGTTCTTCTCTCACAGAGTTTACTTCTAAAAACTCACTGTCACCGTAAAATTATAAATACTGCCGACAACAAACAATATGCTAAGATTGACATAATAAACGCTACTACCGGGCGGGCGATAGGAAACAATATAATTTAGCGGAGCGAAGCGTAGCGTATCTTAGACGACAAGTGTAAATCATTTGTGTGCCAACTCCTCCGAAACAGCTCGAGCGATTTTGACCAAATTTGGCATGCTGGTCGACATCATACCCGGGAGTGCATATCTCTGAAATCATGAAAATACAGCATAAAAAAAAATAAGAAAATTTGCTCCGCTCAACATTTGCAATTAGTTTATATTTATATCCATTTATTTATTGGCATGGCATCACGTACGCGCCAGGGTAAGTGGTCTGTATTTAGTTCTTAAAATGGATAACAGATGGCGCTTCTCGATATAAATTCGAGATATAGTTACCTTCAATGTGTTATGTCAAATACAATTGGCGCTAATAGTTATTAAAATCGGTACAGTCGTTTTAAGTGTTTTTGGATAGTGTTAGCAAGTCCTTCGGGATTTATTTGGCACTAATTAAATTAATATAATTTAAAGTAAATAGCTATTATATATTATATGATGTGCTTGCATGCAGCTAGTGAGCTATGGCTACTTCATCTTCCACTTGCTATACTCTTACTATTAGGTATTAACTCTACTAGGAGGGCAGGCATGTGTCGTTCGTTCGATTGTAAAAAACTGTATCATAAAGCTAACCGGCACCAAGTTAAACATAAAAAAATCGCGGTCTAATCTTCTTATTAAATGATCGAACAGACTCAAAGACTGGCTCGAAAACTTTCAATGAAAACTATAACCGATTGATTGAATAAATTTGTAAGTTCTGGAGTTATAGAGGCTATTATGGGTAAATATGGAACCTTATTCTATGCGTGGCCTGACGCGCACCTGGAAGGTTTTTAGGGTTCCGTAGTAAAGTCTCGGAACCCTTAATCCTTATAGTTTCGTTATGTCTGTCGGTCCGGCGGAAACGGTTAGTGCTAGAAAGATGAAATTTTGCAAGGACATGTGTATTTACTATTCCGGCAAAGTACTAAATTTCATAATAATATTTTTATTATGAAATTTTAATATAAAAAAATCATAATAATATTTTTTCCAGGGTAATATTATTTCCCCTACAAGTAAAGTGAGTATGATTTTTTTCTTGCGTCAACCCTATTGTGTGGGTTATGCTTTAATATTTTAACAATACCTAGCATTAGATAGGTATTGTTAAAACATTGGGAGGTTGCTAAGATAATTTTTTGATTTAGGTGTCCGTTTGCGAGATAATCAACTTTAAAGCGTATTTTTTGTTAAAATAGAGCTTCTTTTTTTTTAAAAATCCGCAACCTAGGTTGTCCACTCATCATTCACATTCACCGAACCTTTTCCCAACTAAAGTTGGGGTCGGCTCCAGTCTAACTGCGATTCGGCTGAACATCGATATTTTCAGTGAACCACAACCCATGGGCGATATCGAAGTTCTGTAGTTAGACCGGTCGGATTTTTGATTTAGGGCTCCAACTACCCCTAACGACTGCCATACATGTTTGTATGACAACCGGGATCGACGGCTTAACGTGCTCTCCGAGGCACGGAAGGGTCTCAGTGTCTAAAGAAATGGTCACCCATCCTAAGACCGGCCTGACTCGATGTTGCTTAACCTTTGCAATGTGTTAACATTGTCGGTTACCACGGTAGACCACGAGCCCTTCGAGGTTGTCCACTAGTAATAGTTATTAGTTATTTAAAAATTTATATTTTATTTTTTGTAGCTTTCTAATATCACGCGTTTATAATAATAAGGCGTTTAAAGCTTGATATAAAATTTCGACACCTTGGTACGTAGGTATTTCCAATAAAAACATTTCTTTGAAGTGCCCATCAAAGCCTCTTTTGGCGTCCCGCTGCGGGAATTGACGGAATATTTTTACGCTTAATTGAAAGTATCTCGCAATTTTTACTAACATTCGATTGTTTGAATGTTTTTTTTAAATTATGGAGATAATAATTATTTCTCTTGAGCATTTATCAGTTAAAATATCACAAAGTTATCATGTGGTGTGATATCCTCAGCACGAATAGGAATATACACACACATACACATAACACGCATATATCCACGAAGGGGTAAACAGAAGTGCATTACACACCCACCCGGCAAGCCTATTGCCGTCACCGGGCAAAGGTTCATCCAAAATGACCGAAGGAATTTTTAAAAGTAGCAAAAATTGTAACCTTGCGATGAAATATTGATGAAAGGCAATAAAATCTTACATGCCAGTCGCTATGGCACAGCCAATTAAAATCCTGGGCGTCTCGGACGAATAGGAATGTACTTTGTTTTGCATGGATTCAGTGGCCCACTTTCTTTTCGTCTCCTCTCTCTATTTCTCCTCTCTTACCTACTCTTTTCGTTCCACAGATAAGTACTGTGTATGCGTAAATTGTGCGAGTATTTTAGAAAAAAAAATGCTATTGGTAATTACTCCCAGCAGACCGTACGCTTGATACAGAAATATAAAAAAATTAAATAAAATGAAATAAATATTTAATAAATAAAGAAAGAAATCGGACTGTTCTTACCTAGATTCGTATTACGGCTATTTCCTTAGCTACTGTTATTTACGTCAAGTTGTTTTACGCCAATAGATGTTGTGTAGATAAACGGTCTTACAACACAGTGCCTGTGTACATACATAGGGATACCCAATAGAGGGTGTAATTTTTGGCAGACACGATATTCGGTTCCCGTTTTTCCCTTGGTTTACCAAAGTGCTGGTCTTAGTAATACCGTTTTACCGGTATTACTGGAGACCATGCTTCAAGCCATGGCAAAAGCCCCCGAAGGCACGCAACCAGATTCACTCACCGACGCGGGATAAAACCCGGCTCAAATAAAAAAACCCTTCCCTGAACGTTTATAAATATTATTCATGATCAAATTTTTTTCGGTTGAGCCGTTCTCAAGTTTTAGCGAGTCAAACGAACAGAAATTAAGTACACCGTAAGTCACTGTAAGATTGTAAATATTGGATTGTTATCAGTCTCGAGTGATTGCTGGCGACTGGAAAATAGTGGTCGTGAGTTTTTATTGCCACGTTCTTCTCTCACAGAGTTTACTTCTAAAAACTCACTGTCACCGTAAAATTATAAATACTGCCGACAACAAACAATATGCTAAGATTGACATAATAAACGCTACTACCGGGCGGGCGATAGGAAACAATATAATTTATGTTTATATCCATTTATTTATTGGCATGGCATCACGTATACGCCAGGGTAAGTGGTCTGTATTTAGTTCTTAAAATGGATAACAGATGGCGCTTCTCGATATAAATTCGAGATATAGTTACTTTCAATGTGTTATTTCAAATACAATTGGCGCTAAAAGTTATTAAAATCGGTTCAGTCGTTTTAAGTGTTTTTGGATAGTGCTAGCAAGTCCCTCGGGATTTATTTGGCACTAGTTAAATTAATATAAAATAAAATGATGTGATTACATGCAGCTAGTGAGTGAGCTATGGGTGGTTACTTCATCTTCCACTAATCCACTTGCCACTCTAAAAACTAGCTATAATAATTATGATATGCCTGCTTGCCTGTTTAGGTTTTTAATAATCCTTTTATGTCGGTTATTTCTGTTGATTTTTTTAATTGCTCAGGCACTTTCTTATTTCTACTGTTTTATTGTACATGTTAATAATAGATTCATAGCTTTCGTTCGTGGTATGAAATGTGGAATGACCTCAGAAACAGCCAGAGCAATCAAGTTAGATGTTACAGTTATTGCTACTCACAACACAAGTGCTCACAAGCTTTTACTTACATTGTCGTGTACAAAATGTAACTATTTTTATTAGTATGTGTGTCCAGCTGTTCCTGCAGTCATATTACAGAAGTATTTTGACACGTGTCTGTAATAAAACACTTACTCAAATATAGACTACATTCATCTACGTTTCAGTTATTAATACACCTTTTAAAGTCTAGAGTCTCAAGACAATATCTTCCGATCCTAGGCCCCGATTTAAAAAAAAAAAATAAGTAGGTATATAATATATAGGTACCCTGTCTAAAAAGTCCTGACGCGGATCTAAAAAATGTAAGCATTGGCAACAATCATTCAAGTCTCAATGCCAATCCCACCCAGTCGTTAAAAGTACTATTGGAATCCAATAGTACTTTTGACAACCAGCAGCGACCACGACTTTTTAGACTTCATTTTGATTGCAGACTACACGTCCATATTAAATTTTCATCTATACTTACAGATAAATAAAACTAGACGTGCACGGCGGGGCGCGGTGCAAAATTGAGCTGAAGCGAGACTTTCTATCCGGTATTTTTTTTTTGATTATTCCTCCGTGGTCACTTCGATGTTTCTGATTTCAGAGATATGCACTCACGAGCATGGTCACTGCCACCATGAAAAGTTTGAGGAAGATCGGTTCAGCCGTTCAGGAGGAGTATGCGGTCAAGTGAAAACCCTCGAGTGTACTAATAGGAGCTTCGCTCGCCTTCGGCTCGCTACAGCTCAATTAAGTCTTAACTCTACTAGGAGGCATGTGTCGTTCGTTCGATTGTAAAGAACCGTATCATAAAGCTAACCGGCACCAATTTAAACAAAAAATTCGCGGTCTATTCTTCTTATTAAATGATCTAACAGACTCAAAGACTGAAACTGAAAACTTTCAATGAAAACTATAACCGTTTGATTGAATAAATTTGTTAGTTCTGGAGTTATAGAGCCTATTATGGGTAAATATGGAACCTTATTCTATGCGTGGCCCGACGCCCACTTGGAAGGTTTTTAGGGTTCTGTAGTAAAGTCTCGGAACCCTTAATCCTTATAGTTTCGTTATGTCTGTTGGTCCGGCGGAAACGGTTAGTGCTATAAAGATGAAATTTTGCAAGGATATGTGTTATTTACTATTCCGACAAAGTACTAAATTTCATAATAATATTTTTATTATGAAATTTTAATTTAAAAAAATCCTAATAATATTTTTTCCAGGGTAATATTATTTCCCCTACAAGTAAAGTGGGTATGATTTTTTTCTTGCGTCAACCCTATTGTGTGGGTTATGCTTTAATATTTTAACAATACCTATCATTAGATAGATATTGTTAAAACATTGGGAGGTTGCTAAGACAATTTTTTGATTTAGGTGTCCGTTTGCGAGATATTCAACTTTATTTATTTTTATGGATTACTAGCTTCGCCTGCTTGACAAATTATATACACAAAAACCTTCCTCAAGAACCACTATCCATTGGGTCTCTCAGTGTCTACCGGAGGCGCTCGGCAATGGACGTAGGTGTGGACGAAACTATCCATTGGTGAAAACCGCATCAAAATCCGTTGCGAAATTTTGAAGATCTAACGAAAGTGACTTTGTTTTACTACTATGGCATGAAATTGGCACTTGAAACCGGAGCAAAATAAGGCGAGCCGCTGTTGCCGTGAGTTTTTTAGTTTTTAGAGGTAGAAAGAGAAAAGAATCTAACAATAAAAAAACTCACGGCTACTCTTTTCCAATCACAAGTAATCACAATCAATCATACGACTGATTACAATACAACCGTATTTACCATCTTACGGAGACAATATAGATTGTGGTGTACCTACTAAAACAATATTGAACTCTGTCAACCAATATTTTGGTGAAATAAACTCAATAATAGGACTTGGGTTTTTACCTCTGCCGCTGGGCAAAAATCCAGGCCCAAACGTTCAATTGCAATATCTAACAACGTTTCCTTGTCCCGCACCGCGAACTAGAACTAGTTCTTCTGTGCGGGAAAAATCAAGCATTACCTTGACATTGGCGAAACCATCGATGAACATCGATGGTGCCACGTTTTTAAAAAAGAAGAAGAACTATATATAATATATATGGCATCCTTTTAGATTGTATGGGAACAATTTGACAGATAATATGCCTGTACAATGTAATAAGAAATCCAATTTTCTCACCATTAAAGTACCTACGATAAAAAGCTTTTATAAATAATATCGCTTCAGTCTATGTATGTCTATACATTTGTATGGTTTGGTCGCGATACGAAGACACTGAGATTATTTTTATTCGGTTTTCTTGCAAAGTGAACCTACATACTCGTAGTTTTGTGTTATTAGATACCTACGTTTGTCAAAGCGAGAACGAGTATTGGATTTCTTCTGTTTAAGAGATGATAAGGATAAAAGTTCATACATATGTGTATATATGTATGAACTTTTATCCTTATCATCTTCTGATCACTTTCGGATTTTTTATATTAGTTAGGAGTTCTTCGCATTTTTTGTAAAGTTCAATTCGCAAGTTTCAATTGCATTTTTTTAAGTTTAATTAATTTTGTTTAAAATTTGTATTTGTTAATTTAGAATTTCAAATAGACACTTCAGTTTTATTTATATTTATGGATTACTAGCTGAAGCCCGCAGCTTCGCCCGCTTGACAAATTATATACACCAAAACTTTCCTCGAGAACCACTCTATCCATTGGTGAAAACTGCATCAAAATTCGTTGCTAAGTTTTGAAGATCTAACGAAAGCGAATTCTACTACTATGTTATGATTATAATAGAAATTGTCACTTGAAACCGGAGCAAAAATAGGGCGAGCTGCCGTGAGATTTTAGTTTTTAGAGGTAGAAAGAAGCAAAAAAATATATATAAAAAATCGGTACTTAATATTGTAAAGCTGAAGAGTTTGTTTGGTTGAACGCGTTTAGCTCAGAAGGTACTGGTAGGTACTTAACTTTTTTTTGTTTTTTAAATTCCGCGAGATCGCGGCCGCTCCCATGTCCATTGCTGCGGGCGTCTCCGACTCCAACTTTGGCCAGCTGTGTGGCCTCTTCGGGGACTACTGGTGCCTACGTTATCATTTATTTTGAATAGTCTATACCAGAGATTCCCAAAGTGGTCCAGGTGGACCCCTAGGGGTCTACAGGAGACTCGACGGGGGTCTACGTTGAGCGTGATAAAAAATGGGGGTCCATAATTAGTAAACGGGGCTCTATGAAAATTAGTTTGGTTTTGATAGTTAAGAACTAAAATGTTGGCTTGACTTCTATCAAAATAGATAGGTAGATAATATTTTAAGAAGTTCAGCGATTTTTTCTTGTTAAAACTTGCATATTCCATATTCAGTCAGTACGTACAACGCGTCGAGACTTGCCGTTGCCACGCAGGCCACGGTAGCGGGCGGAGCGTTACGCCGTCCCATTCGCTGTTAACACTTGTTCAGATGTGAAAGTTAATACGACTTGTGGTGTATGTATTTACAATCATGCGTGAACTTGTTTGATTCTTCACCTATAAATACGAATGTCAAAGGATACACGTTACTCATTTGTTTCCGGAATTCATAAAGAAAAGTGAATCGATATTAATTAGGTTGGCTAGTGACGGACTTAGTTTCCAGAGTTTCGAAAAGAAAAGTAAAGTGAAACGATATTACTGATTGCCAGTGTCGGAAAAGTAAGTACCTATCTGCCTATCTATACTAATATTATAAAGAGGAAAGATTTGTTTGTTTGTATTGAATAGTATTGATACTTTCGATTGTCGGTACTTGGTGGAATTTATAATAATACATTATGAAAAAACTCACCTGTACTTATTCCACAATTTAAATTTTTTATAATCGTCACCTTTCCACCACGATTTCGCCTTTTAAGGCATTTTTAAAGGTAAGGTAGGTAATATAAGACGAAACCGGTCGGTAAGGCGAAGAGTATAAAAAAATTTAATTGTGGTATAAGTACAAATGAGTTTTTTCATTATATATTGAATAGCATGCTGAACCGATTTTGAAAGTTCTTTTACTGAAATGTAGCTACATTATCCCCAAGTGACAGAGGCTACTTTTGATGAAAAACTTAGGCAGGTGGGCGGGCGCGGGCGGTCCGCTAGTTTGTAATGTCTATATCGTAGGGTAATTAGATAATTAGGCTCTTTGCAAACATCCTAGGATTATTGCTGAAATGTTTTTTTATTTTAATTCAAGTACTTGAATTGCAATTATGCTGGGATTTTTGCAAACAATTTGATTATCAAATAATTGTGGGATGTATAATACTAAAACAAAGTTTTATTTATTTATTTACAGGTAATTGATACGAAACATGGCCGAATCTAAGAAGAAGTGTCGTCAGTACAGTGTCGAATATTTAAAATTTGGTTTTATTCCTTCAACGGCAGACAAACGATTGCCCACATGCCTTTTATGCAACAAAGTTTTGAGCAATGATTCTATGAAACCATCCAAGCTTGAAGATCATCTAAGAAGGTATCATCCCGATAAAACAGGTAAAGACTTGAAATATTTCCAAACATTGAAGGAAAAATATGAAAAGAGACCGTGCACAGTATGTTCGCTTCAACGTCTGAAAGCAACGATGATGGCTTGCGGGCATCTTACAATATCTTATTACTTATAGCAAAATCCGGAAAACCACACACCATTGGGAGCAGTTAATGTTAATTTTGATTTTGAGCTGTTGAAGAAGTTTTAAAAACTGTTCTGCACAAATCTTCATTTGACATACTCAAAAGAATTCCTTTGAGTAACAACACTGTACAAAGACGTATTGATGAAATGAGCTCTGATGTTGAAAGTTTCTTGTGTGATTATCTGCAAACAACTCATTTTTCTATTCAACTGGACGAGTCAACGTTACCTGGCAATGAAGCATTATTATTAGCATATGTTCGACTAGTTATGGGCGAAGAAATTCACGAAGAACTACTATTCGCGAAAACTTTGAAGACAGACACTAAAGGTGAATCAATATTTAATGTCCTGAGTGATTGTTTTTTAAGAAAAAGTAGATTCCATTCACAAACGTTATTTCGGTGGCAACAGATGGAGCTCCTGCCATGGTCGGGCGACATCGTGGGTTTATAAGCCAACTTAAAAGAATTATACCAGAGGTAACTGCAATTCACTGTGTTATCCACCGACATCTAGTAGCGAAAAATTTAAGTGGTAGATTGCACCAATCGCTTCAATTTGTTATTAATGCAGTTAACAAACTAAGAACCAATGCATTGAATACGCGCTTATTTGCATAATTGTGCGATGAAAATGATGAAGAATTCCATTGCTGTTACATACCGAAGTACGCTGGTTGACGAAAGGTGCATGTTTATCACGATTTTATTTACTTTTTGACGCAGTTTTAGAGTTTCTGGAAAGTAAAGATCCTGATTAAAAAACACCTAATCAGTTTCAAAGCAGACATCGCGTATATGACAGATTTGTTCAAAAAAATTAATGACCTTAACTTACAATTACAAGGGGACAGTCTCAATTTAATAAAAACAAAGAGTATAATTTCAGCTTTCCTTGGTAAATTAAAATTTATGAAGGATAATATTAGTCGGCGCGAATTTTCACAGTTTTCAAACTTGTCGAAGGTAGAATGCCTTGATGAAGATATTCAGACATACGTTCAACATTTGATTTCTCTGCATGATGATATTAGAATCAGATTTGAAGATATTCTTTCAATGCAAATACCAACATGGATCATAAATCCATTTGACGAAACAGAAGTGGAGAATGTGATATTACAAGAGGAGCTACTCGAGCTTAGCACTAATGAGGAGCTGAAAGTGACATTTAAAAAAGGGTATCAAACATTTTGGCTGCAGGCTGAAACCAGAAACATATCCTGGACTGTGGGGAATTGTGCAAAAGCTTCTGATAGCATTTCTCTCCTCATATCTTGTCGAAAAAAGTTTTAGTGCCGTTACAAACTTATTAACAAAAAAAAAGAGCAGATTGAATATCACAGAACGGGGAGATTTGCGCTTATTCCTCACAAAACTTAAGCCAAATATTGATAATTTACTGTCAATTCATCAAGTACATCCCTCTCATTAAAATTATAAGTTACGTTATAGTTGATGGTTTCGATTGTCGGCACTTGGTGAAACTTATAGTAATACATGTTAACAAAAAACACTTGTACACCGTTTCACTTTTATTTAATGTACAGGATTTAACCTGACCTGACCTGAATTAAAATTTTATTGAAAACTTGTTTAGTCGGTTTTATTATCAAAATATAAAACCCCATCAAGCAATCAATTCTAACCTTTTTTGTGCGATGTTCACAACGCAAGTTTCAATAGATAGATCTAATCGTCCCCTTTTTTTTGAGATTTGAAAATTGGTAGTAATGTAGCTCTGCAGGGGGTCCAAGTCCACCGGATCCAGTAAAATTTTGAAAGTGGTCTATGAAAGAAAAGAGTTTGGGAACCTCTGGTCTATACTATCTATAGCTTTACAAAACAACGCTACTATAATTGCTGAAAAAAAAAAGAAATTTTACGGGGAAAATGTTGGGTATAATAAAAACCGGAATTCGAAACTAACCTTGACGAAATCATGTCTTTGAAGGCTCACAAATACTCACAATAGCGTTTTATAAAACCACTTTCTGCCAGTATTTGTACCTACGTCCCACGAAAATACGTCGACGAGTCTACCACCGTCAACTCAAACGCCCAATTTATCCCTTTAGACGGATTCCTTATTTCTGAAATGGTTTAATACAACCTTATTGAATAATGTTCTTAACTAGAATAAAAGTTAATGAATAAACTCAGCAGAAGCTCTCCTGAATTAAAAAGGGCGTTGGGTCTCATCTACATATTCAAATTGATAGTCTTGTTAATTACCTCAAGCTCTGCGTGAATTTGAATTTAAATCAGATCTATTTATGTTCAGCTTGGAGAAATTGATACATGAACATAACTTCAATCTCAATAATTTAGGTTACGCAAAAGTTTGTCAGAATGATATAGAAATGGGAAACTAGTAAAGAAAAAATCCACGTGGATTAAACTGAGGGCACCAATAATATTAAAAAGAAGTTGTACTAGTTGCAGAATAGGTAGGTAGGTATACAGTTATGTACCTACTCCAAAATAGCAGAATAATTAAAGAAAACTCATGGAATAGTTTCAAGTTCTCAATATTTTAGAAATAAAAGCAGTAGTTCATTGTCAAACTAAAAACTGAGCTAAATCCTCTAAATATAAAACATTGTGCGGTCGGGGGACCCACGTCAAGAACAAAGTTCCTTACATAAAAAAAAAGACAAACACAAAAGTATTAAAAAATAAAAGACAGTGACAGAGAAAGACATAGACAGTTCGATTGAGCTCGTTCACACACGCATACATACGGCATACAGTAGTTCTATAAATCTCACTAGCCGCGCACTACCCGTAAGCCGCGTTAAGGAACTTCGTTACAAAAACTTCACCCCTGCCAGCTCGTAAGACACATCTCTTAAAAGGCAACAGGTATCCTGTCATGGTTTCTCATTTATTATCTGCCCCAGATTTGGTGGGCGTTTGTCAATTATTGGATATTAATGCGCATAATTCAGACTGACGAGCTCACTGAACTGCGAAATAGGTTATATTGGTAATCAATCATTTATAAGCGAATTCTATATTATTATCCTTTCTCACATCTCAAGTTACATCACAGAACATTTTAACTCATGTCGTTAAACAAACGGTTGTAAGTTTAAACTCTGTATCTGTGTAGGGACTGCCTATGGCATCGTAAGCAGCCATCAAATCGATAGACCATTTTTGATGCGGATTATTTTTGTTTGAATATCGAAAAGTAGTATTTATTGTCTCGAGGGTTTTTAATTTTTAAATTAATTGTTATGTGACGATTTAAGCGCTCAACTTGTTAGGTGTAGGTAATTTAAAATTTTGTGGAAACGAATGCTTATAATAGACTTGATAAGAACATGTAAGTACACATTGCTTACTTATCTAATTTGAGTGTTTACTAAGAGCGTATCTTGTAATAAGTACGGGCATAACCGGCCCTTTGTAGACCCTTGTCGTAGAGAGAATAGCCAGAACCGCATAAAATAACACAATTAACACAGAGTGGGCAAATACCTTACAGGCTTGTATATCTGTTATTAAACTGCCTTTAATATTTATATTTTAGCACTTGTAACCTAATGCTGCCTAAATTAGTAAGCGGCTTGTGAATTTAAATCCGACCGAACACAAGGAAGAACAATAAAAGACAAACAATGATATACTATAGTATAGGTATACTATACTATAGTATTGTTATAATAAGTTGAGTTTTGCATTTGTGTGAGTGCGCGTCCGTAAACGTATAATGTAACTTGTTTTACACAAACAAGTGTTGTACACACAGCTATACACATCCTTTTATCTCTACTTTTCGTGATCATTCATGTCCAGGTCATAGAAATGGACATCTGGTTTGAGCAAACAAAGAGATTAATTATTTCTATGCAATTCTTTCCATTATACCTGAGGATATTATACATATGAGGTAACTAAGTAGCGAATAACATTCTTAAAGTGTTGGTTAGCTCATTTACTGAGGAAGGTCATGAGTATATATTATCGAATATGGAGTATCAATGGAAAATGTTACAAAAATTAGGAAAATTATCCCTGTTGAGAGATTCCATTTCGTGGGTTACGTAGTCGGTTAAAATTACGCAACAACAATATAATATGACGGATTTTAAATAGAAACAGGACTACTAAGGGGATTCTTTAATCTACTAAATACAAGCCGATTACCGCGGCTCCACCCGCCTGTTTTGTTTTCCATTTACATTTGCACATTAGTTTGGTTACGGAACCTGGGAAAAATATATTTAAATATGTAGGTATATTATACTAGGATGAATTTTTGGAAAAGGGCTTGGATGGCCAAATCCGAAACTATAAGGAATAGCGAAAAATGCTCAAAGAAATCACGAGCCCGATTTTGATGAAACTTAAAACCTCGTCATTAGATTTTTGAAAATCTAATGACGAGGATTGAAATTTTTAATGAACTGTTTGAAGAGCTGGAGAATTTGCCATTGGCCCAGATCAACCAGTTATTTTTTCAACAAGATGGAGCGGAGCTCCAGCCCATAATAGCCGTATAGTAAAAGAGATTTTGATTCAGCAGTTTGGCGACAATTTTATTGTAACGCATGGTCCTGTGCCTTGGCCAGCGAGATCCCCGGATCTTACCCCCTTAATTACTTTCTCTGGGGGTATGTTAGAAACGAAATTTACAAAGACACGTATGATACAGTCGATGACTTGAAACGTTCTTTGGAGAATATTAAATATACTAAACGGAATCAATAACATTGTAATATTGAATGCAGTACGATCCTTGAGGTCGCGAATCCAGCTATGTATTGAAAACAATGGTCTACATTTTGAACAATTAATCAGTTAACGTAAGAAAAATAAAATGTATTTTGTTAAAGATGAGCTCTTTCCTTTAGTTTGCCGTATGTCATTACCTCCCAGAATAAGATCCTTAATACCAACACTCTCGTATGGTGTAATAATATAGGGTGTGTTTTTTTTTTAAATCAACGGGTTCGATTCCCAGCTAGGATTATTGGTATTCCAAAATTCTAATGATGAGGTTTTAAGTTTCATCAAAATCGGGCTCGTGACTCCTTTGAGCATTTTTCGCCATTCCTTATAGTTTCGGATTTGGCCATCCAAGCCCTTTTCAAAAATTGACCTGTATATTGGACAATTCCGGCTCCAGGACTGACATCCTCCTAGCCTGCGCGTGGTGCATCTGCTGATAACCAGACTAGGCTCTGGCAAAGTGAGGTTAGGTTCACATAGATAAAGGATTTTCAAAATCGGTTCAGTAGTTATTCATTGCTAACAACTAATCAATCTCTTTGATCTAAGATTATCTTTATAGGTAATGTTAGTCATCATCCACTGAGCTTTTTCCCAACTCAGTTAGGGTCGGCTTTCCAGTCTAACTGCGATGCGGCTGAACTTCGAATTTTCCGTGAAGCGACTGCCATCTGACCTCCACAACCCATGGGCTAACATGGCTTTTGATTAAGGGCTCCAACTACCCCTAACGACTGCCATAGATGTTTGTATGACAACCGGGACCGACGGCTTAACGTGCTCTCCGAGGCACGGAGAGGTCTCAGTATCTTAAGAAATGGTCACCCATCCTAAAACCGGCCTAACTCGATGTTGCTTAACCTTGCTTTATAGGTAATGTTAGTATAGATATGTAAGTACTTTCATACTATTCCGTACTCTGTGGTATATGTAGATAAGTTCTGATCTGCGTAAAGGTGTATAAATTATGGACAAAGAAATCATTATTTATGTACTTGTAACCTAACGTAACAATCCTGCATGCCATTATTCGTCACGATAAGATTACAATAGCTGGCCACAGTTGATAACTCACCAAGGTCTCACTCATATAATACGGTTATTGTCAATTTGTTATTATAGGACCGCTAGACTCTGACTCGCTCATATAACGTATCTTCATAAGCTACTATTGGTTATGTTATTCTACAAAACCCCTTTTGTGCAACACCAGCGGACCAACGAACAAGGCTCTGGCAAATATGAAACAAATAAATTGAGACCACGACTCGTATCATGGTCTCCAGAGATAGAGAGAATCCACGCCCAGAACCACGACGAGTTCCTGGTGTTGACTCGCCCACGCCGAGCATTCCACCAACGTGTGGAGTGTCATGTCTTCGCCGGAAACTTTGCAGTGTTGACACTGGGGCGTGACCTTACGGTGAATGCGCCGCAGGTTCTTACCGAAACACCCGTGTCCAGTGTCGACTATACCCGAGTTAGTCTGTTCCCCGTGTTGCCTGTTCAGCCACTCCTTCATGATTGCTCTCTCCGCCGCGATACGAACGTACATATAGTACTAGTAGTACGTAGTAGTACTTGCGTAATTATCGTATAAATATTTGACCCGACCCGGGACCGAACCTGGGACTTCTGGGGTAGTGGTCTCACGCAAATCTTTCATTCATCCGACTCCACCACTGAGGCAGTAAATGCGGCGATAAGGCGATATTACGTGGGACCAACTTAGTTACCTACATTCACATTTCATTCTACATTCTTGAAAGAATATGTGTAAGTATTTAAGAATACCTAATGATAAGTATTTAGTATAATGAAAATGGTAGACGCCCAGAGAGTTATTGAATCAATCGTTCAACTCATTCACAATCCTCATTTATTCCAAAAATTCTCAGAAAATTTAATGCTAATTCGTGAAGGTAAATTAAAAATTACGAATAAATAAATATGTTTATATCAAATGCCCTACAGGTACCTACACTGATTTCGACATAATTATTCACATGTTACGTACGAGAAGGCTTTTTACAATATTTGTAGAAAAGACCATTACTCATATTATTTATTTACACAAAGACCTAAATAATAATCTGTATTTAAATTTAAGTAGGTACTTAAGTACTTAGGCTTATTTGTAATATTCACCTCACGTTTAGATTACATGTGACACATACTAAAATTTGATAAGTACAACATTAAAAATCCGGTCGTTAACCTTTTGTTAATGCTTAGAGAAGGGTTTTTACAAAATGTCTGTCGTGTAACCTAACCGACCGTGGATTTACGGAGAATAACACGCAAGTATAAAACAGGAGTTCAAAGAATTAATAACTGTGTTATTACTTTATATTAAACGTTTCTATAGTAAAGTAGACATTCGTTGAAAGTAGTGCCCCGTGAGACTAAATTTACCATCCTTGAGTTTATACCATCATAAAATAAATATCATGTTTCTAATAAAAAATATTCATTTTCCGATATACCTACCCCACTTCACATACATTAACACAAATGCAAATCTGAACTAAGTTTCCGCATATTCAGAAAATTTATATTAACTAAAAACTAAGTTTGAGAACATATTGTGAAAATCTCTCTTGTGAATTTTGTTAGTTCCAAACTTTCATGATAAGATCGTGAAAGTCACGAGTATCTTGGAAAGGATTGAGACGAAATTCCTAAAGATAGAGAGGCTTGCTTTGAGAGAGTCTACAAAGTTGGTAAATAAGTCCTTAATTAATCATTGTTTTCACTCAAATCCAATAAGGGTCATCAAACCTACATCAAAAATACGAGTATGAATTGTGACCAAAAACTAAAATCTATAGTAAGAATTCGGGCGTTTCAAACGATTACGTCAAGATGGGTAGACAAGTAAGCTCATGAATTTTAAAACCTTGTACCCAGGTCTATAAATAAATTTACAAATTTACGAAAAGGCAACCGTGTCACAGAATAAGAGAATAGTACTACGTTACCGTGCTTCTATTCTATAACTAAAATGCGTTTAATGAAGAGAACTCTAGAATTATATACACAAAAACCTTCCTCAAGAAACACTCTATCCATTGGTGAAAACCGCATCAAAGTCCGTTGCAGGTGTAAGCATACATACGGAACGGGCGACTTTGTTTTATACTATATTATGATATTACAATACGCATAATGTATAAAAGATTGTGTAAAAATCTCCTGCCATTGCCGACTTCAAAGGTTCCCAGCATACTGACTGCATTGCCTGCCATGTTGATTGGCGAATGAAAGTTATTTATTGAGCGAAGCGAGCCGAATGCGAGCGGAGCTCTCAACGGGTGACTCAAATTATTTTTCAAACGATTTATGTTAAATTGTTTCTCGGCGAATACTCGGCCGATTTCGGATTTTCTTGCACTCATCAAAAGCTTACAGAATTACCCAGGTTATTACGATGCCAGAATTTGAAATTTAAACTCGCTTCGCTCAAATATATGCTGCAGCGTAACGGTACGTTTCGCGACTGCGGCGACCTAGTATTATGTGTGACAGCAAATACACATTGTACAATTTCTGTCTTAGCTTCAGCTATTAAATGAACACGACAATGTTATAGAATAGCGAATATACATACATTATAAGTTAAACAAATGCCCAATAGATTGATTCTCGGAAGTAAACAGTTTATTAAAGACTACTGGTCGCCCGCGACTTCGTCCGCGTGGTAATTTGGATTTTTTCCCGTTCCCGTCGCGCCGCGTCATATTTTTTTTTTTCACACAATCTATCTAATATATAAAATTCTCGTGTCACAGTTTTCGTTGCCATACTCCTCCGAAACGGCTTGACCGATTCTCATGAAATTTTGTGTGCATATTGGGTAGGTCTGAGAATCGGACAACATCTATTTTTCATCCCCCTAAATGTTAAGGGTAGTCCACCCCTAAAGCAAAACAACGTTTGCCGGGTCAGCTAGTATCTTTATAAATTGTAGCCTATGTGTTATTCTGATGTATAAGCTATATTATTGTAAAGTTTCATTAAAATCCATTCAGTAGTTTTTACGTGAAAGAGTAACAAACATCCATCCATCCATACATACATACATACATACTCACAAACTTTCGCGTTTATAATATTAGTAGGATTTATCAAGGGCATAGTTTTCACAAACAAAAGGGTTCAGAATTTTCGTATTAGTTTTCCACTAATGTAATAGTCCATTGTAATGTTTCATTTTTTGGAATTTCGGAGCGCTGTAAAACCTTTATAAATAAATAAATGTTGAAATGTTAATATTGGAAATTATTCCTCGAAAACTCATCTACAAACATGCTCTGATAAATTTTACTGCAAAATGATCTGTAAAAAAAATATAACTCCTTAAAGGAATTCGTTTTCAAATTTTCATCTGTTTTTGTTAATAACTTTGTAATGTTTAATTCTACGACAAAAAGTTGTATAACAAAGTTGTAGAGAATTTAATTTACAACAAAAATGTGGTCGCAGTTTTTTGTGCGATGAATAGTTTGCCCGATAGAGCGCGATAATGATTTGCAACCCTTTTTCAAGATGGCGGAAAACCCTTAAGGGTTGGGACCCCACAAACTTGGATTTAGCTTTACACTACTCCCCCTTTGATACCTAAAAAATAAAATAGCGTCCTCTGACTTTTGCACACTCAAATGTACCATTTCAATGGACTATAAACAAAAGGTCGGAAACAAGAATATCTATATTATTGTAACGCCATCTCGTAGCGAGTAATAAGACTACCAAACTCGGCGCCATCTAGTAGCAAATCGCAGTACTACTACGTAACGTCTTTCGGGAATGTTCTGTCAAGGTACTTCTATGTAACGTGTTATCTAGAAGCATCTCGAAGGTGTGGAATGTTCGCGATATTTCTTCCGTGAAAATTCCAGAGTAATCTAGAGTAATGACCGCACTATAAAGGCGGAGCACTTCGGTGGCGGATCATCAGTATTTCCAGAGCGATAATACGAGTTATACCTGCGAGTTCAAGTGCGATTAAAAGTGTTTAGTGAAGCTTTATAGTGAAGTGTAAATTAGTGGTGTAATAAATAAAGTGTTTTGTGGTAGTTTGATCGGCATTTTCCATTCCGTAGAACCCCGGCTCGTAACAATTGGTGTCAGAATTGGGGATTTGGACAATGCCGGTGTTACCGAAAGAAGACACAGAGGGCGTCCGTACCAGGGGTCAGCGCCAGCAGGAGTTGGACAGCAGGCGCTTCGGAGGTAATACGCCGGAGAGGTTGGGTGGTCAGGAGCAGCCAACGGTGGAAGCAGGCCCGCCCACGGTATCTCCAGCGCCAGCACCTCCAGACTTTGCTGCGCTGATGGCGATGCTACAGGAGCAAGCCCGTCGCCAGGAGGAGCAGGCCCGCCACCAGGAGGAGCAAGCCCGTCGCCAGGAGGAGCAAGCCCGTCGCCAGGAGGAGCAGGCCCGCCACCAGGAGGAGCAAGCCCGCCGGTTGGAAGAACAGCTGCTGCGGGACAAGGAGGAGCAGGCACGCCGCCAGGAGGAGCAGGCACGCCGCCAGGAGGAGCAGGCCCGCCGGTTGGAAGAACAGCTACTGCGTGACAAGGAGGAGCAGGCACGCCGCCAGGAGGAGCAGGCCCGCTGGTTGGGAGAACAGCTGCTGCGTGACAAGGAGGAGCAGGCACGCCGCCAGGAGGAACAGACGCTCCTCATGAAAGATCTTCGAGCGACTTTTGGCAAGGAGATGAATGTGATGAAGGATCAAGTTCATCATGTTGAGAACCGCATCACGGAAGCCGAAACTCGGATTGAAGATGTGAGGAAAGAGCTGGGAAATCTGAAAGCTGGAGATGGGATTGCGACTTCCTTACCTGCCGTACCTTCAGCGCGTGGATTTAAAGTACCGCCATTCGATGGGACATCTTCATGGTCAGCCTATAAAAAGCAGTTTGAAGCCGTTAAGAAGGCAAACGGGTGGAGCAAAGCCCAGGCCATGACTGCGCTTACATTGGGTTTGCGAGACAAGGCGTTAACCATCCTAGAAGCTCTCGGAGACGATGTTTCCTACGAGCAGCTACTAGAAGCCTTGGAAACCAGATACGGTGACGCTCACCTGGAACACGTGTATCGTGCGCAGCTGAAGGATCGTGTCCAGCGCTCTGGTGAAAACTTGCAATAGTGGGCCCTGGAAGTTGAGAAGCTGGTACGGAAGGCATACCAGTCGGTACCTGCGCTCATCGATGGGAACCTGGTGCAAGTATTCATCGACGGCATCCACGACCTGGAAGTCAGGGCCGCTGTCAGACTCGGGCACCATGAGACTCTCAAAGACGCCTTGGCTCATGCTTTGGAGGTCGAAGCCGTACGGAAGGATCATCGATCTCACCGTGTCAGGGAAGTTGTAGCATCACCGGCTCGCGACCGTTTCACGAGGTATAGCCCTAGGTGCTACACATGTGGTGAGAGGGGCCACCTTCGATCCAGTTGCCCAAAGCGGACTGCTAAAAGAGAAGAAAGTCGTTCCCAAGAGGATAGGGTGGCTAATGTCAACGCCCAGCAACAGGAGGGAAACGAATAAATGCCAGGACTGCGGGGCGGGTGCTGGCTGATTTTAGAAGAGCCCCAAGGGTTTCGATCTCACAAACCCAGGATGGGAACAGCCTGATCATCAAGGGCGAGGTAAATGGAACACCATGCAAGCTGACAATAGATACTGGAGCATCTCGCACGGTTGTCAGTTCCCGACTTGCAAATCGGTTCCTTGGGGACTCTGCAAACCGTGACCGCATCAACTTGGTAACGGCCACGGGTCAGCGCATACCCGTCCGAGGAGAGAAAGAGATGCAGTTAAAGTTGGGCAATGGAATTTACCTGCATAATGTCATCGTGGCTGACATAATGGACGACTGCATACTGGGCTTAGACTTTATGAGGAAGAACTCTTGTGAGATCGACGTCAAGCAAGGAGCGATGAAATGTGGTCAAGAGGAACTTTTCATGGAAGGAGCGTTATCAGGAAAAGTGTACAGCTTGAAGAAGGTCGTGCTTCCTGCCAGATCAGAAACGACTGTACCAGTTAGTCTCCCTCAGAATTCTGGGCGAACACATCGATGTGTACTCATAGAAGGGATATACAATGAACTTCCATGGAAAATGGCCCGAACTCTGGTAAGAGCCAATGAAGCCTCAGTGGTACGTGTGCTGAACCTTAGTGATAAGGAACACGTGATAGAAAAGAGCACATTGATTGGCACTTGCGAAGAAGTAGATTGGATGCGCCGATGCCAAGAGTTGAGTACTGGGAACATCGTCAACAAGGACGCTAGAAACAACGTGTTGACACTTTTAGAAGACTGTCGTAACATCTTAACGAAGAATGAAATGGACAAGGCTAAGAAGATGTTACTCAAGTACGCCGATATTTTCTCTTCGAGTGATGCTGACATTGGGAAGACTGGATTGGTTCAGCATAGAATCAATACAGGAAATGAGGCACCCATCCGTCAGCGACCAAGGAGACTGCCAGTAGCACGAGAAAAGGAAGTTGAGACCATGATTGAAGGAATGGTAAAAGATGGTGTGATAGAACCATCGTCAAGTCCATGGTGCTCACCTGTAGTGCTGGTGAGGAAGAAAGATGGCAGTATGCGGTTTTGTGTCGACTATCGTCGTCTGAACGACGTTACGAAAAAGGACAGCTACCCTTTACCAAGGATCGATGACACGTTGGACATGCTGACAGGGGTGAAGTGGTTTAGCACGCTAGACCTGAAAAGTGGCTACTGGCAAGTTGAAATCGATCCGAAGGATAAAGAGAAGACTGCATTTTCCACAGGAAAGGGTTTGTGGCAGTTTAAAGTTATGCCATTTGGTTTATGCAACGCCCCGGCTACTTTTGAAAGATTAATGGAAATTGTACTCGCCGGATTGACTGGGGACGCCTGTCTTGTCTATCTAGATGACATTATCATCGTGGGCCGTACGTTAGAAGAGCATCTTCAAAACCTGGAACGCGTGCTTGTAAAGATCCGAAGCGCGAACCTGAAGCTCAGCCCGAAGAAGTGCTCATTCCTCAAACGGCAAGTAAGCTTCCTAGGCTACGTAGTGTCTGAAGATGGTATCCGCACAGATCCAGAGAAAATCATCGCCGTCAAGGATTGGCCGGTTCCAAAGGATAAGACGCAGGTCAGAGCATTTTTGGGTTTGTGCTCATACTACCGGCGATTCGTCCAGAACTTTGCGGATATTGCCAAGCCCTTACACAAGCTCACGGAGGAGAAGCGACAATTCTGTTGGGACGGAAGCTGCGGCATCGCATTCCAGGAGCTAAAGAATCGTCTGTGCAATACACCTATTTTGGGTTATCCTGATGCGGAAAATGAATTTATAGTTGACACAGACGCAAGTGATATCGGACTCGGAGGTGTGTTATCTCAAAGGAAAGGAGATCGAGAGGTCGTTATAGCCTACTTCAGCAAATCCTTATCGAAACCTGAAAGGAATTATTGCGTCACGAGGAGAGAATTACTCGCCGTGGTGAAGACATTGCAGCATTTCAGCAAATATTTACTAGGGCGAAAATTCCTTATACGTACCGACCATGCTGCATTGAAGTGGCTATTACAATTTAAGAATCCAGAAGGACAAGTCGCCAGATGGATTGAGCTATTACAGGAATATGACTTTGTAATCGAACATCGCAGTGGGAGATCCCATGGCAACGCAGACGCATTGTCAAGAAGACCTTGCCCTGAAGACTGTAAGCACTGTGCCAAACAGGAGATAAAGGAAGCTATACCTGTGAAGATGCTTAAAACGGATCTGAGCGACGAATGGAAAGAAAGCCTACAACATGCTCAACAGGACGACGCAGACATCAAGCCAATATTTGAGTGGATTAAAGCAAGTGCTCCTAAACCCATGTGGAGTGACGTCGCTTCAATGAGTTCAATCACAAAAAGTTATTGGGCGCAATGGGACAGTTTAGTTATTCAGGATGGAGTCTTGTGCCGCAAATGGGAAAATGCTCGAGGAGACAGCTGTCATTTGCAAACGGTCGTCCCTAAAGTTAAGGTCCCAGATGTGCTACAGCTCTACCATAATGGATGTTCAGGGGGCCATATGGGAGTAAAAAGGACTCTGTTGAAGATACGTGAGCGGTTTTACTGGATCCACTGTCGCGACGACGTTGAGGACTGGTGTCGCAAATGTACGAGTTGTGCTGCTGTGAAAGGACCTCATACACGGAGCAGAGGTGCACTGAAACTGTATAACGTTGGGGCACCATGGGAAAGGATAGCCCTAGATGTTGCGGGACCGTTTCCTGAAAGTGAAAGCGGAAACAAGTACTTCATGGTTGTGATGGATTATTTCACGAAGTGGCCAGAAGTCTTCGCTATACCTAATCAAGAAGCTACTACGGTCGCAGATAAATTAGTTCACGAAGTCTTCTGTCGTTTCGGGGTGCCTCTAGAAATCCATAGCGATCAAGGAAGAAATTTTGAATCTCAGGTGTTCCAGGAAATGTGTCGGGTCATGGGTACTCACAAAACCAGAACGACCTCTTACCACCCGCAGTCAGATGGAATGGTGGAGCGATTTAATCAGACATTGGAGAGATATCTGGCAAAAGTTGTGGAAAGCAGGCAAAAAGATTGGGACAAGCACATCCAACCGTTTCTTTTGTCTTACCGAAGTGCGGTTCACGAAAGCACGTCAGTGACACCAGCTTATGCGAACTTTGGAAGAGAATTACGGTTGCCTGCCGACTTACTAACCGGTATACCACCTGACGCTCCACGCAATATCACTGATTATGCGAATGACTTGCGCAGCAGGATGAATGACATTTATGAGCATGTCAGACAATCAGGTCAACAAATGTCTGAAAAGATGAAGACCCGTTACGACCGAAAGACAAACAATAAGAGCTTCGATGAAGGTTCGTTAGTGTGGTTACATAACCCAGTCCGCAGTAAAGGGAAGTCTCCTAAGCTGCAAGCTAAATGGGATGGACCATACCGAGTTGTGACCAAGATTAACGATGTCACTTACCGAATACGGAAGAGTCCAAGAAGTGCGCCAAAGATAGTTCATGTGGATCGATTGGCGCGATATTATGGGCCTGACAATGCTCGGGACGAGCATGTCTTAGGAGGGGGCAGTGTAACGCCATCTCGTAGCGAGTAATAAGACTACCAAACTCGGCGCCATCTAGTAGCAAATCGCAGTACTACTACGTAACGTCTTTCGGTATGTTCTGTCAAGGTACTTCTATGTAACGTGTTATCTAGAAGCATCTCGAAGGTGTGGAATGTTCGCGATATTTCTTCCGTGAAAATTCCAGAGTAATCTAGAGTAATGACCGCACTATAAAGGCGGAGCACTTCGGTGGCGGATCATCAGTATTTCCAGAGCGATAATACGAGTTATACCTGCGAGTTCAAGTGCGATTAAAAGTGTTTAGTGAAGCTTTATAGTGAAGTGTAAATTAGTGGTGTAATAAATAAAGTGTTTTGTGGTAGTTTGATCGGCATTTTCCATTCCGTAGAACCCCGGCTCGTAACATTATGTACACACGTTAGCATATTAACGTTGACAAGTTTCTAAATGAATTGTTTTCTTTGATACATTTGCTTACAAGTTATCATAACTATACATAGGTACAAGTAGAATGGGAATAAAGTTATTTTAACTTTAACACCAAAAAATCATGAATTAAATGTTGTATAAAGTCATCTATCTGTTCTTTACTTTTTGTGTATATTTAATTAAAGTAACAAATATTGCTTGTAAGTGGTTTAAAATTTCATTGTCTTATGGCCTGTTTGTTTGTCGATCTTGTCTGCTACACTAATCTCCGTAGATACTAAATAGATTTTCGTAAGGTTTTTACAAATAGATTAATCTCAGCAACAATAGCCTTTGTCTCATCAAATTCGAATGACAGGAAACTTATTGTCCTAAGCTATTATTACACGTGGTTATTACTACAATATCTATAATAGTAGATACGGTCCAATAGATACTTATCTCTCGACTCTTGAAATGGAAAACTGCGGAATAAGGCCAATCCCTCACCGGAAATTACGTATTTCGTTCGTTGAAGACACTTGACACTCAAAGAGGCTTCTGGAGTATTTAGTATTTTATTTTGAAACGAGATTGAGAATTCTTGAGCAGTAGCTGCTCGTATCTGTTAATTATTTCCATATTTAAAATATGTAATGTCTCATAAAGTCTTATGTCTCCTGAAATGACATAGGTATGGCAGTCACGGTAGTCTTCTGCTAGGAACATACATATTATACGAGTATGATCACGCCTATATCCGCAAGGGGGTAAAAAGAGGTGCATTATACTACCACTTATTCGATTTGTCCCACAAAACGTTTGGGTCAACATACGAGTATTTAAATTCACTAATATAAAATGACAAAGATCCCACGTATCTTCTTCCATATTCAATACGATCCATTATAGACAAACTAAAAAGAATTTTGCTAACAAAGGGCCAACCCTTGTTCGAGATAAAAGATGGCGTAAGTACTCGTACATAGACAATGCCCTTACATGAGAAAGTAAACGGTCAATATACTATGTGACTTTCCTCCGGCATATTCACATCCACAACTGCAGTGAATATCGCTTGAATGAACATCGATTCTCTTTCAATTCGAATGAATATTAACTTTACTCGAAGGTATTACTTACATTCTTTGTGACTTGAATAGCTATTATTAAAGGTATTCTAAAGATGCAAGACAAAAGAAAGATATTAACTGTAGAATTGAAAAGATGGTACCTATCGGCTATTCTATGCTATCGGTTAGGACTCTTCGTTCGTTTCTTTTCTTAACATTAGATTAATTTTGACGTGAAAGGTATATTGCACTAACTAAGTAATAAGGAGTAGGTACTTACATACTTTTATCTATATTATAAAATATTATTGGATAAAAGTTTTGAAATGAAGAATAGTTTAAGACGGAGCAGTTTTTACTACGCTTTTATTAGCTTCGCTTTTATGTTTTCTTGCTTGTATACATACATATATGTTTGTAACCGACTCTTTTGGGTTCGATTTTGCCCTACTTTGAACGATCAGATTTAATTCAAACTTTGCACACCTGTCAAAGACCGATGACAATGCAATACATCGATTGAAAATTAAAAAAAAATGTGTGTTTGTTTGTAACCGACTCTTTTGGGTTCGATTTTGCCCTACTTTGAACGATCAGATTTAATTCAAACTTTGCACACCTGTCAAAGACTGATGACAATGCAATACATCGATTGAAAATTAAAAAAAAATATGTGTTTGTTTGTAACCGACTCTTTTGGGTTCGATTTTGCCCTACTTTGAACGATCAGATTTAATTCAAACTTTGCACACCTGTCAAAGACCGATGACAATGCAATACATCGATTGAAAATTAAAAAAAAAATGTGTGTTTGTTTGTAACCGACTCTTTTGGGTTTGATTTTGCCCTACTGTCAAATCTCACGCTTTTTTTACAATAACATACATTGTAACGAGACTACCACCGAAGATTAACAGATTGCGTCACTCGCCATTAGTTCGTACTACTGAGTTAGTACCGAAGACGTAACTAGATGGCGCTACGGGTAAATTTAGAAGTCGGTGTCAAGATTCTCGAAGGGTCAATGACCTCCTCGGCATATTATTGATATTGTGGTGAATTCCTTGCTACGAGTAGGGACTAGGAGCGTGTGCTGGATACCTCAACCACTGCTTGAGTATCCATGTGACCTCTTAGGACTGACTCAAGGACGGTATACGGCCATCCACCCCAGCTGGGTGCTATATACTTACTTGAGGGCGCTCGTAAGAAAGCCTATTTTTAAAGTATATTTTTTTGTTTATTATATTTCCTGTATCCCATCCTACGAGTATTTCTTTGTGTACCCCGCTCCACTACCCCGTTCTACAGTGGTGCCCTCTGCGAGGCGATTATGGTACCAGAGAAAAGTCCCCGTGCTACAACATTTATTTTTTATTTACACTACTCTTAATTCAAACTTATTAAAATTTATTTTCTACTTTTTAGTTGGATTCTCTATAAAAGCGTGTTTTTTTTTTTGTTTTTTAAACAATTTTTGGTTTATGTTTTCTACACTAATATTATAAAGAGGAGAGATTTGATTGTTTGTTTGTTTGAATTGAATAGCCTCCGTAACTACTTCAACGTGTTGGAAAATTCTTTAGTATATCTACGATCTCGATGAGTAACATAAATATAATGATTTTTATCCCGATAATTGGAACCAAATTAACTGGAATATTTTGAACAAACCGCGAAGCTTGTACATGTACAAGACAATCTCTCCGGTGTGCTGTAACTATTTGATGATAATAAAATATTATTTATAAACCATTTCATTCAAAATAAACAATAATATACAAATAACAACATATAAACTTGTTGAACTCTCTTGCTAATAAACACCGAATTTTCTTTGCACAATTTATTAATAGTTTAGGTATAAAAACAACTCCGCTGTGGAGCTACGATGAAAATTAACTTCTACGCGTTAAAAATTTATGGACATCATTAATGATACAGTCATACGTAACATCTTACTGTGTGTTTACTTAATAGCGCATCTATCAATGTTATAATAGTTAGGGAAGTATTGTTGTATAACACTAGCACTAATTCCTAATTATCGCTGCAAACTCTTTCTGATACCTAAAGTCATTCTTTTCGATCGGACCATAACTGCCTTCATTTTGTTTAAATTCCGCGGCTCAAGGTCGCGGCCGCACTAACGTCCGTTGTCGGGCGTCTCTGGTTCACACGCAGAAGGTATTTCTAGTGGCACCCGGCGGACTTTGACCACGGGTGTGGTCTCTACGGGGTTTGGTCGGGATGAGAATCCCGCGTCGTTGAGGTAGGGTGTTATCCCGCGTATCCCTGCTTCTGTAAGGACGGCGAGTGGTACGGGACCCTTCGCGAGCGAGTCCGACTCTCATATGGCCGGTTTTCCTCTACGGGTGGTAACGGAAGTTATACTTCGGTACATCTCCACTAGTCTACAGGTTCAAGAGAAATGTGCTTGGTTATTACCCGAGGAGTACTACATTTGCCGGGCGCCACTGGAATGTCCGCCGGGCGCCAAAGATTACTACATAATTATGTAAAAAGAAAAACCTGACAAACATTGACACATAAACTCACTTCAAACTACCGGAATGGGACTAAACATGTGGGACCAACAATGTTTTCAATAAAATAATCGGGGAGCAGTAGTTTTCAATAAAAAAAAAACATACTAACCAGTCCAAATATAGGTAACAAACATATAAAATAAAACAGTCGAATTCAGAACCCCATCCTTTTTTGAAGTCGTTTAAAAACCATATCAACCAGCACAAAGACGTTCATTATACCGCATATTATATCATGTCAACCTTGATTGGATGAAAGTAGCTTATGATCCTCTTTCTTTTCAAGAGAATCCACAGATTCCACCGATATTTATGGCAGTCGTTAAAGGCATGAACCCGTAAAATTGGGCTACTGGCTTTTCTATTACATATCGGTTTATTCCACCACATTTCGGAAAGGCTCCGAGGTTGATGAATAATCAGTCGAGCACAAATATGTCGAACAGTAGATTTATAAGTATTGCAGTAGTGGTTGTTTTAGGATTTGATTGCTTTTGTCATAGAAGTTTTAACCCGTGCGTCGGCTGTCTGAGAACAAATTAACCTTGCAAATTAATTAATTAATTTTTAATTTAAACAAATAATGTGATGTCTTTTTATAATTACTCGATGATTTTCCATTATTATGTTATAATTATTACTTTCAAGAACGGTTTATCCTACACAAACCTATGTAGGTTTACAGGATAAATTTAATGGTAAAATGTATGTTATAATAAATATCGCTTCCGTCCGTATACTTAGATCTTTAAAACTACGCAACGTATTTTGATGCGGTTTTCACCAGTGGATAGAGTGGTTCTCGAGAAATGGTTTTTGTGTACTCGAATAATAATATATTTTTTCAAGCGAAGACGCAGGCGTTCGCTAGTATAATATAAATAAACAATAGAAATTTTACAAAACCAAAATATCGATCCCATTTAAAAAAAATCCCTCTTCATTGATACGAGTATCAGTAGGCAACATTGCTAAAAGGCTGGCATAGTTACATACATTTAAGTCTATAACAAATAGTAATGTAATAGTCTATATCTTTATCATCTGTGTTGTACTTACCACTGGCAACAAATAAAATAATTTACTATTTAATTATGTACATATTTACATGGGCCACGTGAAATTTAATTACGAAACTTACTCCCTAAGTACTAATCTTCAAAACAGAATGTTATATTAATAAAACAAACAATTTAACTTCTATAAACGTCAGTATCTGAAGAACAAACAAAACTAACCATTTTCACAACAAGAGTTGGCCGAAGGCTGAAAGACCACTTCGTAAACTAGGATAACTTCAAAATTAGGTTTACAACTTGTCAAATGTTTACAGACCTTTCCAGCAATTTCGAGCTACCCACATATCCTAGTAAATATAACATAGACTCATTAAATATAATACTGTTAGGAGGTAGTTTCGCACGAGGCATACCCCCCTCCGTTTCTATAAAAACGTAGTGTCAAGAATAGGTCGGGCAGTCGTTTTCCAACTCTCGTAGCGATAACATGTCTTAAGTATTTGCTGTCGGTTGTTATAAAGGTCACGTGACCCTATTTAGAGTCATTTACGTGTAGTCCACGTTAGTATCGGATATTGCAAATACAAGTTGTGTAATTGTTACTGTTAAAGCTAATAAATGTAATGGGTACTTTTGTATAAAATACTGACTTACTTATTTCTTGTGAATAAAAGGTTCTTTTAATTTATTCTTCTTTTGATTGCTAACATCAGAAGTGGGATAAAGGATTCATGTCCACACTTACTTCTTTGTTTTGTTTCATATCAAGTAACAATTACTAAACTTGCCGTTTGCTTTTGCGTTTTGTGTTGTGTTATAAGTGATAGTGATTGATTGGTGCGATCTAAATCGCGTAGCAATGTGAAGTCGAGTAGGTACTTCAGGAAGTCGCCCAAGCATAATTGGTGTACTGGAGGTACACCCAGTTGATCGTTGAATCGTAGCGATTCGCGACTTAACTCATCGCGTTGCTACCTCACGTGGATTACTGTTACGTAGTACCCTACATCGCGTTACATTATGTGAAGCGCCGTCGAATACCTGGGTAAGGTTATTAAACATGATCGGTAAAACCGAGATCAAGTAAGTACTAGCTTTCTACCTAAAACTGTAAGCAGCATAATGCAAGTTGCGTTATTTTGATTAGGCGAACAAGTCCATTAAGACTTGACACAAATCTGTGTACTATGGACTTGACGAAGAAGTGTTACTACAACGACTACGGTATATAGGTACCTACCTAGTGAGGCAAAAGAACTTGCGTCACGTTACTCTCGTAGGATATGCGTATCCCTTTGTCATAGAGATAATTTTAATTTTAAAATTAGTAGGTACCTACCTACCTCAATGACTTTTGTATGAAATATTGTTACCACCTAGTGCAGTACGATTATCAGGGTCAAGTCAAATTAGTCTTTGATGAAATCACAAACATCATTTGTTGTAGTAAATGCAGATGTTCTTGGTTAAGGTAATATGAGTCTAATGGTTTCTTGTATATCATGCAACTCCTGGAAGAAGATTTGTTTTCTATGTACCCACCACTAGTACTATTACATGTTCTGTGAGCTATTATGTGCTTTGTATAGATAAAACTACCGAGAATTGAAGTGTGTATTTCTTAATGCTGACTTTGTTGTTTTATGTCTCCATCAACCATCGTCTGTGATTGGATTATGGAGCTACACTGTGACATACACACACGCCGGAGATGCACCGTGAGAAAGGAAAGCGGTACTGTCGGACGGATGTCGACGTGCTGTGAATGGAAGTAAGCCATAAGGGGTAACCCTAAGTGGTTCGATATCTTATGAAAGATGAAGGTAACTTTGAATATTACTAAAAGTGTAGTTTAATGTAAACACTAAATAGTACAGCTCTGTGTGCTGTACTGCGACTATAAAAGTTTAGTTCTGTGTACTTTGCTTCAACTTTTAATGTTAGTTCTGTGTACAGCTGGACTCAGGCGTGCACTCCCCTGCAAGGTTGGGCGCGTGCTGCCACACGAATTCACACGACCGATACAAATTGGAATGGCTGGTTCGTGTGAGATGCCGAGTGGTGCGTTTCTCGAGCGGCTATGGTGCCTGTGCGAGGAGGACCTAAACCGCTGCTGAACTGGTGGTTCAGTGGTGTGGTGAGTGAGCTCCGAGGACTTGTGAGGTGTTCTCAATAGTGGTGAGTTATTTAGGGAGCTAGTCGCGCTTGCCTTACGGCAACTACTTGTGGAGTGAGCTTGGTTGTGATAACCGCTCAGCTTAACTGATGATACCTACCCATGGGGTGTATTTCTTCTTGTTGATATCTTCTTACGTTTGCCTGATGGCAGTAACGACTAATAAGGTGTGCTTAAACTCAATGTAAGATGCCACCTTGGCTTGTTTTAGATTTGGTGACGGTAGACAGGTGCTGATCGCGAATGTATGAGTGCACGCATACATTAACGATAGTGCTACCTACAGTCGTAAAAATCAAAGTTAGACAATGTTTCTAGAGACCTAGTAGACTGTAACGAATAACAGCATTGTGTTTTCTGTCTAATGATTTGTGTTCACAGAAGTGAACGAAGGACGTAGTACGTCGGTGGACGTGTAGGTACGTTTGTCGTCCACCCGGTGCCGTGGCAAAGGGTTGCCATGTCACACTGGCATAGTAGCTAGCGTGAATGGTGGATACGATAGTAGTATGTCGAGTATTGTTACAGTTTACTCCAAGCAGTGAAGTTTTGAAAGTACAGTTCAGAAGAGAAACTATGTGGTGATGTGCTACATACTGCCGCACGCTTGTCTTCACGTGGGCGCACTGTCAGCTGCGCGCTCAGCTTCGTGGAGGCACCCTGCTTCCTGTGCGTGCCTGACAGCACGCAGCTGCGCGCTCTTCTTCGTGGAGGCGCCTTGCCTCCTGTGCGCGCTTGGAAGCACGCGGCCGCGCGCTCACCTTGGTGGAGGCGCTCTTGCCTCCTGTGCGTGCCTGAAGCACGCTGCTGCGCGCTCATCTTCTTGGAGGCGCCCTGCCTCCTGTGCGTGCCTATCAGTATGCTGTCGCGTGCTTTCCTTCGTGAAGGCGCTCTGCCTCCTGTGCGTGCCTGAAGCACGCTACTGCGCGCTTACCTTCGTGGAGGTGTCCTGCCTCCTGTGCGTGTCTAACAACACGCTGTCGCGCGCTCTCCTTCGTGGAGGCGTCCTGCCTCCTGTACGTGCCTGAAGCACGCAGCCGCGCGCTCTCCATCATGGAGGCGCTCTGGCTCCTGTACGTGCCTGAAGCACGCAGCCACGCGCTCTCCATCATGGAGGCGCTTTGGCTCCTGTGAATGTCTGAAGCACACAGTCGCGCGCTCATCATCGCGCAGGTGCTTTCCCTGCTGTGCGTGCCTGACAGCCTGCTGTGCGAGCCCGTCAGCACGTCCGCCAGTTCACGCCGTGCCTTGCCGAGGCAGTGCAAGTGGTACCAGTCAGTCTGCAGGTCGCAGCCCACCAGGTGGTACCCGTCAGTATGTAAGTGACTCACGTGTTGTGTAACCGCGCCGTGTGCGCGTTTCGCTTTGCTTTGTTCCAGCTAGAAGCGACTAGTGTTGGTTATCGCAGTTCTACTAGAACTGTTAGTGCCCGACGTAAGTGGCGGCACCCTGAGGTCTTCGTCAGGAATGGACGAGCGAGACCCCTGTGACCAGCTCCACGATCGCTCCAAGACGTATGGCTGCGTACCTACGTGCTGGGAATGTACCCTCGTATGACCGTAAGTCACCTGACTGGTTACGTATTAATATCGGGGTGTTTGTGATCACCTCAGTATGGTTATCTCTTGAGGTATTCGAGTAACGCAGCTTGAGGTGCTTATACCTGTGGCCCTTGAGGCAGTGTGTTTTACTTTGCTTTATGTTCCAGAAAGAAACAAGTAATGCTGTACAAGTCTTGAGGCGTTCGAAGAACGACTTAAGGTGTTTGTACCTATGGCCTTTGAGGCAATGGCCTTTGAGGCAATGGCCCTTGAGGCAATGGCCCTTGAGGCAATGGCCCTTGAGGCAATGGCCCTTGAGGCAATGGCCCTTGAGGCAATGGCCCTTGAGGCAATGGCCCTTGAGGCAATGGCCCTTGAGGCAATGGCCCTTGAGGCAATGGCCCTTGAGGCAATGGCCCTTGAGGCAGTGGCCCTTGAGGCAGTTCACGTTTCCCTTTGCTTTATGTTCCAGACAGAAACAAGTAAGGCTGGTGCCCGACGTGCGTCGCGGCACCCTGAGGTCTTCGTCAGGATTGGATGAGCGAGACCTGTGACAGCTCTTAAGACGTTCGAAGAACGACTTGAGGTGCTTGTAGCTGTAGCCTTGAGGCAGTGGCCCTTGAGGCAGTGGCCCTTGAGGCAGTGGCCCTTGAGGCAGTGGCCCTTGAGGCGGTGACACAAGTCCAAATGGAAAGTGTCTTTTCTGGCCAGGGAAGCTGATCGGATTTGCAAACCTTTCAGTCACTATGCGACGTGCGCGCTAGTGTAGTTATTTGGCATGTTCACTTTTACTATGTTGTTGATTAGCTTTAAGAGCGTGATTTATAATTGCGTACGAGTGAATCGTGTAAAAGAGTGATGCCTAAATTGATTGAAAGACGATGTAGTGAACGGTGTAAAAGGTTGAATGTTGAGCTTACAGCTTCCTGGTTAGTTTCTAATCGGGTGCCTCTTTACAGATGAAGAAGTAGACGATTACGCTACATTGCAGAGGCAGCCCTGTCTGCTGAGCCATCTATGCCGCTGCTAGACTACGGCAACGCCGAAGTGATACCTGCAGAAGAACCTGCTGATGGTCCAAGCCACTGTTCAAGCGGAATTCGTGTCGAGGACGACACGGTGTCAGGAGAGGCCGTGTTAGGAGGTAGTTTCGCACGAGGCATACCCACCCCCCTCCGTTTCTATAAAAACGTAGTGTCAAGAATAGGTCGGGCAGTCGTTTTCCAACTCTCGTAGCGATAACATGTCTTAAGTAATTGCTGTCGGTTGTTATAAAGGTCACGTGACCCTATTTAGAGTCATTTACGTGTAGTCCACGTTAGTATCGGATATTGCAAATACAAGTTGTGTAATTGTTACTGTTAAAGCTAATAAATGTAATGGGTACTTTTGTATAAAATACTGACTTACTTATTTCTTGTGAATAAAAGGTTCTTTTAATTTATTCTGCTTTTGATTGCTAACAATACAGTATCATATTTTTATGTAGCATCTCCGTTTCCCCATCAAACAATTCGCCAGTAAGTTTTTAGATAAATAGTTCAAAGTAAAGTCGCGATTCGCCAATTAACGATAGGTACATTATTCCAAAAAGCTTTTTTTGCCGAAGTCATTTCAAACATACATATCTACATACATATGGTCACGCCTCTTTCCCATGGGGGTACGCAGAGACTATGGAATTCCACTTGCTACAATCCTGGCATACTTCTTTCGCTTCTTCCACTTTCATAACTATCTTCATGCACGCTCTCCGGTTCTGGGTACTCTTGACCTGGCCTTTGGTCAAAACATCTCCGATTTGGTCGAAGTACGTTCGCCAAGGTCGACCCTTACCTGCCTGTCCATTCACGCCCGCCTTATGTATCTGTTTCGTCAATCTTCTTTCATCCATCCTTTCTACGTGCCCGAACCATCTAAGCATCTTTCACTTCTTTCACTGATTTATATTGTATGTAGCTACATTATCCCTGAGTGACATGGGCAAATTTTTATCCAGATAATGTTCCCGTGGGAAATGAAATCGAGAAAACTAAATCACGCGAGCGGAGCCGTAGTAATCAGCTAGTCAAGGTAAAGAAAGGTTAGAAAAAATACGAAACCTACCAGTTTAGATGTCTTTATCATCCTAACCCAATTCTAAACCATCAAAAAACCTAAACCAAAAAAAAACCCAAGCCAGCTCAGCGAGATGTGTCGTGCGGTGTTCCTCAGGGGTCGGTCCTAGGCCCTCTCCTGTGGAACATCAGATACGACTGGGTGTTGCGGAGTGCGTTGCCTGAGGGCGTCAGTGTAACTTGTTACGCGGACGATACCCTCGTCAAGGCGCGGGGAACAACGTACCAGGAGGCAACACTCAAGTTCACGACTGGGGTTGCTGAAGTTGTGGGTGGCACTGAATAAATCCGAGGCTCTGTGTTTTCACGATCCTCGGCGCGGGCCACCTCCAGGATCCAGCATAAATGTAGGGAGCGTTAGCATCGGCATCGAGCCCTCTATGAAGTATCTGGGGCTCGTACTCGATGGCCGGTGGAACTTCGGACCACATTTCCGAAGTTTGGTCCCCAAAGTAACGTGGGCAGTAGCCGCGCTTTCGCGACTGATGCCCAATGCTGCACGTCTCCTAGCCGCGACCCCTGCATGGGACCTGGAAGCGAGAGCCCTTGCGTCATTGTTCCAATAGCACAAGGAGGCGCTGGAGCGGGACCACAGGCCTGCGTCTTGAGAAATCGAGGCTCAGCGGTCAACTCCACCAGGATCTCATGGAGACATGGAAGGTGCGACTTGAGCAACCAATGTGGGGCCCGAACCACCTCCAGCGAACGATGCAGGTGGTGAGGCGAGGAGTGGCTGTAGAGGCGACACGGTGACCTCACGCATCTCACGTCGCAGATGATTAACGGCATGGAAGTTACGGCAAGTATCAGCACCGCTGACCCCAAATGAAAGAAGAATGAATTTCGGATCTGCGGTACCGGCTCAAAACACATCTCTCAGAGCAACCCCTATTAGTAGGCATAACCATTTGTTGAATATGAACTGACCGCGGCAAATAGTTCGCGTAAACCATTTCTTATTCCGTGGTCAACTTACAGCACAAGCCATTATGCAGTTTAGAAATTATAACCTACATTTTAAGTACTTACTCGTAACAGTCGTAACTTAGGTACTTAATTTCTTATTTTTTCGTTTGTATAATTATAAATTATATACTTTTCGGAAAGCAAAAAAAAAGAAGCCAAAGAAATCACCCTTTTGTCCACAAAATTAAGGATTTCTAATATGTTTCTGCAATGCGGTTCCCACCTTAAAAAAATCTTATAATTCTTCTATTCCAACGGGATTCGATCCCCGAAGTGCCCGACGATAACACTACGGGCACGAACCTACTCCCAAGAGCATTTTCGCAATTTATCTGATCCGAATTCGATCCGGGTCAAGTTCAACTAATCATTTAGCGCCATAAACTTATTTTATTAATATTCAATCAAGCCAAGTTGTAGGTATACAAGATTGACATGTCAAAATCAAAGCTAGCAATCATATTGTTTACGACAGGGGCAACTTTATGACGAGTAATTTCGTGCTAGCTCTTAAATAAATGTCCTTTGGAAATTTGGAGCCGCTATAAATATGACAATCGATATCATTGAACGGCAAACAAATTTCTGCATGAAAAGACTTGTTACAGGATGGAAATAGGTAATGGTTTGAGACCAAATATTACCGTCCTGTCTGTTAAACTACTGTGACGGATTATATTTACGCAAAAACAACTACTTAAATTGTCAAAAGTAGACCAATTTGACATGAGACCACACGGGAGGCTTCGGTTTCAAAGTTCACCCAGACGAAAGATCTGACAAACATTAAAAACAATACTGTCGAATAAAGTACCTCCTCCTTTTTTTAAGTTGGTTAAATAATAGGTACGGTAAGTTGGTTAAATAATAGGTACGATCTTCAATAGTAAGTGTTAGACTCAATCAAATCCATATTCAAATTATATTTATGTGTATCTAAATATTTTTATAAACAACTAGCTGATCGCCGCAGCTCCGCCCGCGTGATTTAGTTTACTCGGTCCCGGTTCCCGTGGGAACACATTACCGAGATAAAAAGCCTATGTTACTCAGGGTGAATGTAGCTTTCCAATGATGAAAGAATTTTTGAAATCGATTAGTTTTTGCACAACATCCACACAAAAATACAAATCTTTCCTCTTTATAATAGTAGTATAGAATTATAGATAACTAGGGTCTAACTAACTACAGAACTTCGATATCGCCCATGGGTTGTGGAGGTCAGATGGCAGTCACTTCACGGAAAATATCGAAGTTCAGCCGAATCGCAGTTAGACTGGAAAGCCGACCTGAACTGCGTTAGGAAAAGGCTCGGTGGATGATGATGATATTTTAATAAGCAATGAAGTAGGTATAAGTACCTATGCTAACTTATTTTCAAATAAGTTACTGAACGGTTATAAAATTTGTCCGGGATGGATGACAGATGGATTTGGAGAATGAATGAATGAAGCCGCACTAACCGAAAATGATAAAGTATGGGCTGCTAAAGCCAACCTTTTTATGGTTCCGTAGTAAAAGTCTCGGAACCCTTATAGTTTTGTCGTGTCCGTCCGTCTCTCCGTCTGTCCTCGGCTTTCCTCCTAAACGGTTGATGCTAGAAACATGAAACTTTGCATAGGTAAGTATATTTACAACGCCGACAAAGTGCTAACATAAAATTTTGAAAAATATGTTTTAGGGTTCCTTCCCTACTTGTAAAGTAGGGAAGATATTTTTTTTCGCGACTACTCCATCGTGTGGGCTTTCATTGGATAGGTATTTTAAAAACATTGAGAGGTTGCTAAGATGATTTTTTTAAGTTTCCGTTTAGATATTTAGCTTTGAAAAGCATGTTTTTGCGAAAACAGGGCGCTTCCCCTCTTAAATCTAAACGGCTGGCGAGAACCTGAAAAAAATCATGATGGTATTCCACATAATGAACTGTGAAGGAAAACTATAACGAATAGTATAATTTTTAGTTCAGGAGTTACAGAGGTTTTTATGGGTTACTACGGAATCCTATCTTAAGCGTGTCTCGACACGCGCTTGGCCGGTTTTTTTATAAGTCAGCTGAAACACATACAGTATAAAACTTATAGTATTTTCAGAAGATAATGGATAAATCGGTTATTTATGTAAGCACGTAAACTGTATATCCCACCAGGACCGAGACAAAGATCCTCACGCGCCACCTTAATACCCGGATTTAAATATACACAGATAACGTTAGGTATATGAAAAAATAAGTTTCGTTGCTTCTAGGATGGTTATGTTATTTTTGTAGAGTATCTAGCGATGTTGTGTGGGTTGTGGAGGTCAGATGGCAGTCGCTTCACGGAAAATATCTAAGTTCAGCCGCATCATAGTTAGAATGGAAAAGGCGAGTCCAACTGGGATGGGAAAAGGCTCGGTGGATGATGATCTAGCGATATGTAGACTCAACTAATTGTTACAGTAATAAAATAAAGTAACAAGGATTGTACACCAATTGACGGATTGACTGGTGTAGGCTCATCGACATCTTCGTGACGTAGGATAGCTTGAAGGGAAGTATCAGACGTCAACGTTTTAGTTCTAAGATTTGAGATTTTACGGTTTACTACGAGTGAGAGATTTCTCAAAATTGTTCCATTTTTGCTTAGGTAAAGTTCATTGCTGCTCTGCTCCTATTAGTATTATCGTGACCCAAGATGGTAAAACCGAGAGTAAATTGGAAAATGATTGAAGTACAATGATAAGTGCTACGAAACCAGCGTAGTAATAACATGAAACGCTTTTCAGCCATGCTTGATTGTAATTTTTGTAACCATAGATTGTAAGCGATATTGTTTTTTATTTGTGAATAATAAAGGTACAAGGATTATACACCAAGTGTATAATACGAGGCCAGGCCAAATACGATACGCGTCGCAGAGCACTGGGACAAGGCGATTTAATAAAAATTATGTTTTGTCCATCGACACGGAAAGAACAAGATTTGTGAATAGAATATTCAAAGATGAACAGAATATTATGGTACATTACAGGTCCCACTATGTAATTAATTACGTAAGCCAACATCATAATGTACCCACATGCGGATTGAGAAGGGGACTCTGACAAATATAAGAACGAAAAAAGTTAGTAGCGATAAATTATAGATTATAAACCAACAAGCGAGAGAATACTGTTCTATATACTTGTTTATTTACTTTATATTGACACTCAATCAAAAGTGGTAGGTAGATACTTGTGGCGTGTCCTCTAATTATGTCACTCAAATCAAAACCACATGTCATAATTAAGTCTCTGATATCACAATTGAACCTAATCACACAAATAACTTTATCAACGGGCTAGGTAATCAGATAAAAAAGCCTCTACTTGTAACTTTTTAATAGCAATTTTTATCACAACATTTTTGTAACTTTTTCATTCAAATTCAGTTCATGTTTTTTGTCTTAACAATAACTACCAGTTAATTTTTTTTAGGTACATATGTAGTGTAGGTACGTACTCCTTCATTTTATAAGTCGGTAAAAACAATAAATAAAAAGGTTTCCAGAGTCTTTACGATCCATCACTAATTAAAAAAAGCGTTCGACAAAGACACGAAAATTTTGTTGAATTCTGCGCAAGAGATACTTGACAAAACGGTCATTTTTATCCCTGTAATTATAATAACTTGATCGTTACTCACCGGAGTAGATAATACGCGTGGTTTATATCTGCTTCTATTCACAAAACGTCTGCTCGCCTCCAGAGCGTGCCGCGTTATGTTATCCTCTCGTTTCCCCTACACGATGGCGAATTCGTTCCTCACGCATGCGCGACCCTCTGACGTCAATGGGTTCGTTCACAAAAGCATACAGGTTGGTGTTTGATATACGAGTATAGCAGTTGGCGCGTGCGAACTGCTGGTAATGGCGTTATAGTGGCTTCCCACTTCATTTTGAAGTTGACATTGTTTTCCAACTCAGTTTATGAGCCCGTGGTAGCAAATTAGTACTATAAGTAGAGTTAACTGGATTATCTGCATATTGATGACCAGATATCTGGGTACCATCTACGCAGGTAGAAATAAAAACGACTTAGAAAGTACCTACCCAATTTAATCTTCTTGAAAATTAGTTATATAGTTTATCTACAAGTTGACTTCTAAGCGTTGTTTGTTTACAATGGATTTGATGCACTCGCATTTTTTTAAGACACATACGGAAGTAGAATTTGATTTTTTTCAGCCTGTACTGTCCCACTGCTGGCCAAAGGCCTCCCCCAACTCCTTCCAATGTGCTCTACCTTGCGCACCTTGAAACCAGTATTCGTGGTAGGCATCCAGATAGTTGCGCCATCTCTGTCTGAGCCGATCCATGTACTAGCGACACTCGCCCAACGGTCAGAATTCATCCGGCTTTCGTGGCCCTGTAAGGCCCGGGGTCACGTGAGCCGGATTAACTAAAATGCTTCTTAAAATTATATATCTTAGCAGCAGTTAGGTATAATGTTAATTAAAGTAGGAATGCACACAAAGTTGAAGATGTTATTGGTCAGCTAATTTAGACATTTGCAAGGAAGCGAAGGAAGAAAGAAGCATCCACAAAGATCTCGTCGAGGTCTTCGCAGGTACTTCGTTGATTTGGGTTCCAATGATCCAATTTTGCGAGATACTTAACCTTCCTATAGGCACAGATATAAGAATACATACATATTGTAAATTTTCATTTTATAATTTTTAGTGTTCCATCCTCAAAGGGTAACACAGGAACCCTATTATTATTAGTTGTAATACGTAGGTCACACTATAAGTTTGCGTAACTTAAAAAAACAACATGTTAAAATCAAAATATTATGTTTAATGCTTTTCAAAATACTCTCCTTTACATTTTAAACATATTTTCATGTGATCGAACCATTTTTTAAAACAGGAGGACCACAGATCTGAAGGCATGTTTTCTACGTGCTGATTGAACGCTATCAATGACTCTTCGGAGTTGGTAAAAGTGAAACCTCTCATCAAATCTTTGATATTGGGGAAAATACAGAAATCACAGTTGTTGTACACACACGAGTTGTACTTTTTCGGAAGCTAAAAATTACTTTAAATAAAATAAATCTAACTACTTTGCAATATTCCGCCACATGCAAATTACCCAACTCTCGTATTTATTCATGCACAAGTCCGCCCTACAAACCCACTTAGGCCGAAAGAATAGAGAAATAATTTTGAAAATAGAATAAATATGAGAGTTGTGTTATCGTGCAAAAAATAATAAAAAACCTCGACACGTGTTTCGCCCCCAACCAGGGGCATCATCAGGAGATGTCGATGGCTCGGCGCACGGCGACCGAATGAGCCACAACTCGTAAACTGCACCTATTTATATCCTAGGTTTTTTATTTCTACCCACAACCATAATACCAAATTATTTTATGTCTACCCACCACCGTTGTTTGAATGACGTATACCTACCCGCAGCAAAGGGGAAGAGGCGAAGTTAAGTTGATCATTTAAAATATTAGGGTTCAAGCGTCTATGTTTGTAGATTTCTAATTGTTCCAAAACCGAAAGCCTCAGTCCTTTGTTGCAGGTGTGCAGAACGTCATAAGTGTGAGGATTAGGTAGGGAGTGACCGGAGTCCAACAAATGTTTTGCGAAATGAGACCGTTCTGGGCGATTGTTTCTAAAAGCTGATATATGTTCTTTATACCGCGTCGCGAAGCTACGGCCGGTTTGGCCAATATAAACACCCCCGCGACGCGGTTCGCGGGCTTTCGGTTTTCGAACAATTGAATTGTACAGATGGGACCCGTAGCTGAGAAAAAAAACGCGATCATTTTTTTACCAACGTTTCTCACCTGCCTCACTTTGCTGGCTTGTTCTCATTTTCAAACCCCCATTCACAAGATTGCTGTTTTCTTTCGGGTTCAAAACAATAAATCCACGTTTCGTCTCCTATGACAATGTTATAAACAGCATTAGAATTTCCGTGGTCGTACTTCAGTAGCATCTGTGAGCACCATTCCACGCGAGCCCGCTTCTGCTCCGCTGTCAGTTCATGAGGGATCCAACGACAACAAAGTTTCCGAACTTTTAATTCTTCGTGTAAAATTTTCTGGATGAGTCAACTCATACCAATCCGCAATAGTCCTCGAATTGTCTCATAGGTAATCCGCGGGTTTTCTTCAATTAACCGCTTAAAAGTAGCCACATTATTTTCGTTGACGGCATTTGAAGGCCGCCCTTCACGAAATTCGTCATGTAAAGAAACTCGACCTCTCTCAAATTCAGCAAACCATCGCCTCACGGTACTCAAACAAGGTGCTTCTCTCCCAAAAGCATTTTGAAGACGAGCGGCACAGTCTTGCGGAGAGAGAACTTTTAAAATCATAAAAAATCATCGCTCTAAAATCTTTTCGACTTAATTCCATTTTCGTTGCATACGTAGAACTTTGATGTGTGATAAACAATTGACAAATGATTTCCCGCCAATTGTTTTTGGCCAATTGTTCAAATAGTTCCGATTAGCTAGAAGTGCAAAACTTTTAGTGTGCCCCATGTAGTAAAGTACTGTTAATAGTATTATTTGTTATGTGTAATTTTTTTATTACAATGAACTTAATTCTATATTTATTTATTTGTTCAGAAATGTGTCGTTGATAAAGTTATAGAACGTCCTTTATAGGAAGTTGACCCAGACACATTTCAAGGGTAAAATTGACTGTTAATTTTGCGTGTGATCTGGATTTATTCAAATGAGTCGGACCCAAAGCACTACAATGTATATATTACATTTTGCTTTATTATTATATTTATGCTTACCTAAGAAGCTAAAATACAGAAAAACTTACCTAGTACTGGAGCCGAGAAGAAATTGAGATTTTAAGTGTCGCATCACAATACATAGGTACCGATTTGAGAATATCATGCTTGCTAAACAGAATATAGGTCCTACATGTTTTGTATCTATCTAAATACCTATCTTATAGTGAGTAATACTAGTGGTTCTGTGAACCGTAGACTTCGAGAGCTTTGTTTAGAAAAAATATTTTTCAATTTTCTTTATTAAGTAGGTACTCTTTCATTTTACATCCAACCCAAAAAAATATCATTCACATGTTATTCATTGTAAGCAAGGAGTGTGTGTGTTAAAGTTTCATGAAAATCGGTTGATAAATACGGCCGCAAACATGATCTGACAGAACCCGTAGATGTAGAGATGTAGAAGTACGTACAGACGAAAGAAATTCTCCGCAGTTTAAGTTAAAACGGAGACTTCGGTCGCTTCGCTCCCTCAGTCAACTAACGACAGCAAGTTTGGCGCCAGTCAAAATGTCACACATTGCTTTTGTTAACGTTATTATTGAGTGGAGCGAAGCGAAGCTCTATCTTATACGACAAGTGTAAATCGTTTGTGTGCCAACTCCTCCGAAACGGCTCGACCTATTTTGACCAAATTTGGCATGCTGGTCGACATCATACCCGGGAGTGCATATCTCTGAAATCTTGAATATAGAGCATAAAAAAATTAAGAAAATTTGCACCGCTCAACATTTGCAATTAGTAGCATGCATTGCATATATACCTAGTTTATATTAAGTGGTATATTTATGTTTTCTATACTTGTGAAGCATACACTAGAAGGTATTGGAGCAAATTTTTGGCAATTAATGATTCTTATTCCTCTGCTAGATTTACCTCCTATAATATACTTCTTTTGTGGGAACGTTTCAGAGTGGAAAGATAACAGATATCTTAGTATGAAAAAAGGTCTTAAGAATTTTGTGTAAAACTATAAAAGATAAATTTCGTTTGGACAGAAACATAATGAAGATTATTTTTAAATAGCTGAGGCTCGCAAAACGACCTAGGTCTGTTAGTAAAATTCCATTTTCAATCCTTTTTGATAAAATGACACATTATCAGAGTTTCTATGTAAGTAGGTAGGTACGTAAAGAAAGTTATTAAGTAAACTAACAATGGCAAAATTACGTTCTATCCAGTTCGATTGTCATATTACATATTAATATACCTACCAATTCTATATTCTTCCTCAATTGCCAAAATATAATTATTTGAACGCTAAGCTCCTGTACAAAACTGTTGGCAAACATTGGTTTCATGATTGTTTGCGTCTATGAAACAAACAGTGAGAAGGTTGTTGTAGAACTTTAATTACCACACGACACTATAACAAAGAGAAATACAGTGGATATGTGAGGAAATATTTTAACAAAGTAAAGTTTAAAATTTCTCATTAGTCAACTAATCAGCAGAACTAGGAAATACTTAGATGATATTGTGGTGTATCCTAATAAAGAATAAAAAGAGAAAATAACTATGCATTAACAATACCTACAGAATGGTTTTAAAAGTAAACTTAAACTATGAAAGTACCTACATAGATCTAACATCAACATGGTATTTTAATTATATTTGATACTAGCTGTTGCCCGCAGCTCCGCCTGCGTGTTATAGTTTTCTTGATCACCAGTACTTTAGATTGACATAACTTTTTTATTTATTAACCAATTGAAATAAAACAAACCTTAAATGTTAAGTTGAATAAACCACAACGCATTACTAAAAACCGCATTCAAATCGGTTAAGCCGTTTCTGAGATTAGCGTGTTCAAACATTCAAACAAACAGACACACAGACAAACAGACAAAAATTCTAAAAACCATTGTTTTGGCTACTATTGCGTTCATAAAGTCCCCCTACAACAGTTTCTCTATTATATCTTCGATGTACAGACATCGACCACTTACAATTTTATTATATGTAGGTACTAGTTATCCTGGCGAACTTCGTACCACATTATTTTTTCTAATATACCGGAATTTATTTTTCTCTTCCATAAGACCCTTCTCCTGATAATAACGAACACAACAAAAAAAGAATCAGCGAAATCGGTCCAGCCGTTCACGCGTGATGTCGTGACCAAGGGAAATAGGGATTCATTTTTATATATAGAGATTGATTTTACGTATACTTTCCTCAAACACTCACACATTCGCCTCATACATCGTGCTGTGGGATTTCCAACTGTAACAGGTTTTTTTTTTGCAAAACAACTTGAACGCCAGGTTTTACTGTCAGCTGTCAGTGTTGTGAGCACTGTGAATCATAGTGGACGTATTATGTACAGTAAACAATGTCTAATCACAGAGATGGAGATTTAACAGCATGTACAATATTTCCATTTTATACATTTACTTATGTCAGTACAGTGGTCGCCGTGTTTTCTATTTGTACTGTGATTTTTGGTGCAACAACGTGGGCCGCCATTAAAAAGTTTAGAAACTTCAAAAACTATGTACTCTTGTGTATAATTTCCAACAATGCTGTTAACGCTGTGCTAAGAAATATTATTTGGGAATGTCTCGCTAGAACCGAGGCACATAATAACGATATATTCGGTGTATCAGTGTACTTAATGTCCCAATACTTTATATTAACATCGCATTATTGGCTGCTGGTGATGAGTTATGTGTTCTATTCTGATCTTCTTCAAGTTTACAATTGTCACGTCAAAAAACCGTACCTGAAAGCCAACCTGTTTGCGTGGTTTCTTCCTTTTGTGTTTACGATTATAACTGTAGTAGTTTTACCCGTTAATCTTCTAGAAGTTATCTTTTCGTCCTTACCGTTTCTATTGAATTTAATTATGTATTTGAGTTCATTGTGTAATTTGTGCAACATGAATACTAACGACAGCAAGTTTTGCGCGAGTCAGATGTCAAAATGTTACACATTGCTTTTGTTAACGTTATTATTTATAATAAGTGGTTTATTTATGTTTACTGTACCTGTAAGCCATACAGTAGAAGGTATTGCAAGAAGTTTTTGGCAGTTAATGATTGTTGTTCCTCTACTAGAATTAACTCCAATGATATACTTCTTTTGTATGAATCAGAACGTTTCAGTGTGGAAAGATTACTTTATCAGATATCAGAATATGAAGAAAGGTCCCCCCAGTATTGTATAAAACTATCAATGTTACTTTCGTTTAAAATTAAATAGAGACTTGTAAGATTCATGCGAAATAACATTATATCATACTTGTGGTCGCCCGCGACTTCGTCCGCGTGATTATTGTTCCCGTCGCCGTATCTTTATAAATTGCAGCCTATGTGTTATTCTGATGTATAAGCTATATTATTGTAAAGTTTCATCAAAATCCGTTCAGTAGTTTTTACGTGAAAGAGTAACAAACATCCATACTTACAAACTTTCGCATTTATAATATTATAAGGATCTATCTATGATGCTAGTTTGTGTAAATTAAGAGTACTTAAGTATATAATAAATAATCTATAAATTTGTGATATTCATTTATATTGCAGTACCTACTTATAGCCCATAATAGACTCCAAGATCTGTACTTTAATTCAATTTGCGTCAATACTCATATTACTTATTTATTTATTCATGTTTTTACGGGCAGCAAAATGTTTTTTGGTCATTTACATTATACCTAATACCTATCTATAAATAAAGAATACCTAACTGTACAATATGTTTAATCAGATTAGGTCTAAGTTCATTGATTTGTATAGATTTAAACTGAAATATCAAATATGCAAAATTATTTCTGTTCACCCTCCCTATAAATGTTGTATGTTCTTGTCTTCGAAACCCATCCCTACCTAACCACTTCGACCTACTTATCAAGAAGTTGTATGCTAATACAGCATATTACAGCAATGTCATAAGAGTTAATTCAGGCTCATCATTGAGATCATGCGATGCGAGAATCGATGGTCAACCTACTGATTACACTTGTTTCAACAAGTTAAAAATATGGCAAAAAATTTGCCATATATTTAAGAGTTTTTGAAAGTTTTTTCATAAAATCTACAAAATGTCACATGACATGAAGTTCAACATCATTTTAGAGGTCTTTGACCATGCTGAATTGATTGCAGCTGCTCTTGAGTCTCTATTACCGTTCTCGATTTGACCTCGTTTTGACCTTGACCTTGAGAACAGAGGTCAAAGGTCATGTTCATTTTAGGGGTCTTTGACCATGCAGAGTTGATTGTAGCTGGTCTTGAGTCTCTAACTATTACCGTTCTCGATTTGACCTCGTTTTGACCTTGACCTTGAGATCAGAGGTCAAAGGTCAAGTTCATTTTGGGGGTTTTCGATTATGCTAAGTCGATTGGCGTTTACACTGAGTCTCTAGCTCTTACCGTTCTCGAGTTGAAAGTTGTTCACGGACAGACGGACGGACAGACATTACTGTTGTATAAGAGATTTTCGTTTCGACAACTAAAATGTTTTCATGACGTCATTCATCGTTGTATATCGAAGTTGATTCACACATGTCAGTGAAGCTTCAGTTCCGACTGAGTGGTATTTGACACTAACATGTGTCTGCGGACGCATTCATAAAAAAAATATGAAAGAATATTTGCACTGACAAATCAGTGATACTGAACTGTGTCGGAGGCTTCACCGATGTGTGTTAATCGCCTTAAGGGATAAATACACGATTGCAAACGCGGTTTTATTTAAACGTGGTATTAAAAGGAGCGATTCCACGGTAGCAACGACAAACCGTCCGGTCTCTTTCCATCGCTTCGTGCTAACACATTTGGTTCACGTACGGCCGGAAGGCCTGCGGTGGAAACAGCACTCACTACGAATTATGTCGTTTAGAATAGCGTGCCGAGGTATACAACCTGCGCTTCTGCTACAAGAAAGGCCATGGTGTCTTAATGAACTTAATTCTATATTTTTTTAATGGCAGGTACGACAGTTTGTTCAGAAATGTGTCGTTGATAAAGTTATGGAACGCCCTTTACAGGGAGTTGACCCAGACACATTTCAATGGTAAAATTTACTGTTAATTTTGCGTGTGATCTGGATTTATTCAGATGAGTCTGACCCAAAGCACTAAAATGTAATATAATGCGTACTTAAATGGAGCTAAAATACAGATAAGAATCAAGAATCAAGAATCGATTTCATTTATTCAGTTTAGGCCAATGATTTTATATACAATGGATTTCGGATCATCGCTCAAAAGTGTCCGAACTAAAAGAGAAACAAAACGCTAAAAGAGAAACAATCGCGCGCCAGTCTTGATTTTGACAACTGAACGACAACACGTTGCACAATGCCGTACTGTATTCTAAAAACGTGTAAAAACTACGAAAAAAAAGCAAATTGAAGACGGTGTATCATATTTTCAGTAAATAAACTTTTGTTTTATCATTTGCAATGTATTTATTATTTCACTTAAAATACAGTATTTCGTCGATAATAAATTAAAAGACAAAAGCAAATATTGCAATCCAGTTCAATACCGAAGTATCTATCTGTCTCTTTCGAATTCATCCCAAGCTCAGTAAAAAAAAAGAGACCATTTAATTTTCACTGAATAATGTACTAACAAAATGACCATTCAGATTTATTCGGATTACCGATAGCGATGAAACTATTTGGAACAAAGATTATAGTGGAGACGCCTTGGCTCTTTATAATTTTTTTTTCGTTATATGAACCAACATCTATTTCAGTTTTCCTCGGGATCCAGTACACTGTGCACAATGGAAAAATATTATTGCCGGCGAGAAGAATATTTTGATCCAAAAAATAACAATCTTGTTTGTGCGGCTCATTTTATGGACATAACAAAAAGAGGTCCGATCTTTATGAAACTTGTACAAGAATCCCTTGATTGAATACAATTTTTTCTTTTGATTGGGATGGAGGAGATAAGCCCAAAAATGTTTTTAATTTTCACAGGGTATCATTGTTTTGTCATAAATATAATTACATAATTACACATGTCATTTTATTTCGTGTATGTACTGTTAGTTTTTTTTATTTGGATTCTCGGTAATGTATTCCCACGGGAATCGGGGCCGAGATAACTATATCTCGCGGGCGGAGTCACGGTGATCAGCTAGTAGCCAATAATTTCGTATCCCAAAAATTAAGATAAAAATAAATTAATGACGCGCAGTTTAAATAATCTTTGTCAGTCGTTAATAAGTTTTTTAGCTTATTTCGTCTAATATAAACAAGTAATTACAATTTATAAGATTATGGAATTTATTATAGTCTTACAATAATTATTATGCGTACATAGGTACATATCATGAAATCCTTAAAAGACTTTAACAAAATAAACCTACTCCATTGTTTCTATGATCACGAAGTTCAAGTTGAAGCTACATATGGTGAATTGGTCAGGCGGACAGATAGAAGCTACGTAATGCGATAAATTAGTGCAAACAAAAGTGAACACTATTCCGTTGAATCAAGGTTTAAATTTTAATATGAAATTTTGTTCATATCTATGTATGCCTATGTATAATGTATTGGTCGACTAGGGACATTATTTTCTTGCGATTTGTTCTAGATCCTATGTCCATTGTATTATAAGGTCTTTGGTTTAGGCACATAAAGAGCACATATGAATGTCAAAATTTTACAATTTTATGTCAAGCACTATTATAAAAATACTAAGTTAATTACATAAATAACCATTTGAAAATGATTCTTTCGCTGGTTCGGTAAGTTGGTTCTCCTGAGAAGATACCAGCAAGAAACTCAGGTAGATTATCCGTTTTCTTTTTTAATAATGTTTTGTTTACATTGTTATACAATTTGTATTATACGAGTGGCCAACAACAGAAGATTAGGGTGACCATGCGTTTTTATCATTAAGATATTCGTCTACATTATAATAGCCTTTCTTCATCAAACGTTTTTTCACTACTATTTTAAACTTATTAAGAGGCATGTCAACCAAATCATGCGGAATTTTATTAAATATTTTTATACATTTGCCTACAAACGAATTACCAACTTTATGAAGTCAAATTTTTGTCATTACCAGTTTATTTTTATTTCTTGTATTATAATTATGGTTGTCGGATCTTTTTTTGAAGAGTTCTATGTTCTTCTGTACATATACGATGTTGTCGTAAACATATTGAGAAGCAACGGTTAAAATATTAATTTCTTTAAATAGTTCTTTCAGCGAGTCACGGGGTCCGAGTCTATAGATTGCTCGTATAGCTCGTTTCTGTAATATGAATATTGTCTCAATGCAGCTGCAAAGGCAGCTGAGCCCCATAGCAGCAGACCATATGACATAACGCTATGAAAATAAACTTACCTAGTAGTGGAGCCGACAAGAAATTGAGATTTTAAGTGTCGTATCACAATACATACCGACAGTTCCTCCGTGACCATGGCGCTTGCAATAGTGCCGAAATATCGGAAACTCGACAACAAAATAATAATACATGGTAAATATCCCGAATACATTTCCAAAGTTTATAATAATAACGACCATGGCAGTTTAAATAACTATATAATACATACCGATTTGAGAATATCATGCTTGCTAAACGGAACATACCTACATGTTTTGTATCTATCTAAATACCTATCTTATAGTGACTTGCATTCATTAAAGACTCGACTACATAGGATTCACGACTCCTTGTCTCGTGGAGTTTTTTCGAGTCCTTGGAGCTTGGATTTGTGGAGTTTAAGCCTATTCAATAAAATGTATGTTCTTAACTAAGTACCTACATGAACGAAAATTTTTAACGTTTAACTGCAAACCTACTTTGTTATACGATTTATCATACGAAATTAATGTGAATCATAAACATAATTGGTATTTATTTTTTAAATCATCTTTAACCAGAAAAAAATCTCTGTTTTAAAAAGCCGTTTAAGCCCTGTATTCTCCCTGCATCATTTTGATGTTTTTTTTTGCGGCCGCTCCTACGTCCGTTGCTGGGCGTCTCTGGTACGCACGAGAAACGAGAAGGTATTTCCAGTGGCGCCCGGCGGATCATTTTGATGCCTAACATACGTGTTGGCACCAAAAACCCCATCAAAAACCCTAAGAAACTCAGGAGATAACTTTGTAAATTTTAATAAAGAAACATATTTACATAATTATACATGCAAACACGTAGATTGTCGTCGTGGTAGGTGTGTGTAGAGGCTAGAGACTCCCCGATATCGTCACGAACGGCATGCTTTCTTGATTGCCCCTGCCGCAGTCGTGCTTGTAGACCTCTTTACTTGAAGCTTTAAATTCAACTCAGTGTTGTGAGAATTCCGTATCGCAGTGGACGTATTACAATAAACAATGTCTAACGACAAAGATCAAGTCTTAACAGCAGCGTGTATAATATATCCATCTACTTATATGTCAGTATAGTGATCGTTGTGTTTTCCTTTTGTACGGTGATTTTAGGTGCAGCATCGTGGGCCGCCATTAAAAAGATTAGAAGCTTCAAAAACTATATACTCTTGTGTATCATTCTCAACAATGCAATAAACGCTGTGATAAGAAATATAATACGTATATACATGGGAATGTCTCGCCAAATCTAACGCACATAATTATGATATAATAGGTATATCCGTGAACTTATTGTGGCGATACTTTATAATACACAAACACACACACACACATATATTTCACGCCTATATCCCGAAGGGGTAGGTAGAGGTGCATTACACACCCACAATTTGCCAGTATATTTAGTCCCACGTAACAACGCAAGCCTATTGCCGTCACCGGGCACATTTATAATGGGTGATGTCCAAAACGGCCGAATGAATCTAATAAAAAGTAGCAGCAATATCGTAATTTTGAAAAAAAAACCCGTTGCCTTGCGATGAAATGTTGATGAAATGCAACAAAATCTTACGTGCCAGCCGCTATGGCACAGCCAATTAAAGTCCTGGACGTCTCGGACTACTTTATAATAACAACGCATTATTGGCTGCTGGTGATGAATTATGTGTTCTATTCTGATCTCCTTAAAGTTTACAATTGTCATGTCAAAAAACCGTAAGCACAGATTACTAAATAGTAATGCCGTAAGTACCTGTAAGCCAACCTGTTAACGTGGTTTCTTCCTTTTGTGTTTATAATTTCCACAACAGTACTTCCCTTAACTATAAAACAGTCATCAACTTATATCTTTCCAATTCAAGTTATTTAGAATTTAATTATGTATTTGACTTCATTGTGTAATTTGTATAACATAAATACTATCAACAACAACATGACAGCAAGTTTGGCGCCAGTCAGAGGTCAAAATGTCACACATTGCTTTTGTTAATGTTATTATTTATATATATTATTAATATTTATGTATTCTATACTTGTGATGCATACATTAGAAGGTATTGGAGCAAATATTTGGCACTTAATGATTCTTATTCCTCTGCTAGATTTACCTCCAATAATATAAGTAGGTAGTACTTATTTTGTATGAACGTTTTAGTGTGGAAAGATTACTATAACAGATATCTTAATATGAAGAAAGCTCTTAAGAATTTTGTGTAAAACTATAGAAGATTAATTTCGTTTGGACAGAAACAGAATGAAGATTATTTTTCAACAGCCGAGGCCCGCAGTACGACCTAGGCCTGTTAGTAAAATTCCATTTTCAATCCTTTTTGGTAAAATGGCACATTATCAGAGTTTCTATGTAAGTAGGTAGGTACGTAAAGAAAAAACAATGGTAAGTAAAATGTTTTTAAGAAAAAACCTTTTAAATTTATATAATAGCATTAATTTTTTGCAGAATTAAAAGGACAACAAAACATCGACAATTGTTTCGCCTCTAAACGAGGCATTATCAAGACTGTCTCAGAGAGAACAGCAAAATTCGTGGTTGGAACGTTTTTGCTTATAAGTAAACGCGTGCAAATTTCATTATCGCGATGTAGGATTCTTTACAATAACTAATGTGGGTAGAAACCTCAGATCATGCTAACTAAGTTCCAAAAATAGGTATTCACCAATACTTGACCTTATCTGTTTGATTTAATTACTATCTTTTGATAAGTTGCGTAGAAACCCAAATGAAACACACAAACCAACAACAATTAATGTGTCCGTCTGTTCGTAAATAGATTAAGTAAGGGAGATGTGTGAAAATCTACTTGCTCGTTGAGTAAGGTGTCCGCATCTCTTCTAATTATTTCTAGCCTTTCCCAAACACTTAACTTGAACCCTTTCTCACATAAACGTAAAACTTTAAAAGTGTTACTATTGTTCAAGGAATGACCAGTGTCAAGAAGATGCTTCGCGAAGAGAGACTTATCAGGACAAGCATTGCGGGACGCCGCTCTATGTTCCTTATATCTAATATCGAAGGACCTGCCAGTCTGTCCCACATACTTCAAACCACATTCATCACAACTCAACAAATAAACACCTGATCTGCGTGAGACCGACACCGAATCCCTGCCATTGCATAGCTCCCTCAAGATGTTCTGCGTTCTAAAAGCAACAAATATACTACTTTCCCTCATGATCTTAGCTATACTCAACGAGACGGGGCCCACGAACGGCAAACAGGCCGTATACTTCCTAGGTGGAGCTTGAATCGGATATAATAAATGAAAACTAGCCTTTCTGCGTTTTTTATTTAATAATGAGTGGACCATTCCTACGTCATAGCCATTACTTTGTGCTATGTAGCAAATGATGGACAATTCCTCACCAAATGCCTGTGGGCTCAACGGTACCGCCAGTAACCTGCTCAGTAAGCTGTGGAAAGCTGCCATTTTATGTTGCCATGGGTGATTGGATGAGTAAGGAATAACTGTGTCTGTAACTGTTGGTTTCCTATAGATACGGAACTCATGAACACCGTTCCTTCTAGTAATTGAAAGGTCCAAGAAATTGAGAGTGGAATCTGTCTCCAACTCTAGTGAAAAATCAATTCTAGGGTGTACTGAGTTCAACTTGGAGACAAGGACGCCGAGCTGACGTTTTGTTCCTGTCCAACATATAATAATATCATCCACATATCTAAAATAGTACAAGACATGAACGTTCCCAACTATGTGGTTAGTCTCGAATGCATCCATAAATATTTCAGCTATTAAAGGACTGAGTGGCGATCCCATAGCCAAACCATTCCTCTGTAGAAAAAAACTGTTGTTGAACTGAAAGTAATTCTGAGTCATACACAATCTTGTTAGGTTATAAATTTCTTCTATTTTATTGAAATTGATCCTTTTTATTGTTAATTTGTATTTTAAAATATCTAATACTTCATTATACGGTACGTTAGTGAACAAACTTTTCACGTCCAAAGACACAAGTTGAGCATTGGAAGGTAACTTAATATTTTTAATCTTGTTTATGAGGTCAGTACTATTTTTTATAGAAAATTTTGGGTTAAAATCTATTGCTTCTTTAATGATTGTGTTCAAAAACCTTGACAAATTGTATGCTGGGGCGCCCCTGTATGCGACAACAGGTCTAATTGGGCACCCTTCCTTGTGTATTTTAGGAAGGCCATAAAACAACGGACAACTGGGATTCATGTTTATCAAAGTTTTATGCAACGAAGAGTTCTCAGGGAATAAATAAGTCGTGGATTTCAAAGCAAGCTTTAGTTCTGCCTGGAACTTAGCTGTAGGATTGAAGGTTAAGCGTTGAAAATCATCAGATGAAATGATGTCATTGACTCTTGCTATGTAATCCTCCCTCGGGATCAAAACCACGGTGTTACCCTTATCAGTCTTACTCAGGACCACATCCCCGTCCCTAAGTTTGTTGCGAATCGACCTTTGTACAGTCAATTCGGAGTTAAAAGTACCAGACAAACAAACAGAATCGATTTTTTGTGCAACCAGTGCCTTCAACATTATGTCACCCTTATTTCTAATGATTGCCACCTCCGCATCTACTGCCAAAGGTTCTAAAGATTTTTTATTGTTAAATGATTTAGGTATGGAATATTTTAAGCCCTTATTTAAAAGGGACACCTCACTGTTGCTGAGATGTATATCAGAAAGGTTCTTGATTCTGGGGTAAAATGTATGATTAGAAAACACCTGCTCCCTTCGGTCAAGAATCTCCCCTCTACCCACCTTTAAATTAAATAATTTTTTTGATTGTATTAAAAAAAATTTATGTATAAATTTAGAAGCTAAATCTCGTGCCTTTTTATCCAACAAATCAAATTCTACTCTGTGTAAACTGAATGACAACTCAGAGTGTAGAACCTTTAAATGCCACTTCAAATTGTCTCTCACTCTAAATAAACTCCTAATTTCCGAGTTTAGCCACACTGTTTTTGCTTTTAAAATAGAATTCCTAGCCGACACTGAGTTATTGTTTGTTTTTAGGAAGATGTACCTTGGAAACACCCCAAAGCGCTTACACTCTTGATTGAACCAAAGATTTTGACTTGCTGTTCTGTGGAGCTTGATCAACTTTATGTATAGTTTAGCCTGGATAGCGATGCTCGCTGATCTCAAATATTGGATAGAAACAGGCGTTACTTGGCGAAAATCCATGACAAAACAATGGTAAGTAAAATGTTTTTAAGAAAAAACCTTTTAAATTTATATAATAGCATTAATTTTTCGCAGAATTAAAAGGACAACAAAACGTCGACAATTGTTTCGCCTCTAAACGAGGCATTATCAAGACTGTCTCTGAGAGAACAGCAAAATTCGTGGTTGGAACGTTTTTGCTTATAAGTAAACGCGTGCAAATTTCATTATCGCGATGTAGGATTCTTTACAATAACTAATGTGGGTAGAAACCTCAGATCATGCTAACTAAGTTCCAAAAATAGGTATTCACCAATACTTGACCTTATCTGTTTGATTTAATTACTATCTTTTGATAAGTTGCGTAGAAACCCAAATGACACACACAAACCAACAACAATTAATGTGTCCGTCTGTTCGTAAATAGATTAAGTAAGGGAGATGTGTGAAAATCTACTTGCTCGTTGAGTAAGGTTTTTCTTAAAAACATTTTACTTACCATTGTTTTGTCATGGATTTTCGCCAAGTAACGCCTGTTGCGCCTGTGTGCGAGCATCGCTATCCAGGCTAAACTATACATAAAGTTGATCAAGCTCCACAGAACAGCAAGTCAAAATCTTTGGTTCAATCAAGAGTGTAAGCGCTTTGGGGTGTTTCCAAGGTACATCTTCCTAAAAACAAACAATAACTCAGTGTCGGCTAGGAATTCTATTTTAAAAGCAAAAACAGTGTGGCTAAACTCCGAAATTGGGAGTTTATTTAGAGTGAGAGACAATTTGAAGTGGCATTTAAAGGTTCTACACTCTGAGTTGTCATTCAGTTTACACAGAGTAGAATTTGATTTGTTGGATAAAAAGGCACGAGATTTAGCTTCTAAATTTAAACATAAATTTTTTTTAATACAATCAAAAAAATTATTTAATTTAAAGGTGGGTAGAGGGGAGATTCTTGACCGAAGGGAGCAGGTGTTTTCTAATCATACATTTTACCCCAGAATCAAGAACCTTTCTGATATACATCTCAGCAACAGTGAGGTGTCCCTTTTAAATAAGGGCTTAAAATATTCCATACCTAAATCATTTAACAATAAAAAATCTTTAGAACCTTTGGCAGTAGATGCAGAGGTGGCAATCATTAGAAATAAGTGTGACATAATGTTGAAGGCACTGGTTGCACAAAAAATCGATTCTGTTTGTTTGTCTGGTACTTTTAACTCCGAATTGACTGTACAAAGGTCGATTCGCAACAAACTTAGGGACGGGGATGTGGTTCTGAGTAAGGCTGATAAGGGTAACACCGTGGTTTTGATCCCGAGGGAGGATTACATAGCAAGAGTCAATGACATCATTTCATCTGATGATTTTCAACGCTTAACCTTCAATCCTACAGCTAAGTTCCAGGCAGAACTAAAGCTTGCTTTGAAATCCACGACTTATTTATTCCCTGAGAACTCTTCGTTGCATAAAACTTTGATAAACATGAATCCCAGTTGTCCGTTGTTTTATGGCCTTCCTAAAATACACAAGGAAGGGTGCCCAATTAGACCTGTTGTCGCATACAGGGGCGCCCCAGCATACAATTTGTCAAGGTTTTTGAACACAATCATTAAAGAAGCAATAGATTTTAACCCAAAATTTTCTATAAAAAATAGTACTGACCTCATAAACAAGATTAAAAATATTAAGTTACCGTCCAATGCTCAACTTGTGTCTTTGGACGTGAAAAGTTTGTTCACTAACGTACCGTATAATGAAGTATTAGATATTTTAAAATACAAATTAACAATAAAAAGGATCAATTTCAATAAAATAGAAGAAATTTATAACCTAACAAGATTGTGTATGACTCAGAATTACTTTCAGTTCAACAACAGTTTTTTTCTACAGAGGAATGGTTTGGCTATGGGATCGCCACTCAGTCCTTTAATAGCTGAAATATTTATGGATGCATTCGAGACTAACCACATAGTTGGGAACGTTCATGTCTTGTACTATTTTAGATATGTGGATGATATTATTATATGTTGGACAGGAACAAAACGTCAGCTCGGCGTCCTTGTCTCCAAGTTGAACTCAGTACACCCTAGAATTGATTTTTCACTAGAGTTGGAGACAGATTCCACTCTCAATTTCTTGGACCTTTCAATTACTAGAAGGAACGGTGTTCATGAGTTCCGTATCTATAGGAAACCAACAGTTACAGACACAGTTATTCCTTACTCATCCAATCACCCATGGCAACATAAAATGGCAGCTTTCCACAGCTTACTGAACAGGTTACTGGCGGTACCGTTGAGCCCACAGGCATTTGGTGAGGAATTGTCCATCATTTGCTACATAGCACAAAGTAATGGCTATGACGTAGGAATGGTCCACTCATTATTAAATAAAAAACGCAGAAAGGCTAGTTTTCATTTATTATATCCGATTCAAGATCCACCTAGGAAGTATACGGCCTGTTTGCCGTTCGTGGGCCCCGTCTCGTTGAGTATAGGTAAGATCATGAGGGAAAGTAGTATATTTGTTGCTTTTAGAACGCAGAACACCTTGAGGGAGCTATGCAATGGCAGGGATTCGGTGTCGGTCTCACGCAGATCAGGTGTTTATTTGTTGAGTTGTGATGAATGTGGTTGGAAGTATGTGGGACAGACTGGCAGGTCCTTCGATATTAGATATAAGGAACATAGAGCGGCGTCCCGCAATGCTTGTCCTGATAAGTCTCTCTTCGCGAAGCATCTTCTTGACACTGGTCATTCCTTGAACAATAGTAACACTTTTAAAGTTTTACGTTTATGTGAGAAAGGGTTCAAGTTAAGTGTTTGGGAAAGGCTAGAAATAATTAGAAGAGATGCGGACACCTTACTCAACGAGCAAGTAGATTTTCACACATCTCCCTTACTTAATCTATTTACGAACAGACGGACACATTAATTGTTGTTGGTTTGTGTGTGTCATTTGGGTTTCTACGCAACTTATCAAAAGATAGTAATTAAATCAAACAGATAAGGTCAAGTATTGGTGAATACCTATTTTTGGAACTTAGTTAGCATGATCTGAGGTTTCTACCCACATTAGTAATATTGTAAAGAATCCTACATCGCGATAATGAAATTTGCACGCGTTTACTTATAAGCAAAAACGTTCCAACCACGAATTTTGCTGTTCTCTCTGAGACAGTCTTGATAATGCCTCGTTTAGAGGCGAAACAATTGTCGACGTTTTGTTGTCCTTTTAATTCTGCGAAAAATTAATGCTATTATATAAATTTAAAAGGTTTTTTCTTAAAAACATTTTACTTACCATTGTTTTGTCATGGATTTTCGCCAAGTAACGCCTGTTTCTATCCAATATTTACGTAAAGAAAGTTTAATAAGTAAACTAACAATGGCAAAATTACGTTCTATCCAGTTCGATTGTCATATTACATATTAATATACCTACCAATTCTACATTCTTCCTCAATTGCCACAATATAATTTGAACGCTAAGCTCCTGTACAAAACTGTTGGCAAACATTGGTTTCATGATTGTTTGCGTCTATGAAACAAACAGTGAGAAGGTTGTTGTAGAAATTTAATTCCCACACGACACTAGAAAAAAGAGTTTAAAATTTCTCATTAGTCAAATAATCAGAACTAAGAAATACCCAGTTGATATTGTAATAGCTATTCAAATAACGAATAGAAAGAGAAAACAACTGTGCATTAACAAAACAGAATGGTCTAAGTAAACTTACAACTATGAAAGTACCTACATAGATCTAACATCAACATGGTAAGTATTTTAATTATATTTGATATTTTACGTATACTTTCCTCAAACACTCACACATTCGCTTACTACATCGTGCTGTGGGATTTCCAACTCTAGCAGGTTTTTTTTTTGCTAAACAACTTGAACGCCAAGTTTTACTGTCAGCTGTCAGTGTTGTGAGCACTTACAGTAAACAATGTCTAATCGCAGTGATGGAGATTTAACAGCATGTACAATATTTCCATTTTATACATTTACTTATGTCAGTACAGTGGTCGCCGTGTTTTGTATTTGTACTGTGATTTTTGGTGCAACAACGTGGGCCGCCATTAAAAAGTTTAGAAATTTCAAAAACTATGTACTCTTGTGTATAATTTGCAACAATGCAGTTAACGCTGTGCTAAGAAATATTATTTGGGAATGTCTCGCTAGAACTGAGACACATAATAACGATATATTCGGTGTATCAGTGTACTTAATGTCCCAATACTTTATATTAACATCGTATTATTGGCTGCTGGTGATGAGTTATGTGTTCTATTCTGATCTTGTTAAAGTTTACAATTGTCACGTCAAAAAACCGTACCTGAAAGCTAACCTGTTTGCGTGGTTTCTTCCTTTTGTGTTTACGATTATAACTGTAGTAGTTTTACCCTTAGCTGTAAAACATTCATCAACATATGTTAATCCTCTAGAAGTTATCTTTCGATCCTTACCGTTTCTACTGAATTTAATTATGTATTTGAGTTCATTGTGTAATTTGTGCAACATGAATACTAACGATAGCAAGTTTTGCACGAGTCAGATGTCAAAATGTCACACATTGCTTTTGTTAACGTTTTTATTTATAATAAGTGGTTTATTTATGTTTACTGTACCTGTAAGCTATACAGTAGCAGGAAGTTTTTGGCAATTAATGATTGTTGTTCCTCTACTAGAATTAACTCCAATGATATACTTCTTTTGTATGAATCAGAATGTTTCAGTGTGGAAAGATTACTTTATCAGATATCACAATATGAAGAAAGGTCTCCACAGTATTGTATAAAACTATCAATGTTACTTTCGTTTAAAATTAAATAGAGACTTACCTAGTAAGATTCATGCGAAATAACATATATCATATCTATCTATGATGCTAGTTTGTGTAAAGTATCTGCAATTTTGTGATATTAATTTATATTGTAGTACCTACTTATAGTCCATAATAGACTCCAAGATCTAAACCTACTTTAATTCAATTTGTGTTAATATGTACTCATATTACTTATTTATTTATTCATGACTTTACGGGCAGCCAAATGTTTTTTGGTCTTTTACATTATGAAGCAATAGTAAGTAAAATATTTTTATTTAAAAAAAAAAACACTAAACTTATTTTAAATTTCTTAATAGCACTATTTTTCGCAGGATTAAAAAGACAACAAAACGTCGACAATTGTTTCGCCTCTAAACGAAGCATTATCAAGACTGTCTCAGAGAGAACAGCAATATTTGTGGTTAGAACATATTTGCTTATAAGTAAACGTGTGCAAATTTCATTATCGCGATGTAGGATTTTTTCACAATAACTAACGTGGGTAGAAACCTCAGATCTTGCTAACTAAGTACCCAAAAATAGGCATTCACCAATACAAGACTTCATCTTATTAATTTTCAACAAATTGTGTAGAAATGCCAAACGGCACATACAAACCAACAACCAACTAATGTGTCTGTCTGTTTACAACCAGATTAAGTAAGGGAGACGTGTGAAAATCTAATTGTTCATTGAGTAAGGTGTCCGCATCTCTTCTAACTATTTCTAGCCTTTCCCAAACACACAGCTTGAACCCTTTCTCACATAAACGTAAAACTTTAAAGGTGGTTACTATTGTTCAAGGGGTGACCAGTGTCAAGGAGGTGCTTCGCGAAGAGGGACTTCTCAGGACAACCGTTGCGGAACGCTGCCGTATGCTCCTTATATCTGATCTCAAAGGACCTGCCCGTCTGCCCCACATACTTCATATCACATCCATCACAACTCAGCAAATAAACACCCGATCTGCGTGAAACCGACACCGAGTCCTTGCCATTACACAGCTCCCTCAAGGTGTTCTGTGCTCTAAAAGCCACGAATATCCTATTCTCCCTCATGATCTTAGCTATACTCAACGAAACGGGACCCAAGAACGGCAAACAGGCAGTGTACTTCTTAGGTGGATGTTAAAGGTTAATGTTAAAGGCATTGGTAGCACAAAAAATCGATTCTGTTAGTTTGTCTGGTACTTTTAACTCCGAATTGGCTGTACAAAAGTCGATTCGCAACAAACTTAGTGATGGGGATGTGGTTTTAAGCAAAGCTGATAAGGGTAACACCGTGGTTTTGATCCCTAGGGTGGACTACATAGCAAGGGTCAATGACATCATTTTGTCTGATGATTTTCAACACATAACCTTTAATCCCACAGCTAAGTTCCAGGCTGAACTGAAGCTTGCTATAAAATCCACGACTTACTTATTCCCTGAGAATTCTTCGTTGCATAAGACCTTGATAAACATGAATCCTCGTTGTCCATTGTTTTACGGCCTTCCAAAAATACATAAGGAAGGTTGCCCGATTAGACCTGTTGTCGCATATAGGGGGGCTCCAGCATACAATTTGTCGAAGTATTTGAACACAATCATTAAAGAAGCAATAGATTTTAACCCAAAATTTTCTATAAAAAATAGTACTGACCTCATAAACAAAATCAAAAATATAAAGTTACCTTCCAATGCTCAACTTGTGTCTTTGGACGTGAAAAGTTTATTCACGAACGTACCTTACAATGAAGTCTTAGATATTTTAAAACACAAATTAACAATCAAAAGGATCAATTTTAATAAAATAGAAGAAATTTATAACCTAACAAAATTGTGCATGTCACAGAATTATTTTCAGTTCAACAACAACTTTTTTCTGCAAAAAAATGGTTTGTCGATGGGGTCGCCTCTGAGCCCACTAATAGCTGAAATATTTATGAATGCGTTCGAGACTAACCACATAGTTGGGAACGTTCATGTCTTGTACTACTTTAGATACGTGGACGACATTATCATCTGCTGAACGGGAACAAAGCGTCAGCTCAGTATCCTCGTCTCCAAGTTGAATTCAGTACACCCTAGAATTGATTTTTCACTGGAAGTGGAGTCGGATTCCACTCTCAATTTCTTACACCTTTCAATCACTAGGAAGAATGGTATTCATGAGTTTCGTATCTATAGGAAACCTACATTTACAGACACTGTTATCCCTTACTCATCTAACCACCCATGGCAACATAAAATGGCAGCTTTCCACAGCTTACTGAGCAGGTTACTGACGGTACCGTTGAGCCCACAGGCATTTCATGAGGAATTGTCTATCATTTGTTACATAGCACACAGTAATGGCTACAACGTAGGTATGGTCCACTCATTACTAAATAAAAAACGCAGAGATGCTAGTTTTCATTTATCGTATCCAACTCAAGATCCACCTAAGAAGTACACTGCCTGTTTGCCGTTCGTGGGTCCCGTTTCGTTGAGTATAGCTAAGATCATGAGGGAGAATAGGATATTCGTGGCTTTTAGAGCACAGAACACCTTGAGGGAGCTGTGTAATGGCAAGGACTCGGTGTCGGTTTCACGCAGATCGGGTGTTTATTTGCTGAGTTGTGATGGATGTGATATGAAGTATGTGGGGCAGACGGGCAGGTCCTTTGAGATCAGATATAAGGAGCATACGGCGGCGTTCCGCAACGGTTGTCCTGAGAAGTCCCTCTTCGCGAAGCACCTCCTTGACACTGGTCACCCCTTGAACAATAGTAACACCTTTAAAGTTTTACGTTTATGTGAGAAAGGGTTCAAGCTGAGTGTTTGGGAAAGGCTAGAAATAGTTAGAAGAGATGCGGACACCTTACTCAATGAACAAATAGATTTTCACACGTCTCCCTTACTTAATCTGGTTGTAAACAGACAGACACATTAGTTGGTAGTTGGTTTGTATGTGTCGTTTGGCATTTCTACACAATTTGTTGAAAATTAATAAGATGAAGTCTTGTATTGGTGAATGCCTATTTTTGGGTACTTAGTTAGCAAGATCTGAGGTTTCTACCCACGTTAGTTATTGTGAAAAAATCCTACATCGCGATAATGAAATTTGCACACGTTTACTTATAATTTTACGCAGATAATTATCCCAGAGTCTGGAACTTGTGCCCGGTAAATGGCAATAGGCTCGCCCCCTATTACATGGGACCTAACATAGCTGGCGAGATGTGGGTGTGTTTGCACACCTCTGCCTACCCCTTCGGGGAAAAAGGCGTGATGCTATGCTATGTTACTTATAAGCAAATATGTTCTAACCACAAATTTTGCTGTTCTCTCTGAGACAGTCTTGATAATGCTTCGTTTAGAGGCGAAACAATTGTCGACGTTTTGTTGTCTTTTTAATCCTGCGAAAAATAGTGCTATTAAGAAATTTAAAATAAGTTTAAAGTGTTTTTTTTTTAAATAAAAATATTTTACTTACCATTGCTTTGTCATGGATTTTCGCCGAGTAACGCCTGGTTCCATCCAACTTTTACATTATACCTAATACCTATCTATAAATAGAAATACCTACTTAACTTTACAATATGTTTAATCAGATTAGGTCTAAGTTCATTGATTTGTATAGATTTAAACTGTAATATCAAAGATACAAAATTATTTCTGTTTACCCTCCATTTAAATGTTGTATGCTTAGATGAACTATATACTAGATGGCGTGTCGCCAAGCAATCACTACAATAGAAACACTTCAGCTTACGCATGCTAGTGTGCGTGAGCGTATTGTCATACACTCGCCTTGTTTGACGTTGTGTGGGTGTATAGTGGTGCCAGCTAAAGAAACTTTTCCTATTTTCCCATTTTATTTAGGAAAATAAAAACAATTTAAAATATTAAATAAAAAGTTAACAAGCTGCGTCCAATTTTTAACTTACCTTTTTATTTTTAATATTTAACTTTGACTTTTAACTTATTATTTTTAAATTTTGACATTTAACTTTTGACTTTCAACTTATTTTAGCTTTTAATGCATAGATAACCTCCTAATAGATTCCGCATGCAGGGCAACAAACGCGCGCCACTCATACTTGATTTTGCAAGCATATAAAGCTATGCCTAAAATCACGACGTCAGTAACAACCAACGTCGCGACCTATGACCACGTGCGATTTTATAATTTAAAATATGTTTTTGTGAGCATTTTACATTTTAAATGGCTTCCTGTTCCGTAAAATGGTGTGGCAAGTCGGCAAAGACATCAAATTACCAGAAAGATGGCATTACATTTCACCGGTAAGTAAATTAGACATAAATGTAAATATAAAATTGACTAGGCACCGGAGTTCAATTTATTCTGGTTGGTAAAAGAACATAAACACAAACAATTTCGAACCCGTTGATGTCTTTTTGAAATTACTCTTTCACTCATTAGCCAAATTATAATAGCTATCCTTTTCTAACCATACTTTCCAATAGCACTTGAATCGATAGTGATGGGATATCGGTATGATATAGTACGTCATCGATATTTTGCAGTATTATTGCCGTAGGTGCTTTAAAAAGTAGTACCTATAAATAAGCAACATGTTGTCGCCCGCGACTGCGCCCGCTTGTATTTCGGTAAGCTGTGATTTATTTACGACCAATTTGTGCGTTGGCATTATTTAATTTTTTTTTCGCAGCTAATGTGATTTAGTATTAGCAATGTAAAAAAAACATAGCGTCACGCCTTTTTCCCCGAAGGGGTAGGCAGAGGTGTGCAAACACACCCACATCTCGCCAGCTATGTTAAGTCCCATGTAATAGGGGGCGAGCCTATTGCCATTTACCGGGCACAAGTTCCAGACTCTGGGATAATTATCTGGGTAAAATTCTAAAGAGAATTATACATTATCCACCAGACCCGGGAATCGAACCCGAGATCTCGAGCGTGGCAGTCCGTACATAGTACCATTGTGCCACCGAGGTAGTCAATTAGCAATGTAACTGAGATATATATTATTTTATAGGTTTCCTGGATGCCCCGAGGAAAAAGAAATGGGTAGATGCAACATCTCGTGGGGAGAGTTGGTTTCCCACCAATAACAACGTAAAGTATTAAGAAAGAAATCATAGTCCCGCCGATGACATCAGTTTTTGTGATCTATTTATAATTTCTTTCTTAATATAAATTATATTATTTTACATCTACTGAATAAAAATATAAAATTATAATGTATCATCATCAGAGATGGGGGGCTCGTGGCTTAGTGGTAACCGTGTATATTAACACATTGCTAAGGTTAAGCAACATCTAACCAGGTCGATCTTAAAATAAAATAAAATAACGTTTATTATCTTAGAAATTTTTAGAAAATTATTTAGATTCGTCAAAAGTTGGTGTGACTCTACCGAGGGTTCCAAAATGCAACGAGACTGAGAAGAGCCCTCAAGAAACTCAGTTCGGCTTTTTTCCAAAATATTTTATCTTAAATCTAATACAGAGTTATTTAGAAAGGAGCAATTCGTGTTACAACCAGGCCGCCTTGTCATCTAAGAAATCATTTATACTATAATAAGCTTTATGGCACAATTTACGTTTTATTAGTTTTTTAAATTTATTAACAGATAAATTTGCTATTTCGGTTGGCAATGTATTGTACATTCGAATAAAGTTCCCCGCAAAAGAATTACTCACTTTATGAAGCCTAAATTTAGGAACAGCCAGTTTATCCTTATTTCTTAAGTTTAGATTATGATTATCACTATTTTTCACAAATTTACTTTTGTTCTTGTGGGTATACAATAAAATTTCATAAATATACTGTGAATACACTGTAAGGATGTTAATATGCTTAAACTTATCTCTTAATGACTCCCGAGACCCCATTCCATAGATAGTCCGGACAGCCCTCTTCTGCAACACAAAGATGCATTCAATATCGGCAGCGTTACCCCACAGTAGTATGCCATATGTCATGATACTGTGGAAGTAGCTGAAGTAGACAAGACGTCTAATGACGTTTAATGTCTGTAAGTTGTCGGATCTTTTTGACAGCATAGGCTGCTGAACTAAGCCTGGCCGAAATTTTCCCGATATGAGGCCCCCATTGCAATTTGGAGTCTAACGTTATGCCCAGAAAGACAGTGTCATCGACTAATTCTATTATATCATCCCTAACCTTAACACTGGTTTTAACAAGTTGGATCGGTGACCTTTGTTTTTAGAAATTGAGACCTCCGTGTCTCTAGGAGCATGTTAAGCCGTCGGTCCCGGTTATTATACGAACATCTATGGCAGTCGTTACGGGGATTTAAAGCCCCAAGCTTTAAATCAAAATCCAACTGGTCTCACTACAGAGCTTTGATATCGCCCATAGATTGCGGAGGTCAGATTGATAGCAGTCGCTCCACGGAAAATTTTAAAGTTCAGCTGCATCGCAGTTACACTGGAAAGCTGATCCTGAGTTGGGAAAAGGCTCGGTAGATGTGCGATCATCAGAGATCGGAATAGGTAGAAAATTTTTACTTAGAGTTTGAGGAAATAGGAACTGAGAGTTGATAATACCTGTCCCTCTTGATTAAGTCCTGATACCTATTCCTATAAAAATTATAATAATAAATAAAAAAAAAATTTTTTAATGTATTTGTGTTTTTTATAAATGTATTTAAAAATGTATAAAATAAGAATATAAAGGAATAAACGATATAATAAAATTATAAAAATATAATTATAATATACCTATCAAAATTTTATCGACACATTTTCATTCCTATCCCATCTCTAGTATTCGGTGCTTTCGAAGATTGACCTTGAAACAGCCAATCATAGCGCACTTACATGTTTCCCCGCGCCCCTCGCATTCCGCCAAAACAGGTGAACTCGGTAAGGAACAAAATTACAGTAATGCGGAATCTATTAGGAGGTTATCTATGTTTTAATGTTTAATTTTTAACTTTTTAATTTTAACGTTTATTTTTAACTTTTCATTTTTAACTTTTCAATTTTAACTTTTTTTTAACTTTTTATTTTTAATTTTTAACTTCTTAATTTTAACTATATATTTTTAATTTTTAACTTTTTATGATCAACTTTTATTTTTAACTTTTTATTTTCGGCAGCCATATTGGATTTCTTACTTAACATACCAAAAACCTTGCTAGACAGTTGGCCGGTTTTTATTGGATAAACTTAACGTATCGTATTTCGTATTTCTAGTGTTACGATGTAAGAACATCGACATCAAATATATTACATGTGGCCACATCACTATATGGAACATAGCACTATATAACACAAACAATACTAAGGAACTGGTTTAAACAATGCATAAATTCCTTCGCTCGAGTCGCCCCATTGTCCTGTGAGGTCGTTTAGATCGAATAGATAAGGAACCGGCCAATGGGAAAGTGAGAAGAGGAGGTTTGTCTTCTCGCTATGCGATCGAGTAGGGATACCGCTCAACCCCCCGTTCCCCGTTACCGCAGACATCTTTTATAAACCCAGGCACACCGCGCGCAGCCACACATTCGCATATTAAAAGTCTCGTCAACACAGCTGACGTCATAATCGTAATAAACTGCACTTAAACTCATTTGAAAGTGATTCTAATTAATATTCCCGAATACCCGGGGTAAGTGCGGTGAACAGAATAGCTTCTATAATTTCAACCGCGCGATTACAAGTCCCGTTTTACCCTATTAGTTAAATCTGAACCAGATAGCTATTTCATAGATTATTATCCGTGTTAAATTAATGTTAAAGTACACCTATAGTTGTTTAGACTCCGAGATGTATCGAGCCACGACTATTGGAGTTCAATCGTGTTTTAAAGTAATTTATAATATGTTATCGAATTTGAATATTAAGATCAGGCGAAGCTGAATTTCTTACCACAAAATATATACAAGAAAACATTTAGGACGGTGATGTTAAATTACTCCACCCCTAAATGCTATAATTATATATGTATGGCCTATCTATATTATGTTGTATACGTAATTACCTATTTATAAACTCGTAGGGAATGATGGGACCTAGTAACATTGACCTATCGAATATATTAATAAATTGTTAAAAATGTTCTACCTAAAATTCTCTTAAGGGCTAATCACCTACGGCCTTAAGCAGTAAACCATAGTTTTATAAGTTTTAAATTGCTAATACCAAGAAAGAGAATCCAGGTTAATATAATTCATCTACCTGACATAGTTTATTGTGAAGCCGTACCATTTGGGTCGCGGCCTTAGACGGGAGATTGTTATTTTTCTAAATTCATATTGTGATTCCACCATCATATTCCACCTATATGGAATATTCACTTTTCTTAATATTTTATTATCGAGACGGCCATAGAAGGACTGTCATTTTGGAGTTCCCTAAATTGGTGAACCATTGTGAGATTCTGTTCAGTAACATTTTACTATCTAGACGGCCATTGAAGGACTGTCATTTTAGGATTCCCTAAATTAGTGAACCATTGTAACGTTTTAATTGTTTGATGGGAAATACGCATAACGCAGACTCTTTAGGAACTTCGTCTCCGATACGTAATAGGTAGAAAAATAATCTTTTGAAATGTGCCCATTTGAGTTGGGCCTATGAGTGAATATTATTATTGAATTCTTTCGTTGAGACTTTCTGCCGCCGGTCGGAGACCGATATATAGGGAGGAGCCAAATACCTGTCTGCGTTTCCCTGTTCCCATGTTTGTATAATCCTGTGTAATGTGTAACCTTGTCATGTACCCTCATGTAAATAATTGTGCAGTGCACCCGACAATTAGGGAATCTGTACGGAGATTTACTTGTGGGGTCTACGGCAAGCGGTGCCGAGCCGGAATCTAATCCGTTGCTTGTGTCCTTTCCAGAACTACCTTGGGGCTTAGATAAGCCATCTATTGAGAAAATCTACGACAGTTGCTGAGCGACTAGACGCTGCGCCGGCGCTCCTGTGGCCATCAACCTGGAGCGGCTCGTCAGCGAATCGAAATAATTGGAGGCCACCAACGGATCCTGCCGGCCGACCGCCCGTCGCCTGTGGACCCCAAGTTAAGTGCACCGGGCGCTTCCGCAAACAGTATTGTGATCCTATATTATCGACACACTCATAGCTACTTGTATTATATAAAACCCTAGGTTCCTGCTAATAAAGTAACGTTAATTGTTTTACGTCGTTTAATTTAACTTCCAAGCAGGGGCCGTAGCACTAGGTACATCACTATACACTCGCTACTACATATTCGCGACTCACTCTTGACCATTTTCAATTTATTTATTTTATGTACTTATCTGTATTTTCTAACGACTTGTCAGACACCTATTTCTTTTAATATAAATCGGGGAATTTTGAATTCGAAACTGGCAATACCAACAAAAATGACAATTATAAATTACACATTATTTAAATATTGATTTGATAAAATTATGATGAATTAAGAGTTACTTACAGACGGTAGGTGACTTTGCTGGTTGTTTTAGTCGTCCTGTGTAGTTTCTGTAAACTTTTATCGCACATTTAGGCATATTTACCAAAAAAAATGTATCGCATAAACAACCGTAACACTTGACAATTGACAACAAAATTCTCAATAAAGAGCGGGAAGCAGTTTTCGGTCCAACTGTTGGACAGTATTTTTTTAATGCATTTCTGACACTGAGGTTCCGTCTATAGTATATAACACGTCACTGGTTGTATGTTCTTGTCTTCAAAACCCATCCCATACTACCTAACCACTTCGACCTACTTATCTTTACTATTGTGGGTTCTCGCTTTTATCAAGAAGTTGTATGCTATACAGTATATTACAGCAACGTGATTAGAGTAAATTAGGCTCATCATTGAGATCGCCAGACCTCTTTGCGGCTAATTCCCAGGGCGACGACCGTGGCCTGCAGCCCCCCGCTATCGCCAACTGTGGCCACACTATGCCTGACATTGTACTCAGGCAATGCGATGTACGGGCAGTGCTGCGATCACTCGACACGCGGAAAGCCAGTGGCCCTGACGGCATTCAGCGGTGGTATGCTGGTGGTAGCTGGTTCCTACGGAACTGCGCAGCTGAGTTGTCTCCTGTACTAACTCGTCTGTACCGCCTGTCTTACTCTACAGAATCGTGCCGGAGGTCTGGAAGGAGGCGAACGTACAACCGATCCCCAAGAGAGGGGATCGGTCTGATCCAGGCAACTGTCGACCCATAGCTGTCACCTCAGTCATCTGCAAGGTGTTGAGCTCATCAATCAACAAGCAGCTCATGCGACACCTCGAAGATCACTCGCTAATTAATGATCGGGCACGATCAACGGGTGATCTTCTGGCATTCGTAACGCATGTCTGGGGTGAGGCTATGGAAAGGCAAGACGAGTCCTTGGCGATTAGCCTGGACATCGCCAAAGCCTTCGATAGAGTCTGGCATGCTTCGCTCCTTTCCAAGCTTCCGGCATATGGTATACCTCCTCAACTGT